>ML778002.1:419500-444437 GCA_009831015.1 Picea engelmannii | reverse complement strand
TACCTTTTAAAATCTCTTAAACCACTTTGACTACTTTGACCTTTTGGGGCTTCTAGATGACATATGAGGGTCCTCCAACTTCGTAAGGCCACAACTCTCAAACCGTGAGGAGTTATGTGACATTCTACATACCACCAGAAATGGAATGACATGTACTATCCATATATAATAGTATTATCTGAAAATATATCATAACTCATACCATTACCCATCAAACAAGCTTGGGTCCATTACCCAAACCTGGGGTCTCCAACTTCTCACGGCCATAACTCTCTACCCGTGAGGAATTATGTGACGTTCCACATACCACCGGAAATGAAATGACAAGAAATATCCATCTAGTATATTTTCGTTGACAAAATCACTTTCCTTCATCTCATTATTCCACAATTAATCATGGGTTCTCTTACTCCACAAAGTGTCTTCCCGTGAGGGCTTTCACCATAAGGGGACCACTTTGGAGTTCGTCTATATTTACTTCTTATCAACCATGAAAAAACAATAATGAGTCATATTTACATCAAACAATATTGGGTCCATTACCCAAGACTTTGTGCTACGGGGCTTTCTTCAAGGGTTGACATCAATGACAACCAACCTTAATCAACAATCATTTCCCTATCTCCTCCATTTCTTGATTCTTTAAGTCAAGAGGTCATCTTAGGTTCAGAGTTATTTCATCATGAGGATAGTGTTGCAGATCATCATGACTGAATTAATAACTTACCAGTTGTTTTTGTAATCCCTCCTATTGTTAATGAACCAGTGTGCCATGAATTTCTAAGTGTTGATGTTTATGAGGATGTTTTCCCTGAACAACCAACTATCCCAGCTATTTTAAGAATCCCCTCAACCATTAATAGTCAAATTGTCATTGATTCTCCTTTTTATAATTATTATGAAGATCATTTCTATGAACGGTCAGTTGAAGACCTTATATAAAATAAGTACCCTTTCCATCAAAGCAACCATAGCTTGTTTCATCCCTCATGTCATATTTTTGTTGCTGAAAAAAAGAAGAAGATGAAAATCTAAGTTTGGAAGGTGAAAAACTAAGAAATTGGGACCATAATCCAAGCTATGATGAATATACCTCACAATTAGAAGATAAGACAGAAGAATGTAGTTTCCCAAGGACTTATAATTATGATGGACTTCCCTGTCAGTCCCCTAGTCCACTTGAAGACACAATCTTAGTTTCATTAAGTAGCCAAGATCAAATTCCATGTGAGAAGATGAGAGAGTTGAAATTAAAGAAAGACAAGCATCCCTAAGCCTTTTTCCTACTAAACCTCATGATCAGGAGTGGACCAACGACATATGCATTGAGAATGAATTATAAAATCAACAAGCAATGCAACAACCAAGCACAGTGGAGGAAGGACCTAATGCAATACTTTTCCTTTTTACACAAAGAAATGTCGCAGAGGCAAGCATTAATGATGTTTTTTAGGATCCATTTGCAGCCTGTTTGCAAGAAGAAAGTGAGCCTAGGATCACTGATTTCTTCAATGGAAAGTGTATTTCCAAATTTTTCTTTGACGTGCCTTTAAGTAAGTATTATCTCTGGTGCTTAAGGAAGCACATTTCAAAGCTTCAAACAATTGAAAAAATGATGAAATGTCTTCATTGCTTGTTTCATGTAACTTGAATGCTTCATTTTCCCAATAATTAGAGTAGTTGTGTGCAATAAGCTTGCTGGAAAAACATTGTTTTCATCATTTTTTTCAGATTTAGTTTTCATTTTCATTTAGTTTCAATTGAATTTCACAGATCAAGGCACATTGCAGAGGTTAGAGGTTGGGAGCAGCCCTAGGATAAGGCACTAAAACTACAAGATTTCTTAGAGCCTCAAAGGGAGGAATCTATCCGCCATGGAGCCTATGTTAGCACAAGAATTTGTAGCTAGAAGAGGCTTGCCTCTCCATACGCAACTAAATAACCTCTATAGGAATATACAGGCTGCTAACCTATCAACTCAATGTTCTTGATTAGTCTCATCATGCAGAAGAGCACATACATTCTATAGCGCCATGGCACTGTGGAATCGTCTATATAGAATGGCGTACCATTTTTATACCTAAAGGGATACCAAATCTCCATAGTTGTGTAATGATCGTGCTACTGAATTCACAGAGATATATTACAGTGGTGCTACCAAATTGTTCAGAGTTATTTTGCAAGGACACTTCTTCCAGTTTTGAGTGAGTAACGTAAGACTTGGATTATGAACAAATGAGAAGGTATTTTTGAAAACTGGACGAGGTTTTTGTTCATCACATACCAAATAAAAAACAACTCTCTCAGTGTTTCAAAATCTGTTATGGTTTGAGAGATATTGGACAAAGAGTGCGACCCTTATGTACAGTGCGACCCATGGCATGACGCTTCTGCAAGTTTTGAGTGCATAACTTAAAACTTGGATTAGGAACAAATGGGAAGGAATTTTTTAAAAATGGAGGATTTTGTTGTTCATCACATACCAAATAACAAAAACCTCTCTCATTTTTGAAAAATGTGTTATGGTTAGAGAGATATTATACATATAAGTGGTGCTACTGAATGTGCAAAACTATTTTACAACAATGCTACAAAATTTCCTGTAGTGATTGTGGTTTGGATATTCACCTTTTTGGGAGGTTTCCACCTGTCAAGGAGGATTCAAATGTATTCTCAAGGATCCATTAGATTTCAAGGGACACATACAACTAATTTTTAGCTCCATCAAAGGCCTCATGCAGTGAGGTGGAAATAATTTATTAATGACTTCCAACAAATTCCTGAAAATTAGCAGTTTGTTGGATTTTTGTCTCATTGATTGTTGCCACCTATATCCAAGGCTTAGAATCCAATGGAGGAGATGGTATTCTACCTCCTATGGATATTTCAATGCTATTTTCTATATAAGGAAGGAGAGAGCTCTTGGAGAAGGATATTTCATGAGCCAAGGGAGGCTAGAGAGAGTAGGAGTAGGAAGTTTCTCTCTGTGTGTTCATTTGTAAGCATGTGGGCATTTTATGATTGTAAGCATTACTACTATTGGAGACTCATGAGAGTTGTGATTTCAGATTATTATTATTTTGTTTATATATATTTTTATTTGAATATATTGCATATTTGATGATCAAAGGTTGCCAATGATTTATGGATCCCTAAGAAGCAGAGGATCTGTTGTATTTTGCCCATCAATCATTGTTTATATTCAAGTATTTGTTGATTCATTAAATTGAGAGGATATCTATTTAGTGAACATTCTATCTTATGTTTTCCTTCTTCATTCTTCCACCTATCAGCATATAATCTTGTTTTCTGTTGAGCATCTTTAGCGCCTTCGATGAGTAGAATGTTTGTGACTCCATTGCCCATTGGTGTAGCCTACTGGTCTGCAGTTTGTTGCCCTCACCCTTTCTTTCTCCATCTTGTTGACCTACCTATTCAAAAAAAATATTATCTTTTACATTATGATGGGTGTTGAGATTACACTTTAGTAGTAAAAGTGTGACTTTCAGTGCTAACATTTTTGGCGTTGTTTTCGGGGACGGATTTGAGCAGATTGAGAAGCTCCCTATGAATAATGACATTGCACAGCTCCAGCTTTAGATGGTGACTAAAGTTGGACACCTTCAAGACTGCACATTCACCATGGGGACTCCATTGTTCAACATCTTTTGGTGACTCCAATGGAATGAGACAAATTAAATGGCTATGGAGGCTATCCCGGCGAGGAGGTTTGCCCCACTCAATTTCTCAGCCATAGATGGTTATCCACATCATGTGCATCAAATTGATGAATGGCAAGATATGCTACACAGATTTTATGAAGGTGTGAATGACATCCCCATTGAACATGTTCATTAATATCATGCTTTGATGTAGCAACTTGGCTTCCATCATGGACATATATTGATGAAAATGTTAAAATATTCATTGGAAGGCTATACGAGGCAATGGTATAAAACACTCCCTGCTTCTAGTATTTCCTCTTTATAGGACTTTCATGATGTTTTTTATTCTCATTGCAAGATAATTTATCCATCTAAAATACTTTTCGAGAATTGTTGTGAGGGGTATGCATCATATATTTAGGATTCAACAAGTGAATCCTCTAACAATGTTGATGAAAGGGATGATTACAGAGATCAGGAATTACATGATGAGTTTCATGATGCTTTTCCTAAATTTGGTGAACAAATGCATCATTCATGTCAAAATATAGCCCCCCAAGAGAAAGATCAAGATGGACAATCCATCATTTCCCTATCTCCAACATTTCTTGATTCTTTAAGTCAAGAGGTCATCCTAGGTTCAATTTTTTTTCATGATGAGGATAGTGTTGCAGCTCGTCATGACCAAATTAATAACGTACTAGTTGTTGTTGTAATCCCTCCTATTGTTAATGATCCAGACTATTTTTGGCACAGAATGAGATCGGAGATATAATAAAGAAATGCACAGAGATATTGCAAGAGAGACAACAATATAACAGAGATATAGCGGAAATAAAACAAGAGTCACAGATATACAATAATACAGGATTTCTATTAATGAAATAAATGTACAGAGACTGTAAAATACAGAGTGAAAGACTCGTTAGAATGGTGGTATCTTATCTCTGAGAAGAGATGTGACGGCTACTCACATCCGTGAGAAGATGATTATTACAATGAGGCTCTAAGGGCCTTTTTAACAAAAGTAAAATCCAAAACCCTAACCCCAGAAGATGAAAATCCATGATAGCTCGTTGGAAAGATCTATCTGTGAACTAAAAATTTTGGGTGAGAAACATGATCTATGATCCATGTTGATTCCCGTTTGCTAAAAAAACATCGTTTAGGGCCTCAAAATGGCCCCAGAAGTTAAAAAATGCTAAAAATAGTAAATTACCAAAATTGTCAGAAACATGTTTTGGGCTAGTTGGAGAAGGTGGGTGGCCATTGATATCCACCTGGATCAATCCTCCCTCCTTAGGAAGAAATGGTATCCATTGTGTTGAGATCCCGGGGGAGAGGGAAAAGCGATTGTTGAATCTGAATCTTGGTGAGTTGATTGCCTTGCTAGAGACTTTGTGCTGCTTGGTTTGTTGAAGGTTTTCGTGAACCTATGGTTGTAAGGGTTGGAACTTTTTAACCAGTCTGGATACATGAGATGACTGTGTGCAGAAGAAATCTTTGCATTTTTCTACAATCTTGTCGACCTTCTTCTGTTGGATAGAAGGTGCTTGAGACTCATAGATAGCATGGCGTTTCCACATATATGGCTGGCCCAAGAGAACATCACAAACATCTAGTGGGGAAACATCACATAATACCTCATCCTTGAAGGGCTAGATGCCGTATGACAGTCGACACTGCTAGCTGACACGAAGATCTTGTCCTTGCCGAAGCCACCCGATGTTGTATGGTTGTGGGTGTGGTGTTGTCGACAATCCCAACTATTTGATGACCTCTGCTGAGATGAGTTTTTTCTGGCTTCCGCTATCAACAATAAAATGTAGTGGGGTCCCCTTCACCCACATCTGTGAATGAAAAAGGTGCTCCCCCTCTTCAGGATTTGTTGGTTCTTCTGTTTGAATTGTTGCAGTCGCGACAATAGCAGTGGGGTCTGTGTCAATGATCTATCCTTTACCAGTATTTTCATAATCAGATTCTGAATCATGGTTCAGCTCCTTGTCTTTGATATCAAGCACCAATGACTATTTTGAGAGACATTCATCGGTGTTGTGCCAGGGGCTTTTGTGGAAATCACATCATTTTTCGGTGTCCTTCTTTGTCTTCCCATGACCCTTCTTTTCCTATGGCTTGGACTAGTTTTCGGGAGACTGTTTGTTAGGGCCGTCTTTGTCATACTTTGGTTGTTTTGTATTTGTAGACCCAAACTCCCATTTGTTTTGGTGCTTAAGCTTCTTCTTGATTTTAACAGTACATCGATAAGCAACACCGAGTGATGAGATGTCTAAAAAAGCCATTTCAGTTTGGATGTGTCTGTGTAGAGCCCCACAATATTTCAGAACCAAATGTCATTCAGAGTCCTTGATACCCAGCTTGGTGCACAAGGTATGGAAGGTATTGGTGAAATCCGGAATTGCTTGGCCCCTCTCTTGTCACAGTGTGGTCCATCTCATGTACTGGTCCTCATAGTTTCCAATAGGGTAATATTGTTCCTTTATTGCATCCACAAAAAAATCCCAAGTGGGATCGGCCCCATATATTCCAGACTCCTCTATGGAACTATGCTCCCAGTAAGTTTCCCACCAATGTTTGACATGGGGGAGAGCCTTAAGGAGTGCGAAGGTGATCTTTTCCTTGTTGGAAAAATTATGAACAGAGAAATAACCTTCTAGCAGATTTAACCATTTATCTAGGGCATCTGCATCTATTTGACCTTCAAATACGGGAATATCAAAATTAACCTGTACCTTGAAAGGAGAGGTACCTCCAAAGTGGTCTCTTGATGAATATGTGCCTAATGCTATCGGGAGGTGTTGAAGGATGTGGGAAAAATTCTCCATCATTTCGTCCCTCTGTCACGTGAGAGCTTGCTCAAGAAACAGACTGATAGGATCGTTTGATCCATCGTTTTTATTTTCTTCCATCATTGAGGGTTTCTTGGGTGTGCGAGAGTGATTTTCCTCAAGAGAGACAAGCTCGAGACCCAACTTGCTATACTCAGACCTCGTCAGGGACATGCACTGAAAATGATCAAGAGCAGCCTGCTCTGATACCACTGATCCGGATTATTTTCGGCACAGAATGAGATCGGAGATATAATAAAGAAATGCACAGAGATATTGCAAGAGAGACAAAAATATAACAGAGATATATTATAAATAAAACAAGAGTCACAGATATACATTAATACACGATTTCTATTAACGAAATAAATGTACAGAGACTGTAAAATACAGAGTGAAAGACTCGCTAGAATGGTGGTAGCTTATCTCTAAGAAGATATGTGATGGCTACTTGCATCTGTGAGAAGATTATTATTACAATGAGGCTCTAAGGGTATTTTTAACAAAAGTAAAATCCAAAACCCTAACCCCAGAAGATGAAAATCCAAAAGGTTTGTGGGCCCCAATGGGGGTAGTTGATACGTCAACTTCCCAAGGGCGTAACTTTGGCATACAATATTTGTTTGTGTCACACGATAGCTCGTTGGAAAGATCTATCTGAGAACTACAAATTTTGGGTGAGAAACATCAATCTACAATCCATGTTGCTGCCCATTTTCTCAAAAAACATCATTTAGGGCCTCAAAATGGCCCCGGAAGTTAAAAACTGCTAAAAATAGTAAATTACCAAAATTGCCAGAAACATGTTTTGGACTAGTTGGAGAATATGGGTGGCCACTAATATCCACCTGGATCAGTTAATGAACTAGAGTGCCATGATTTTCCAATTTTTGATGACTATGAGGATGTTTTCCCTGAACAACCAGTTGTCCCGACTATTGTAATAATCCCCTCATCCATTAATAGTCAAATGGTCATTGATTCTCCTTTGTATGATGATTATGAAGATGATTTATATGAACAATAAATTGAAGACCTTCTATCAAAGAAGTACTCTTTCCATCAAAGCAACCATAGCTTGTTTCATCCCTCATGTCATATTTTTGTTGCTGAAAAAAAAGAAAAAGATGATAATCTAAGTTTGGAAGGTGAAAAACTAAGAAATTGGGACCATAAGCTAAGATATGATGAATATCCCTCACACTAAGAAGATAAGATAGAAGAATCTGCACTTCTAATTGTGATGGACTGCCCTCTCAGTCCCCTATTCCTCTTGAAGACACAATATTAGTTTCATCAAGCAACCAAGATCAAATGCCATGTGAGTAGATGAGAGAGGTTGAAATTAAAGAAAGACAAGCATCCATAAGCCTTTTTCCTAATACACCTCATGACCAGGATTGGACCAAGGCCATATGCATTGAGAATGAATCAGAAAATCAACAAGCAATGTAACAACCAAGCATAGTGGAGGAAGGACCTAATGCAATACTTTTCCTTTTTACACAAAGTAATGTCACAGGGGCAAGTATTGATGATGTTTTTCAGGATCCATTTGTAGCCTGTTTGCAAGAAGAAAGTGAGCCTAGGATCACTGATTTCTTTAATGGAAAGTATATTGCCAAATGTTTCTTTGATGTGCCTTTAAGTAGGAATTATCTCTGGTGCTTAAGGAAGCACATTTCAAAGATTCAAATAGTTGAAAAAATGATGAAATGGCTTCACTGGTTGTTTCATGTAACTTGAATGCTTCATTTTCCCAAAAATTAGAGTAGGTATGTGCAATAAGCTTGCTGGAAAAGCATCGTTTTCGTCATTTTTTTCAGTTTCAGTTTTCATTTGCATTTAGTTTCGGTTGAAGTTCACAGATCAAAGAAGATTGCAGAGGTTAAAAGTTGGGAGAAGCCCTAGGATAAGGCACTGAAACTACAAGAGTTCTTAGAGCCTCACAGGGAGGACTCTATCCCCCATGGAGCCTATGTTAGCACAAGAATTCGTAGCTAGAAGAGGCATGCCCCTCCATAAGAAACTAAATAACCTCTACAGGCATATAGAGGCTTCTAACCTATCAGCTCAAGGTTCTTTATTAGTCTCATCATGTAGAAGAGCACATACATTTTGTAGCGCCATGGCACTGTAGAATCGTCTATATAGAATGGCCTGCCATTTTTCTACCTAAAGGGATACCAAATATCCTTAGATTGTTGGGTATGTGTTATATTTTTTGCATGTGTGTGTATATATTGTATGGCGAATGGTGAAATTCGATATAATGAAAATAAGAAAGGTTTTCCCGGTTGAGGGTTTCCGGTATAAAATCTCTGTGTACTCTGTGTATGAGCCATTTATTAATTTATGTATTTCTTAAGAATCTATGTGCATTTATTTACTTCACAGGTTTAAAACTTACATGTGGTATCAGAGCTCATTTTTGGCTTCAGAGGGATGCCTTTCTTGCTGAGGGTTTGGCTCGGTCTTGATAGATCAAGTTTATCTTGGGTCTGTGATAAACCTGGGTTTAATGGGATATTTTACAATGGAGATTCTAGTAAAGAAAGAGGAATGGCGAGCTCATCTAGAATCAAGATAGAGAAGTTCAACGGTAAAAAAATTGAGCTATGGAAGCTCAAGATGGAGGAACTTCTTGTAGACAAAGAACAATGAATCGGTGTGGATCCTGGTACACAACCTACTGGTACACCATCTACAAGAACACAGGCTACTAGTACACAACCTACCAGTACACAAACTACTAATACACCAGTTACTGGTATGTCGAAGGAATATTGGGACAAGTTGGATAGAAGAGCAAGGAGTACTATTCGACTCTGCCTAGCAGATTCGGTGTTGTTGAATGTCTCGGGAGAATCTACAACCAAGGAACTATGGGATATGTTAGGGAATTTGTATCAATCAAAGTCCCTGGTAAACAAGTTGTTTCTTCAAAAGAAGTTGTATCATCTTAGGATGGAAGGTGGAGATTCTGTGACAGAACATCTAAATGCCTTTAATACTCTGGTAAGTCAGCCTGGATCTGTTAATATTATGATTGCGGAAGAAGATAAGTGTATTACTTTGTTATGTTCTTTGCCAGACTCTTGGGATAATCTAGTTGTAGCAATAGGTAGTACCACTCAATCTACATTGAAGTATGAGGATGTAGTTGCATCCTTTTTATATGAAGAGATGAGGTGAAAAAGCATGGATGGTCACAACACAAATTCTTTATTTGTAAGAGGGCGTACCCAAGACAGAAACCCTGGTAAGCCTTCGGGATGGAGATCTAAATCTATAGGTAGATCTAAGTCTCTAGGAAAATCTTTGAGGAAATGATGGAAGTGTGGTAAAACAGGGCATTATAAGAAAGATTGCAAGTCTAAGAAGGTTGAAAAACCAAAGGGATCTGATAGTACCTCTTCCACAGAGGTGAAAACCTCCACTGAAGAAGGAGGTGATATTTACCTAGCATCTACAAGTGCACATGCAGACCATGGTGTATGGTTGATTGATTCAGGTGCATCATACCATATGACTCCTCACAGGGAGTGGTTCTCTGAATATGAAAAATATGATGGTGGTGATGTATTCCTAGGAGATGACTCTGTTATCACTCCAAGAAACTCCTTAGGGTTGTAGGTGAAGGATGCTTGGTAACTTAGAAATAATGGTTTTATGTGTTTGGGACAATGGGGTCTTTAATGATTTATGTAAGAAACAAATTATCATACATCTAAAGATACAGTGCTTTCAGGAAACAATAATCAGATCCAATAATTGAAAAAGAGGATGGAGAACACTATTCTTGATTTGCCAATACAAGGGAATGTAGGGATTAATACATGACAGGGGGAAATCCTTTAATTTCAAGTCTATGAGTTCAATAAAGAGATAACAGTCTTTATGAACTAAAATAAACTGAAATCAAAGTATAGAAAATGAAAGATGGACAATTCTGATATTGTAAATGAAAGAAAACTGAACTTTATTTCTGCAAAAAGAGTCTATACAGTGGCATAAAATATCTCCCAGTTTGAACCCTTATCTCATATCAAAAATAGGCATTTATAGCCTCTTACAATCTGTTTTAAAGATCCTAAAAACATGGATTTGTATTAAATAAAAGCAATTCAAATGTATCTAAACAACTTGATAATAAAAGTTTAACAGCTAAATTATTATTCTGATTGTTTCCAATCTCAAAAATTTGCCATCTATATCCTCCAGCTCCTGGGATCTGCGATGTAATAAAACATGGCAGTACATTTGTCTTGACATCTGGATTTCTCCAACGTTCATGGTTGATTTTTGAGGAAGTTTTTTTGCATGGGGTTCCCAAAATTCTCTCCAACCTCTGATGTCGAATCCTTTGCAAGAAATTTTCATTCCCTTGATACGCTGGAACTCCTTCATAACCTGTTTGGAATGACCTGTTCTGTCCTTGGCTTCAAAAATACTTTTCCAGCTTTCAACAGCTAACTCGTTTAATATTTCGTTGGTTAGCTGTTGAAAGTTGCCACTTTCAACAGCTAACGGATCATAAAATATCGCTTTGCGCTGGTGAAATCCCTGACTGCACCCAAAACGAGTTTTCACCTTCAAAATTTTGATTCCATCAAAACTTAGTGTGTCTCCAATTTCTCACCTTGCATATTAACAGTGACTTGAGCAAGTACCTTCAGATCTGGATGGGATTTTTGCCTTTGTTTTTGTTTCAATCTTCTTATCTTCCTTTTAAGGTGTTTGGCAAGCCACCATAAACTATTGTAATCTTTGGTGAGTTTTTTCTTTCTTTTCTTCTCTTTAACACTTTCCCTAGCCAATCTCTCAAACGCAGCATTGGTTTTTTCGAAGTTATAAGACAACTTCTTATACCTTTCTTTGATTACCCGTTCCAAAACCTCTTGCTGAGTGATTACCTCTTTCAGATGCTTGATTTTCTGAGACTTCTTTGACTTGGAGATTTTTTATGTTTCTCCTTCTTCTCTATGAGTGAAGGTCTCATAGTTTTGTGCACACTCAGTTGACTACTCAGGACTCTTGGTGACAGGGCATTGAACTTGTTTATTTGATTCTGAGTCTGTATAGGGTAAGTTTAATATATTGGTTCTCTTCTTTGTAAGCTGCTCTGTGGGTTATTCTGCAGTGGTTTCAAAGCTTAACCTTTTCTTTGACCTGTGGGGCTTCACTCCAGAAATTCTGTCTTCTGGAGGTCCTGGCAGGGTCCTCCTCTTCCTTGAACTACTTTGGGGAGTCAAATGTTTCTTTGAACCTTTCCTCTGTTCATTTGCAGGCTGAGTCTGTGTTTCAAAGCCCTCCCAGAATAGAAAATGCTCCTAGCTCCTTCCCTGTTTTTTTAATTCCTCCAGAATAATCAATTTAATGAGGTCAAAGTGGCACAAAGTACTCTTCATGCTCAAGGGTTGAGCCTTGATCTTTTTGCAAACCTTAGTCAAACTCTTATGTAGGAAAAAAGGTAAATTGAGGAGATTCTTTCCTGTGAAATGGTCCAAGAGTTTGAAGTGATACATCATGAGTTTATCATACCTGCCCTCTGAGGTAATGTAGAGTTGGATGCCCTTAAACAACTCCTGCCATTATTCTTCTAGATAGGAAACCAGCATACCCTTTTTCCATGCGTTGTGCCTGAACTCTTCTTTCAAATAAGCTATGAAATTCAAATTTTTAGGGGCAGTGGTTTTGAACCAACTCTGGATCGTTCTTGGTAGGATTTTTGCTGTGGAAATGGCAGCTTCATCTACTATGATTTCCAAGAACCCAACACGAGCTTTGTTCCCATAGAAATTCTTGGAAAAAGATTCTGTTATAGACTGGTGGCAACCATTTTGCAACCTCTCAACAAATTCAATACACCCTACGTTTGAAAAATGTTTTTGGACTTCGGGGTGTGTTTGTAAAAAATATAGGCTATCCAGCTCTTTCCTGAGTAGAGAACCACTACGTCTCCTCACCATTCTGTAGCTTGAAAACCCAAACAATTATGTATATCAACCCTTGCAACTGCTATTCGAGCTGAGGTTTTGTGCTGTTGAAAGCACTCGGGAGTCGGATCTGTTTTCTAACATTAGAAACTTTAACAAACCTTCATGAACAATGTGTGATATGGAAGAAATGATCCGATTTGATGCTGTCAGCCCGACAGTATAGCCTCTATATCTGGGTTGCTGAATTCAAAATTGCCATTTCTGGCACCATGAGTGTGCAACATGCGTCACTGAATAAGATCTGCATCGTAATCCTATTTTGACGTGCAAAACTGAGTTTCCATCATTACCCACGTTCATCAGCACATGATTTGGATTTGCATGACGTGGGATGATCATATCATCATTTGATTTTACAAATGTGGATAACACGCACATGATTCCCTCTTTCTTCAGCCAATGGATCGTGGAAAACGCCCCTTAGCTGTTGATACTTACCAGTTTCACCAGCGCATGATCCTATGGAGAACCCCCTTTAGCTGTTGAAAGTATTCACTTTCCTCAGTGCATGACCTTCGACACTGCTTCTTTGGATATTTTGGAATTCAACACTTTCACCAACACACAGACCTATGAGAGACGCTCCTTAGCTGCTGAAAGTCTCCATTTCCCCCAGCTAACACTCATCTTTTGGACACACGTTAGCTGTTGAAAGTAAATTATGAAAATTTTGAAAAGAAGACTTTTATGGGTCATATTATTTTCTAAGACAAAAACCAAAACCTAAGTTTTGCAGCTAGAAAAACTCAAAAATGAATTGAGGAAACTACCAATAGCCATGCTATCCACCACAAAACTCGACCAAAAGGACGGTTTCATTTTGGGAGCTAACATTTTCCTCCAACTGGGATGGGCATCTCCCTGTGAGGTGACCAAGAACCTAGCTAGACTCATTAGCCTTATTACAATTTGAAACAGAAACTTGAAAAATAGTTTTCTAGTACCATTGGGCATGGAGTTATTTGAATGACAGAAATAAGGAAAACAGAATTGAAAAAGAAATATGTACAAGAAGAACTTGGCTTCAAAGGAAGCCTTATGAGAAATAGATCTTCAGGAAGCGCCCGTTGAAAGGGCCACCTGCTACTACCTCACCTGAAAGAGTTTGGAGAACAAAGGTATTGTTCTGTTGCACTGCCGTTATGACAAAAGGACCTGTCCAGAGAGCCTCAAATTTTCTGTGTTTCCCCTTCTCCTGCCTTGATGCATCCCAATTTAAGACTAAATCCTCTGTTTTGAAGACATCTGATTTGACTTTCTTGTCGAAAGTTTCTTTGATTCTTTCTTGATGCAATTCTATTTTTTCCAAGAGATGCTCTCTATCTTGTTGTAGTTCTACCAAATTATGAATTCTCCTAGTCAAGTCACTTGGTTCAGAATCAGTTTCTTGTAAGAACTTAGCAACCGACAATGAAAGTTGAGAAGGAAATATGGCCTCAGTACCATATACCAACTTGAAAGGAGATGTACCAATTGATTTCTTACATGTAACCCTGTCAGTCAACAAGGCAAACTTCAGTTTGGAATCCTAACCTTTGGCATTTTGTTCAAGCAGCTTCTTTATGATTATGACTAAACTCTTGTTGGATGACTTATCTAAGTCATTCCCTTGCGGATAGTAAGATATGGAATGTACCAACTGAATTCCCAGCTCTTCACACAATTTAACCAAGTGTTTATCTTTGAATGCAGCAGCGTTATCAGTGACTATTCTCTTAGGGCAGCTGAATCTGGAAAATATGTTTTCTTGCAGAAAGTTTATGATGACAGTATGATTGGCATTCCAGGTGGGAATAGCCTCAATCCACTTTGTAAAGTAATCAGTGGCAACCAGGATCCATCGGTGCTGACCACTAGAAGGCAGATGAATTTCACCTATGAATTCCAGGCCCCACTATTGGAAAGGCCCTGTGACCACTATAGGTTTGAGGGGAAGAGACTTCAGTTGTTGTTTACCTTCAAATATCTGACATTTGTCACATGTTTTCACAAACTCATATACATCTGAAAATAAGGATGGCCGGTAATAGCCAGATCTTAAGATTTTGTGTGTTGTGGTTTTCCAATAGTGATGTCCCCCGCATTCACTATTATGAAATTCAATCATGACCTTAGCTGCCTCCTCTTGGTTTATACACCTCAACAATAAACCTATGGGATTTTTCTAGAATAACAAGTTGTCATTTATGCAGAAATTTATAGCTTTGAGCTTCAAAGCCCTTCTTTGAGTCTTTGTCAAATCTGATGGGACTGATAAAGTTTGCAGAAATTGAATAATATGACTGTACCATTTGCAATTAGCTAAATGAGATGAAACCTGCATTTCCTCACCTTCTTTGTTCTCTGAAGACAGAACATTTTCTGCATCAATACTCATCAGATTTATTTCAAGCAGCCTGCAATTTTCCTCTGCCAAGAGTTTGGCAAGGCCCTGACCTTTCACTAGTTTTGTTGGTTTGATTTCAACATCGAATTCAATCAAACTTGCTATCCACTTACTCCTTTTTCCATCAATGTCGGGTTGGACAAGAACATATTTAACTGAACTGGAGGGAACAAAAGCTATTACCTTTGCCTGAAGAATGTAGACCCTGAAATCTTTGAGTGACTTGACAAGTGCATATGCTTGTTTTTACAACAATTCATACTTTACCTCTGCATCCCTCAAGACCTTACTGAAGAAGGCAACCGGTTTCTCCTGATCACCAGCATTTTTCCGCAAGAGTACCGCTGCGATTGTATCACTAGAAGCAAATGAAAAGATGTAAAATACCTTGGAGAAATCGGGGCTGATCAAAACAGGGGCTATTGTGATGGCTTCCTTGATGGCATTGAATGAATTTCTGGCTGCTTCAGTCCATTTTACCTCAGAGTCCTTTCTCAACATAGCAGTCATATGCTTCGTGAGTTCAACAAAATTTTATATAAACCTTCTGACAAAGTTAATAGTCCCAAGGAAACACTGAATGTCTTTCTTTGATCTAGGAAGAGATAGATTTTTAATTGCTTCTACCCTCTTTGGGTCAATCTTAACCCCATCAGTTGAAACAATATGCCCAAGTAATTTCCTCTCCTTAAGTGCAAAATTCAATTTTTTTGGATTAAGAGAGATGCCATACCTTTGACATTTCAGAAATGTCCTTCTTAAGTGCTGCAAATGAAGTTCGTGGCTGCTTGAGAAAACAATGATATCATCAAGATAAATCAGGACAAATTTATCTTTATCTCCAACGAAAGCAATGTCCATTTCCCTTTGGAATGTCGCTCCTGCATTCATCAATCCAAAGGGCATATTCTCGTACATAAACGTACCCCATGGAGTGGTAAAAGTAGTATTTTCCTTGTCTTCCGGATGGACAACAATCTGGTTGTATTCGGAAAACCCATCAATAAAAGACATCACTTTTGATCCTGCCACCTTTTGCAGAATATGCTCCATCTTAGGCAGAGGGTAGTTGTCCTTCCTTGAGCATTTATTCAAATTTCTAAAGTCTACGCAGAGTTTGATCTTCCCATTTTTCTTCCTAACCGGTACAAGATTCACAATCCATTCTGAATACCTGAGAGGAATGATAATGCGGGCATCCAACAATTTCTTAATTTCCCTTTCCATTGTAGGAAGCAACAAAGGGTTGAAGGATCTAAGCTTCTGCCTGAATGTTTTGGTGTCTTTATTCAAGGGAATCTTATGCTGAATCACTTCTGTGTCAAAAGTCTTCAAGTCATCATACTGCCAAGCAAAGATGTCTGCAAATTCCTTTAGCAATTCTCCATAATCATCCCTTTGTTTTTCAGTCAAATGTGAGGCTAAGTTAACATGTTTAGGATCTTGCTCACTGGCCACATTATGCTACAAAACATCTGAGTGCTTTTCCCCACTTTGCAATTTGACAGCCACATCATTTTTATCGAACAACCTTTCCAACGGGACCAAACCTTTAGGAATTCTGTTGGTGGACAACTGAACTATTTCATGTGCTGCGATTTTTATTTTGAACTTTGGCTCCTCAACTTCATGATCATGCTCATTCTCCTGATCAATCTGAAGATCTACAAACTCATCTATCACTGCAAGGAATCTAGTGAGTTCAACATCGTCCTCAAAGACCTTCCAAAATTTTACATTATCAGGGAGAGAGGGTCTATATTTAACTTGAATTTCGTAAGTTAATTTATGAGGCAGAGGGGGTATGAATGCACAAGCGGACACAGCCAATGAATCATCCAATTCATTCATGGCTCTAGGTACAAATGAAATCTTAAAATCTGTGAAATCACGAATTGCCTTCAACACTTCATCTCTATATGCCTTTAGCCTGACACGCTTCGCTTGAAAGGATTTATTCACCTATTGGATGATCAAATCTGCATCTCCAAACACCTGCAATTTTTTAATGTTTCTCTCTTTGGTTGCATTCAGCCCCAAAAGTAGTGCCTCATATTCAACAATGTTATTAGTCACTTTAAAATCGAGTTTAAAGGACAAATGAGAAGTTTTCTTAGAAGGAGAAATGAATACCACTCCTGCTCCAGCTGACTCCTTGGTGCAAGCACCGTCGAAGAACATGGTCCAAAGATCATCTTCTGCTGTCTCTGTGGGCTGAACTATGATCTGATCTGTGGGCTTCCTGAGAATCAATGTATCAGGCAGTGAATCATCAATTTGAAAAATACAAGATCCCATACCTATGTCAACTGAATAGATAGGATGATTGGATGGATTTTTCTCATCACTGATTACATATGCCAACTGGGATTCCCTATATAGCCTTCTATTTACTCCTCCGAAAACAGGGATAGTAGCGTAGGAGAGATCCATTTGAAGAGTGCCACCTAATCTCTTCATCCATGATCTCGATAGTAGGCATCCAAATTTTGGAGGTATGTCAGCCACCACTGTATCCATCACCATAGTTTTCATTGATGCTTGGGTCAAGGTTATAGCCAAATCCTTAATCATCCCAAGACATTTGAATTTTCGAGAATCAAAAGAAAAAAGGTCATGATAAGACTTGGTGATCTCCAGCCCAAGCTCATCCATGACTGCCTTTGGCATCAAATTGTGCGAAGCACCGGAGTCCAACAAACAATTATGCAGTGTTTTCTCATGAATATTTAAAGAGATGTAAAAGGTAGGACAACTCTCATCTCTGTATTCTACCATTTGGCCCAGAGTAATGGTAGGTTTATCATCATAAATGTTGAGGATATTAGTAGAAAGGGATACAGATTGGGGATCTAAAGTTTTGAGGATATCCCTTTTAAACATCTCATTTTTCATCAGCTCAACTAGAGGAATAAGAATCTTAATTTTTTGTATTTCAGCCTCAAAATTAAAAGAATATGGAACCTTATTAGCAACTTTATTAGAAACCTTTACCTGATTTGAAGGGGCTTCCTAATTCTTTTGTTGTTCAACAGGAGGCTGACTTTCTGGAGTTTGATGCTTGACAGGGGCAACAGTCTTCTTGGGAGGAGATGATGCTTTCACCTTTGAAGGATTCGCTTGCTGATCCTCTGATGTCTGATCATTTTGCTTAACAGGGTCAATAGTCTTTTCAGGAGAGGTTGGTGTGTCTTGTTGAGAATCATTATATTTGTATCAGAGGTTATATCTATTTTATCTTCTGTTGTGAAAATGCCATCACCAAGAAGATCATCTTCAATCTGTTCAGTCATCAATGATTCCTCATAGTCATGTTGTGTTAGATAAGATTTCCCTGTATCTTCTCCAACACAATGAATGTCACCTTCTCCATATTCTTGATCTTCACCATTATCTTCGTCCATCACAACATTTTGAAGACAGACCTTTATCCTCTGATCTTCATTAGAATTCTTTTCTCTTTGCAGGATCTGAGTTGGCTGATTATTCCTTCTGAAGTTATTTGGATTTTGGTTTGGATTTCTGCCTACAGAGTCATAAGTGTTTCTTCCCTTCATAGGCTATTTATTTTCAATATTGAGCTTAGATATCTCAGAGGTTAGAGACTCTAGCATATTGGCCATTTTATCAAGTTTTAGATCAGCATTTGATGAAGATGAGGCCTCATTCTTTGGTCTTCTCCTATCAGAATCTCCTTTCCGCTTCTGAGAGGCCAGAATATTAGATTCCACCTCAAGGGAAGCATCTTGCATGAGAGATAATGTTGGTGACCTCCTTTCTCTCAACAACAAACATAAATCTGAATCAAAAGCATCAGAATAGGTGATCTTGGCAGAAGCATCTGACAGTTTTATCTCAGCTGGTATTTTTCCATACATCCGGTTAAACCTCTTAGTGAAGTTAGAGACTGACTCGCTACTTTGCTTCCTCAATTTTCCGAATTCTGTGATGTAGTAGACAAAATCTCTTCTATCACCCCAATGTTTCAGAAATGTCTCATCCAATTGCTCAATTCCGGTAATGGAACCAGCAGGGAGTTCTTTGAACCATTTCCTAGCATGACCATCTAGGCTTTGGACAAAGACTCGTGTCCAAACATCTTCTTGTTCAATATTAAGGTTTTCTGTATAACTGTAAAAAGCCTCAATATGTTCTTCAACAGACACATTGCCTTCGCCTGTGAATTTAGGAATATATTTCTGATAGTCTCCCATTGGCATGGCTTCTACTGGATTTGGAAATATGAGGGGTGCATACCTAGTAGCTAGGATTTGTTGCATCTTAGTCAAAGGAGGTGGTGCAGCCATGACTATCAAAGGTCGAGAAAATGATAGTTTCTTCTTCAAGTCTTCAACACTGGAGGAATGTGAAAAAGGTGAATCTTCTAATGGGAAAGAGGTCTGATAAGAGGCTCTATAAAAATTTGCAAGCTGCCCAGCTAAATTTTCTTCACCCTTAGCAGATAACTCTTGGAGGAGATGTTCAATAGCAAGGAGGCTAGTATAAATGTTCAAGTGATCTTCTTGTTTCTGAGAGTGGAAAGACTCAAGGGAAGAAGAAATGTGGTTTCTTTCTAAAGTCTTAGATGTTTTTTCAATCAAATTATAGTCTATCAATTTATCATCACTAGGATTTTTCTGTTGATAAAAAAGAGTTTGTTCTTCTACAGTATTTACAACTATTTTTTCATCAGTGTTCTCTGAAAAGAACTCAAATTTTTCTGTAGTAGATTTTCCAGAACTGAAAAGAGGATTACCTTTTGTATTTGAAGTTTGACCTTGAATCTTCTTTCCCTTCCTGAGAATTGATTCTGGATTGGACACTGGTGTGATCGGTGATTCTTGAGGATTCTCCCTAGTACTGATCCTCTTAGGAGCCAGGATGATATTGTGGAGTCGCCAGATAGATGATTACAACCAACATAAAGTGTCTAATCTTTGTCTATCATCAAAGATCAGCTATGTGTCATATCACAAGAAAGAAGAGCTTGAATTCCGTCTCCCCGACAACGATGCCAATTTGTTATCACTCCAAGAAACTCCTTAGGGTTGTAGACTAAGGATGCTTGGTAACTTAGAAATAATGGTTTTATGTGTTTGGAACAATGGGGTATTTAATGATTTATGTAAGAAACAACTTATCACACATCTAAAGATACAATGCTTTTAGGAAACAATAATCAGATCCAATAATTGAAAAAGAGGATGAAGAACACTATTCTTGATTTGCCAATACAAGGGAATGTAGGGCTTAATACAAGACAGAGGGAAATCCTTTAATTGCAAGTCTATGAGTTCAATAAAGAGATAACAGTCTTTATGAACTAAAATAAACTGAAAGCAAAGTATAGAAAATGAAAGATGGAAAATTCGTATATTGTAAACGAAAGAAAACTGAACTTTATTTCTGCAAAAAGAGTCTATACAGTGGCATAAAATATCTCCCAGTTTGACCCCTTATCTCATATCAAAAATAGGCATTTATAGCCTCTTACAATCTATTTTACAGATCCTAAAAACATGGATCTGTATTAAATAAAATCAATTCAAATGTATCTAAACAACTTGATAATAACAGTTTAACAGCTAAACTATCATTCAGATTGTTTCCAATCTCAAAAATTCGCCATCTATATCCTCCAGCTCCTGGGATCTGTGATGTAATAAAACATGGCAGTACATCTGTCTTGATATCTGGATTTCTCCAACGTTCATGGTCAATTTTTGAGGAAGTTGTTTTGCATGGGGTTCCCCGAATTCTCTCCAACCTCTAATGCCGAATCCTTTGCAAGCAATTTTCATTCCCTTGATACGCTGGAACTCCTTCATAACCTGTTTGGAATGACTTGTTCTGTCCTTGGCTTCAAAAATACTTTTCCAGCTTTCAACAGCTAACTCGTTTAATATTTCGCTGGTTAGCTGTTGAAAGTCGCCACTTTCAACAACTAACAGGTCATAAAATATCACTTTGCGCTGGTGAAATCCCTGACTGGTCCCAAAACGAGTTTTCACCTTCAAAATTTTGATTCCATCAAAACTCAGTGTGTCTCCGATTTCTCACCTTGCATATTAACAGCAACTTGAGCAAGTACCTTCAGATCTGGATGGGATTTTTGCCTTTGTTTTTGTTTCAATCTTCTTATTTGCCTTTTAAGGCGTTTGGCAAGCCACCATAAACTATTGTAATCTTTGGTGAGTTTTTTCTTTCTTTTCTTCTCTTTAACACTTTCCCTAGCCAATCTCTCAAATGCAACATTGGTTTTTTCGAAGTTATCAGACAACTTCTTATACCTTTCTTTGATTACCCATTCCAAAACCTCTTGCTCAGCGATTACCTCTTTCAGATGCTTGATTTTCTAAGACTTCTTTGACTTGGAGCTTTTTGATGTTTCTCCTTCTTCTGTATGAGTGAAGGTATCATAGTTTTGTGCACACTCAGTTGACTGCTCAGGACTTTTGGTGACAAGGCATTGATCTTGTTGCTCTGATTCTGAGTCTATATAGGGTAAGTTTAATATATTGGTTCTCTTCTCTGTAAGCTACTCTGTGGGCTGTTCTGTAGTGGTTTCAAAGCTTAACCTTTTCTTTGACTTGTGGGGCTTCACTCTAGAAATTCTGTCTTCTGGAGGTCCTGGCAGGGTCCTCCTCTTCCTTGAACTACTTTGGGGAGTCAATTGTTTCTTTGAACCTTTCCTCTGTTCATTTGCAGGCCGAGTCTGTGTTTCAAAACCCTCCCAGAATAGAAAATTATCCCAGCTCCTTCCCTGCTGTTTTAATTCCTCCAAAATGATCAATTTAATGAGGCCGAAGTGGCACAGAGTACTCTTCATGCTCAAGGGTTGAGCCCTAATCTTCTTGCAAACCTTAGTCAAACTCTTATGTAGGAAAAAGGGTAAATTGAGGAGAGTCTTGCCTATGAAATGGTCTAGGAGTTTGAAGTGATACATCATGAGTTTATCATACCTTCCCTCTGAGGTAATGTAGAGTTGGATGCCCTTAAATATCTCCTTCCATTCTTCTTCTAGATAGGAAACTAGCATACCCTTTTTCCATGTGTTGTGCCTGAACTCTTCTTTCAAATAAGCTTTGAAATTCAAATTTTTAGGGGCAGTGGTTTTGAACCAAATCTGGCCCATTCTTGGTAGGCTTGTTGCTACAGTAATGGCAGCTTCATCTACTATGATTTCCAAGGACCCAACACAAGCTTTGTTCCCATTGAAAGTCTTGGCAAAAGCTTCTGTTGTAGACTGGTGGCAATCATTTTGCAACCTCTCAACGAATTCAATACACCCTGCATTTGAAAAATGTTTTTGGACTTTGGGATGTGTCTATAAAAAAGATAGGTTGTCTAGCTCTTTGCTGAGTAGAGAACCACTGCGTCTCCTCGCCATTCTATAGCTTGAAAACCCCAACAGTTCTATATATCAACCCCTGCAACTGTTGTTCGAGTTGAGGTTTTGTGCTGTTGAAAGCACTCGGGAGTCGGCTCTGTTTTCTAACATTAGAAACTTTAACAAACCTTCATGAACAATGTGTGATATGGAAGCAATGATCCGATTTGATGCTGTCAGCCCGACAGTACAGCCTCTGTACCTGGGTTGCTGAATTCAAAATTGCCATTTCCAGCACCATGAGTGTGCAGCATGCGTCACTGAATAAGATCTGCATCGTAATCCTATTTTGACGTGTAAAACTGAGTTTCCATCATTACCCACTTTCATCAGCGCATAATTTGGATTTGCATGACGTGGGATGATCGTATCATCATTTGATTTTAGAAACATGGATAACACGCACGCGATTCCCACTTTCTTCAGCCAACGACCTATGGAAAATGCCCCTTAGCTGTTGATACTTACCGCTTTCACCAGTGCATGATCCTGTGGAGAATCCCCTTTAGCTGTTGAAAGTCTTCACTTTCCTCAGCGCACGACCTTCGACACTGCTTCTTTGGATATTTTGGAATTCAACACTTTCACCAGCGCATAGACCTATGAGAGACACTCCTTAGCTGCTGAAAGTCGCCACTTTCCCCAGCTAACACTCATCTTTTGGACACACGTTAGCTGTTGAAAGTAAATTATGAAAATTTTGAAAAGAAGACTTTTATGGGTCATATTATTTTCTAAGACAAAAACCAAAACCTAAGTTTTGCAGCTATAAAAACTCAAAAATGAATTGAGGAAACTACCAATAGCCATGCTATCCACCACAAAACTCGACCAAAAGGACGGTTTCATTTTGGGAGCTAACAGAATTGACAACAAAAATCTTGGGATGTGGAAGGGTTAAGTTGTTTCTAAATGATGGAAGGATTAGAACTCTTCCCGGGGTTCTACACATTCCAAAACTAGATAGGAGCCTAATATCTGTAAGCAAGTTGAGTGATGCAGGAGTGAAAACTGTATTTGAAAAGAACACTTGCAAGATGGTACGAGGAGCAATGGTGTTGATGAGGGGAGTTTGTTGTGGAACTCTGTACAAGTTGTTGGGAAGAACTTATACTAATGGGTGTAACATCTCTGTTGTCCTTGATCATGAAAATGAAGGAGACAAGACCAATACTGTCCCAGAAAAGAAGACCATGCTGTGGCATCAAAGACTGGGGCATATTGGAGAAAAGGGCCTTCGAACACTACACGGTAAAGGTATGATTGAAGGTATGTCTAATTCCACTCTGGATTTTGATTTCTGTGAAAATTTCATATATGGTAAATAAAATCGAGTAAGATTCCCATCTGGTGCTACAAGAGAAAAGGGGATCTTAGAGTTGATACACAGTGATGTGTTTGGATCTGTTCCTGATCCATCCCTAGGTAAATCTGTGTATTATGTTTCATTCATAGATGATTTTTCAAGGAACACATGGATTTATTTTCTTATAAAGAAATATGAGGTATTTGATAAATTTAAAGAGTTTAAGGCTCTGGTAGAAAATCAGAGAGAGAAGAAAATAAAGGTATTGAGAACAGATAATGGTGGAGAATTTTGCGGAAATGAATTCGAAGAATTATGTAAGAAGTGTGGTATAGCAAGGAAGAAGACTACTCCATACACTCATCAGTAGAATGGAGTTGTAGAAAGGATGAACATGACACTGATGGAAAAAGAAAGGAGCATGCTCAACGGTGCCGAGTTAGGACAAGAATTCTGGGCAGAGGCAGTGAGTACAACATGTTACCCGGTCAATCGATCACCTTCATCAGCATTGGATGATACAACTCCACATGAGGTATGGTCTGGAAGGAAACCCTCTCTTCAACATCTTAGAGTGTTTGGTTGTGATGCTTATGTACATTTTCCAAAGGAAAATAGGAGTAAGTTGGACAATAAAGATGAAAAGTGTATCTTTATTGGTTATAAAGATGGTGTGAAAGTTTATAAGCTTTGGAACCCATAAACCAAGAAAAATGTTTACAGTCGAGATGTTGTTTTCCGAGAGGTAAAATATGTGTCCAAACAGGAATTCCCACCAATGCAAGACAAACCTGAGAAAATAGAGCTTGAGTTGGATGATGCAAAATCTGAATCATTTGAAGAAGAGGAAGCAGAGGAAGCAGAAGAAGATGAAAAAGAAGAAGAACCTCATACCCCAGTATTGAGGAGATCAGTGAGAGATAGAAGGCAACCAGAAAGGTATAGTCCACTTGATTCTTGTTCCAATTTTTCTTTATCTATTACTGATGATGATCCCAGAACTGTCAGGGAAGCAATGAATTCAGAGGATAGTAAACTCTGGAAGAAGGCCATGGTTGAAGAAATGGATGCCTTGGATAAGAATGAGGCATGGGATATAGTTGAGCTTTCAGCTGGAAGAAAATCAGTTGGTAGAAAATGGTTGTTCAAGAAGAAGTTTAATGCACAAGGTAAAGTGGAGAAATAAAAAGCTTGGTTATTAGCAAAAGGTTATTCCCAGGTAGAGGGAATTGACTTTGGTGAGATTTTTTCTCCTGTTGCTAAGTTAACTTCTATTAGATTTCTTTTATCTATTGCTGCTGCTTTTGATCTTGAAGTGGAACAAATGGATGTGAAGACAACA
>ML778002.1:369311-419205 GCA_009831015.1 Picea engelmannii | reverse complement strand
CCGGTCAAGGTTCCTATTCCTATAGGTGTAAATTTATCTGTAGATCAGTGTCCCAAGACACAGGAAGAAGAAGAGGACATGTCCCATGTTCCATATGCCAGTGCAGTTGGCAGTTTGATGTATGCAATGGTTTGTACTAGACTGGACATTCCACATGTAGTGGGAGTTTTGAGAAGGTATATGTCAAAACCAGGGAAGGAGCATTGGACAACAGTAAAGAGGGTCTTCAGGTATTTTCGTGGCACCACCAGTTATGGATTGTGCTACCAAGGAAGACCAGGATTGGACAGAGTGGTGTACATACATGGCTCTGTTGATGCATACTGGGCTGGAGATTTGGATCGCAGAAGATCTACAAGTGGGTATATGTTTAACCTATTTGGAGGAGCAATGAGTTGGATGAGAAAAAGATAGGATGTAGTGGCACTATCAACTACAGAAGTTGAATACATGGCAACCACTCATGCAATAAAGGAAGCAGTATGGTTACAAAGATTGTGTTCAGGTATTGGGTTGGTACAAAAAGCAGTGAGATTAGACTGTGATAGTCAGAGTGCAATATTCCTGGCAAAGAACCCAGCTTATCATTCGAAGACAAAGCATATTGATGTTTAGTATCACTTTGTGAGAGACATGGTTGAGGAAAAGAAGGTGTTGCTGGAAAAGGTTGACACTTTGAAGAATGCTGCAAATTCATTGACAAATTCTATGAGCACAGAAAAGTTCTCCTTGTGTAGAGTAACAATGGGCATTGATGCCCTGGATTTTTTACTATATAATCCCCTGGACCCCTGGATGCAAAGAAAACAACAAGTGGGAGAATGTTGGGTATGTGTTATATTCTTTGCATGTGTGTGTGTGTGTGGGTGCGTCAGATACGACAAATGCGTCTGACGATCCCTTCACCTAGAGCTCTGTCGTGTGTGCCAAGCGCTTTCCTAGGGGGTCCCAAGGGGGGGTAGGTATGCCCCCCCTGGTTATGTGCAACGTTCGGCACTAGGCAGTAGCCCAGGGCAGCGCCCCGAAATTTTTTTTGGGGCGATTTTTGCTATTTTTAGTTGATTTTGCTATTTTTAGCGAATTTGTAAATTAATCCCGGATTAATGGATTAGGGTTTTGGTATCTACGAAATACCTAAAAACAATGTATATATTGTATGGCGAATGGTGAAATTTGATATAATGAAAATAAGAAAGGTTTTCCCGGTTGAGGGTTTCCGATATAAAATCTTTGTGTACTCTGTGTATGAGCCATTGATTAATTTTTGTATTGCTTAAGAATCTATATGCATTGATTTACTTCACAGGTTTAAAAATTACATAGATGTGTAACGATGGCGCTACCGAATTCAAGGGGATATATTACAATTGCACTACCAAATTATGCAGAGTTATTTTGCAAGGATGCTTCTCCCAGTTTTGAGTGACTAATTTAAAACTTGGATTATGAACAAATGAAAAGGTATTTTTGAAAACTAGAAGATTTTTTTGTTCATCACATACCATATAAAAAAAACCTCTCTCAGTGTTTCAAAATGTGTTATGGTTTGAGATATATTATACACAGAGTGCAACCCTTCTGCACAAAGTGACCCACGGCGCGACGCTTTTGCAAGTTTTGAGTGAATAACTTAAAAATTGTATTAGGAACAAATGGGAACATTTTTTTGAACAATGGAGGAGGTTTTTTTTCATCACATACCAAATAAACAAAACCTCTCATTTTTAAAAAATGTTTTAGGGTTTGAGAGATATTAGACATATAAGTGGCGCTACTGAATGTGCAGAACTGTTTTACAACAACGCTACGAAATTTCCTGTAGCGGACACGGTTTGGATATTCTCCTTTTTGGGAGGTTGCCATATGTCAAGGAGGATTTGAATGGATTCTGAAGGATAATTTATATGTCAAGGGACACCTTCACCTAAGTTTTATCTCCATCAAAGGTCTCATGCAATGAGGTGGAAACAATTTATTAATGACTTCCAACAAATTCTTGAAAATTAACAGTTTGTTGGATTTTTGTCTCTTTGATTGTTGCCACCTATATCCAAGGCTTATAATCCAATGGAGGATATGGGATTCAACCTCCTAAGGATATTTGGATGCTATTTTCTATTTAATGAAGGAGAGAGCTCTTGGAGAAGGGGATTTCATGAGCCAAGGGAGGCTAGAGAGAGTAGGAGTAGGTAGTTTCTCTATGTGTGTTCATTTGTAAGCTTATGGGAATTTTATGATTGTAAGAATTACTGCTATTGGAGACACATGAGAGTTGTGATTTAATATTTTTATTATTTTTTTATATATCTTCTTATTTGAATATATTTCAAATTTGAGGATCAAAGGCTACCAATGATTTATGGATCCCTAAGCAGCAGAGGATCTGCTGTATTTTTCCCATCAGTCATTGTTTTTTTGTTTGTTTGTTAGTTTGTCTGTGACATATGGGACTAACCTGTGGCTAAGAAACTATGACTCAGGGGCATTTAAGTCGCCAAAATCACTTGGGGGTCGCACCTGGTCGGAGCCACACCAACCCTTAACATCGTTGGATTTTTTGTCCCTGCAGGTTTCGAATCGGTGACTTAACATCACATAGTACCTTAACAACACACTCTTTCACCGACTATCCTACACCTCAAGGACCCCATCAGTCATTTTTTATATTCAAGTATTTGTTGATTCATTAAATTGAGAGGATATTTGTTTAGTGAACATTACATCTTATGTTTTCCTTCTTCATTCTTCCACCTATAATCATATAATATTGTTTTATGTTGAGAAGCTTTAGTTCCTTCAATGAGTAGAATGTTTGTGACTCCATTACCCATTGGTGTAGCCTATTGATCTATAGTTTTCTGGCCTCTCCATTTTTTTCTCCATCTTGTTGATCTACCTATTCAAAACCAATATTATATTTTACATTCTGATGGGTGTTGAGCTTACACTTTAGCAGTCAAACTGTGAATTTCAATGCTAACAGTTCTCAATAATAGATCTTTGTGCATCCTCATCCACTAGATCATTGTACTGTCTCCTTCATTAGGATCTAGAGGGGAAACCATGTGTTGGGTGTCCATCTCAAAGGACATCTACCTCTTCTTCAAATTTAGCACCACATTGTTTTCAAAGGTCCAATCAATGCCAATCAATGCAGGGTAGGGATCATAGTCATCCATAATATTTATGACTTCAAATTCATCCTTCATATTCACCCCTTCTAAATTCACCTTGACTTTATCTAGTCGACCTATAGGATATATCTTGTATTGGTTTTCCAACAATAGCTAGATGGGAGACTGGACCAAACTTAGTTTACCCACAAACTCCCAAGACTTCTTCGACAGAATGTTCACGGTAGACCTCATATCCAACATGAATCCATCCATGTCAAACCCACCAAGCTTCAATGTCTTCTTGAACTCACACCCTGTACACTTTCTTACTGACTTGATCTGTAAATGGTGGGCCTATGGCCTATCCATTTCATCAATGTGGAGACCATGCAAAAATTTAATTTATGATCTGTATCTCAGGCTTGAACATGGATCTCTATCTACATAAAATCCACTAGACCTCTATTACTGGAACCTGTATAAATATTTATTTACTTTTGAATGGTTGAAATGTATTCATCTTCAATGTATTTGCTACACAAGTAGCAACTGACAATGAAAATAATCAAAGGGATGCATACATTATTATTTGGAAAAATTGTATTGTTGCCTACAATCAACCAAACGAATAGTCTTGAATTAAATTGACCATATCTACAATGAGTTGACCCAAGCTATAGAAAATTTGTCCAGGATAGTTTGAATTGACTATCAATGCAAGGAATCCCTGCAATGATTGTACACCTATAAACTTGTTATCTCTTTCAGCAACGTGTCCATAACCTCTTTTCCTCAGACCATCCCTTATTATAGAGATGATTTCCAATGGGTTGAAGTAGACTCAGCTCCACATGAAGGACATCAACCAGGTGGAAGACTAGTTGATGGGAAAGTAATAAATTGACTTGGTACTGACTAGTCGACCAAATAGAAGGGAATTCGACCTGAGGTTCAACTCTACTAGGATATCCACTACATTGACTAGATGTGAAGTCAATCTAAGATAAGTCGGCCAAAGATAAATCCAACTTGCCAATATGCTAATTCAACCAGAAAATAAATAAATTTGCATGTAATGGAATTCAATTCCAACAAAGAATAAATAGACCTAAGGTGATTACGTGATCAAGCATGAAGTCTGTTTGACCCAAGATGAAATCCAAACAAACAACTGCGGATTTATTTTTCCAAGGGGAAAAATAAATAGATGTCCTAACAAAACACTGAGCCCATGCATGACGTGTGGGAAGAGAAATAGATTTCCTAACAATAAAACTTTGACCCGATGATTTCAAAATGTCTATAGGAGAAGTCAACCCAAGATGAAGTCGAACAGAGATGAATTTAATAATTTGTAGATGGGTGTAGTCAACCAAGCTTGAATAAAACTTGTAAGGGAATTATAATGTCATTTGGGTGGATGGGAAACACCCCAGGAAAGGATATAACGTCGATACCATGTGAATTCAACTCAATAAATAATTTCAACATCTAAGTTGATCCTAGGATGCATATCGTTAGAGAATCACTTCCATCAGTTAAAAGAATCAACCCAATAGTTTTAACTCATTCCAGACATAGCTAAAATGTATTGGCAATGAAAATTAGCTATGGGGATGAAATTACAATTTGGAAGAGTGAGGTACTTCACCTGACAATGTTTACAAACACCCAACACCATTTAAAAACACCTAACATCATTTAAAACGATCTAGAAAATATAAATTCACACAACAATGTACAAATACGCTCAGGTAATTAATGGTTGGTGCAGGAATGATGAAACGTTCAAGAAAGTGGTAAAACACCCGAGGAGAGAGAAATAATGCCCAACGGCCTATGAGAGATGAGAGGAATTCTCAAAATGGAAACTATGCTAAATAGTTACAACAATTATTCAATTACAACCCTTGATCTTGATTTCACAAGAAAATGGGCGACATAGATTATTTGTCTATTGGGATAGTCTGCACAATGGATAGTCTTGGATTTATTAAATAAAATGAAGTCACATTGACTTGAATCATTTTCCATGTTAAGCTATCACAATTAAAATTAATAGTATTCCTTTTGATCCATTAATCAAACTGATAACAACAAATTCATTACACAAATTTAACCCACAAACCATACTATAAACACCTAATAATTGCAATACATTCTATGACAAAGTGGATGGAATGTTTACGCTGGAAACCCAAGAAGGAAAACCATATTTGAATGGGCTCAATGTTTTGATTTTGACAATCTCTAGTACAATGCTTTCTTCCTCTTCCTATTTTCTCTCTTGGCCAAAAAAAGACCATTTTCAAATGGCAGAGAAGGAAGAAATAGGGAGAGATGGGGGTAGGGGGAAGGCCAACAACCTTTCCCTTCATTTCCTATTTCTTAGCCTTCTCTCCTATTTGTTTTCTTATCAATTAATTACTTTTCTCTCACACCCTCATTGTTGTCTTATTCGACTTTACATTTGCTAATTATTTACATAGTTTACATATCTGTCATAGTTTTTCGAATGGTCTTATTGGTACTGTTGGAACACACACAATTTTGAACTTTCAATCTTTATATTTTGTACCTCATGAAAATAAATTTTACCCGAAGAGAAAAAAAACTTGGAAAGTGGCCTTTTAATTTTAAAAATAAATTCATTACTGGTTAGTTAATAATAAGGCATGCATGATATCCATCGTTGATGAGTTTTTCCTTTTGATCGAATGATCCTAATAACCTTTGGAGTTCTGGAGTCACCTGAGTTTTAAAGAGGTAAATCTCTAATGGTCACTTCGGAGCTTTGTGGTTCAGATGTTTCAATAGGTATAAACAATAAAAAACCTCGAAGTCCGAGCTCCAAAAATACTTAAAGATAACGTAGTTAATTAAGAATTAAGATAAACTACCAGATAATTAATGACATTCATGATTGGCTAAAGTTAACAATTTGAATAATTACTGTGATTTTCCAGTTAACAAATTTCATCATATTTTTTTAATTATCTCTCTGTAAACATATCTATACAATCTCTTTGAATTTCAAAATTATTTTACTATTTACAATTAACACTTTTATTTAGCGAAGATCTTACAGATTTCTCTTGTTACAGGCAGTCTAATTTTTTGCCCAATGAAAATTTGTAGGGAAGCTTTACCTCAGAATCTATTGGAACGATAAATCAGTTTGGAATCTGGATAAACTAAGGGAAGGGGCTATATAGATAGAAAAGAGAGCACAAACTCTCTGGAGCACTAAGTCCCCGAAGTGGAAGATATGACGTCACATGTCCTTTTGATTTGGACGGCTGGGATTTACTTCGAAACTCTGGGCTTCAGGATTTTGAGATGCTTAACATCGCAAACCTCATAAAGTGCTATGTACCCGAAGTGAGAGATCTGGCACCGTGTGTCCTTTTGATTTAGATGGCTAGGATTTATTTCGGAACTCTGGGCTTCAGGAGTTCTCGCTTCACACATCCAGCTTTCTTCTGAAGTGGTTATCCCTGAAGTGAGAGATATGGTTCTGCATGCCCTTTTTATTTGTACGGATAGGATTTACTTTGGAACTCCAAGCTTCGAGCATTCGAGATTCTTAACATCGCAAACCTCTCGAAGTGCTAAGTCCCTGAAGTGAGATATTTGGCATCACGTGTCCTTTTGATTTAGATGGCTAGGATTTACTTTGGAACTCTGGGCTTTGAGAGTTCTCGCTTCACACATCCATCTTTCTTCTAAAGTAGTTATCCCTAAAGTGAGATATCTAGAACCACGTGTCCTTTTGATTCAGATGGATGGAATTTACTTCGGAACTCCAGGTTTTAGGCATTCAAGATGCTTAACATCACAAACCTCTCGAAGTGATAAGTCCCCAAAGTGAGAGATTCGGCGCCACATGTCCTTTTGATTTAGACGGCTAGGATTTACTTCAGAACTCCTTGCTTTGGGAGTTCTCTCTTCACACACCCATATTTATTCTGAAGTGGTTATCCCTGAAGTGAGAGATATGGCACCATGTGTCTTTTTGATTTGGACGGTTGAGATTTACTTCGAAACTACGAACTTCGGGAGTTCTCGCTCCACACATGCAGCTTTCTTCCGAAGTGGTTATCCCCGAAGTGAGAGTTCTGGCGTCGCATGTCCTTTTGATTTAGATGACTGAGATTTACATCGGAACTCCAGGCTTTGGGAGTTCTCACTTCACACATCCAACTTTCTTCTGAAGTGGTTATCCCCGAAGTGAGAGATCTAGTGCCATGTGTCCTTTTGATTTGGACGACTAAGATTTACTTTGGAAATCTGAGCTTTGGGATTTCTCACTTCACACATCCAGCTTTCTTCCGAAGTGGTTATCCCCAAATTGGAGGATCTCCTACCACATGTCCTCTTCAAACAACAGTCCATATGGGCTTCAAGTCTATGGGAGTTCTTTACTCAACATTTCTTGCCTCCTCCTTGAGTTCGAAATAGCCGAATACAGGGATATTCTAACATGTGTCCCCCGCTCAGATTGGCAGACATGAATTGCACAAAATTTGCTCTATCTTCTCTACACATGACCAAGAGCCATGACCTTGGATTAACTTTGGGCACTTATCTCACTTTGCAAAGATCAACAGTTGGATTTTAATGGATAGTGGAGATCATCGGCTGAGAGCGATTGTAGAGGGTGAAGTTGTGCGGGGTTTAATTTCGAAGGGTGGTCTCACAATTTAAACCATGGTTTTCTCTTAGGGGTATGTGGCATCATCAGGTGCATTACAAGCTGAAAAGCACATTACTTCAAACCACCCTCTCTCACCCCCGCAAAATAGAGAAACGTAAAGGGACGTTGGAGCAACACTTGTCATCCACATTAGTTACCCCATTTACCTCACCACCTACACTTGTCCCCACGTCATCCTATTCATGAGAAGTTACTCTTTATCGTAAGTGTTAGCCATCACATAACGAGCCAACGATGATCTACCTGTCACATTATCACTCCCCCTCATATTTTCAACTGATATTATTTTTCCAGTAAACGCATTCAAAGAACATATAGCAAGGGAATCAGATGATGAGGACAATAAACAAATGATTATGGTGGTCTCAATGGACATGAGTGCCCAATTCAAAGAAAAAATGAAAATGAGCGTGTCTACAAGCAAATGAAGAGCTAGATGAAAGCGCTAGCTCAAATAATATCTTCCTTATGTCGTTTCATTCGAATTACATTCTATTTTTAAGATATATTGCATGAAGTCCAAGGGTTTTAAGTTGTGAAATTTTTTGTATAAATAGATAGATTTCAGATCTATTCAACGTTTCTTCTTGCTGGATGTAATAGAGAAAACTCTCCTTTTTTAGTATTAATACAAGTGAAGACAAAGATTCTAATTTTTGTTCGGTTTGCATTGTGTGTTTCTCCTGTATTTCCATACCTCTGAATCTCCTTACGCAATTCCTTGATAAGTGATTGATTTCAATTTAGTATCACAACTACTATAATCACATTATATCAGCAATTCATCAAGTAAGCAGTTTTTCCTCTGTATTTAATATAAGTAAAGCATGACCTGCAAGCTATTTGAATTACTGCATTTCATATCTTGTTCAAGGGTGCACTCTCTACTTTTCTTCCACTGCAAACAAGGTGAGATTCATCTGCAATTGATGCCTCACTTTGTTTAACAGTTTTGTAAGTTTGATTCACCCCATTTGATATTAAAATTGTGACTCAGACAATGAAATACAACCTTTTTACTGTCCTACTATTAATTTCATTTAAGGATCATTTCCTATATAACTAAAGGTATAAAAAGAACTCTTTAAAACATTCTCTTCAAATTTTCATGATGCCTGACATTACTCTTTGAGACTTAAGTTTAATATCATGAACAACAGGTACTAAGTCTTATCCATTCTTGGTTCAGATTTATTTCGGATCATGCCTCCCCATTGAGATGATTTTGGTCCCCAAAAATTGCTAAGGTTAGATGAGGGAACTTCCTTGCAATTGGGTTCCTCTTGTACCACTTCTCCTTCCTTACAGTCTGTCCTTTGAGACCAATTTGGATCAGTGTACTTATGTCCTCTTCTCTGGAACATGGTTCTGATGCTGGCTCCTAGCTCTAGCTAGTCGCTTTGGTTTTGGCTCACTTGTTCCTTCATTGTAAAAGTCTGCTCACTGAATTTCAGCTCTGAGAAATCTCCAAATCGGAACTCAGGATTCAAAATACACTCCCATCTCTCCCTCTATATTGGATACAATCCATCTTGGTTGCCAATGAATCCAGTTTGAATGTTGGTCTTCCTTCTTAGTATGACCCCAACACTCTGTCATCACATGAAAATTCTACAAGGGAAGTGTGGTTTCCTTATTGAACTAGGATCAATTGCTTCTCACCATGGAAACAACTCTCTTCTTCCTGCACATCCTTACAAACACTTCTGACATTCTCCAAACACCCCCAAGGTCATTGGCCTTTGTGCACAACTCTCTGGCACATGCATAAGAAGGGGTTCTTTGGATGCAATATTGAACATAAGAATTGGATTGTGGCTACCCTTCGTATCAACCTATTGTATGGATTGGTTGTCTCAATGTCTTCCTATGCTGCTATATCTACTTGGATAACTTATGCCTCTTGGATTGGATGGGTAAAACTCCCTTCATTTTCCACAATATTCACTCTCCACACTCTTCTCTTGGTTGTATGGTTTATGGGGTGAAGCTATGAATGAAGTAGCCAACACTTTTCTTCTTAATGTTCACTCAACTTGCAGTGGTGGAGCAATTTCTTGGTGTTGTAATATGGAGTGCTTGACCTACTCCTCTTCTCTATGTTCCTCTGAGTGGAGTCTTATTTTGTTTATTATTCTAAAAACAATTAGGCCTATGGACATGGTTTTCTTCTCCCAACAGACTACCTCATGATGGCATTTTTTTCCACAATATTCACATATCTTTGCATACCAACAACTAGCAACATTATGGCCTCTCTTCTTGCAGTAGTGAAAAAAAACAAATTCCTTGTTTGAAATAGACCTTATGGTCTTCTTCTTCATCTCGTCCCCTTTGATTGTTTTGTTTCCTTCTTTTAGTGTAGGTGTGGGTTGATTCTGTGAAACCTCCTCATTGCTTCTCTCCTTCAATCTGCCACAAGAAGGTTGAGGTGGTAGTGTGTTTCCACCTTCATTTACCACATCTTCTCCTTATCCTGATGAGAAATCCAACTAAGACATGTTTGTTTCCTTCACGAAAATGGTCTTCATGGTGATGGAACTTTCACTTCTTCCATCATAGCCTAGGCATTCATGCTTGGCCCTTGGCATAGCTATGATGGGGCTCAAGGTTCCTTGTCTCCTCTTGCCTAGCCCTTGTCCATCATAACCCATTTGAATTAAGAGCTTGGAACCAATTCCTTTGGTATGATTCTCAAATTCACCAAGATTCTCTTAAGATATGCCTATGGAATGTGAGGTTATTCTTGGACCCATAATGCATCACGGGTATTGTCTTGAATCAACTGGAGTGACCAACAGTTGTTTATATCATGGACCAAGGACTTACAAAATTCACAGAATGGAGTATAATGTATTTTATGATACTTCCCCAAATTTGGGCAGTGAGGTGGTACATGGCCCCACCGCCTACAAATCTCGCATCATTCTATCAGAGGCCTAGTTGGAAATGGACTCGGTGCTTCCATCACCACATAGTTTCCAAGTACAAGTCACTTGTCACTTTTTTCTTCGCCATATCTTGCAACTGCATCATCAGATTGGCCAATTGCAATCACACATGCACCAATTCAGTCAATGTTACAAGGAATAAATCTCTATGTCTTGGGGTAGGATCACAACAGACAGAATGACACCAAGAAATCAACTCAAATCTCAAATATGCTAGATAAATGGAAATTCCAACAAAATAAAGGATAGAATCCTACCTCTTCCAGACATTCGTAGGAGACCACTATTGAGCTCAAAATTCAACACTTGATACATACTACTTGTTCTGAACACCAAAGATACACAGGAATATGGAAAATGTATGAAATGTCAACATATAAACTAGCATAATCCATCAACATGTATAAAACATTTACCCATGGAAAATAACATAAACATTTGCAACATATAATTGAATGAGAAAATAGTATTTCTATCAATATAATCAACATAAATGCATAGGTGACAACCTTTTGTATCAACAAATTTTTGAAACCAAGAAACTAAGTCCCTCCACTTGGGCATGCACCACTTCAATCCTCCACAAAGAAAGCTCACAAGTTCTAGGAATAATTGGGTCCCTCCTTCACAAGATAGAGAGATCTTGTGGGGTTGAACATAAGAGGAGTTCAAACTTAAAGGACTAAGGGATGTAGAATCAAGGATTTAACATGGGGAGAAATTTCTCCAAAGTGTGATTTCTCTCGACTTTTTCTCCTCTCTCAAGGCTTGCATATAGTTCAATTTACAGCCTCTAGAGGGAATTGAAGGGTCAAATCAAATAATTTATAGCATATGAAGGGCCAAGGATCATGGATCCTGTGACTTGGCATGGAAAATTAAAAATATTTTTAATTTTGAGCACAAAACCCAATGTACGCGGGCCTTAATGGAGAAACCTACATATACACAAGTTGTATAATTGTAGCCTGCATATATGTACAAAATTTTGAATTTTTGAATTTTGACTGAGAAAAATGGGAAAATTGAGTCTATAGAGGGAAAGGGTAGGCAACCAAAGCATGATGCATAGGCTGTCGAAAAAATTGATATAATAGATTCCCCCTAATATGTGAGGTTAGAGGAGCAATCATGATGGTTGAAATACATTACAATTCCATAAGTGGAGTAGTCAGGACCCAGCTGGAGGAACTAGTCACCCATTAGAATACTACTATACATATTGAATTTGTACACATGGCTGCCAATATGAAGTACAATGTAGATCCATGTGTGTACATAGAAAATAACTATTCATGGAAATGAACAGGAAATACAAAGTAGACATATGCCATAGGTGGTCATAGGCACGAACAAAACATAGTGTATTTCAGTCTCAAAATCAATTGAAGATATATGTATGCAATGAAGTACAATCTGATCTTCCATGACAAATGAATTCATATAGGACTAGTGTGATGAAAGAAAACAACAGGTATGAGGTGCTTCTACTATGATTATGAGGTCTTATACACTAACCGTCAATGGTGCAAGTCTGCATCATGTGAATAAAGTAGTTGAAGTTGAACACAATGAGACTTCATTTGATTACTGGTCATTGAGGTATATCGTTAACAAACACGAGACAACCCATTGATGATGAAAGTGGGCGTCAAGGTACCTAGTACATTCAACAAGTGTGATTAAAGGTGTTGAGTTTGAATACTTGAAGAATCTATTGAACAAGAGACATTAATGTATTCCCAACTATAGATGACGAGAAAACATGCAATTGATGAATGCAAGCCTCTAGGTACTATTATGACTATATATCTTGATTCTAGAATATATGAGATAAATTCAATGGAATGAGATCCGTTGAAAGGAGGGAATTAACTTATCCCCCATCATTCAGCACAAGGTAAAAGGCAACGCTTGATGATCAGGAAGAATTCAGACGACCATAATTTGCACAAACCACTGACCATGTGCACCTCTCGCATGCACCAGTTGCAAGTAGTACACGAAAGAGACCCTCTAAATAACATTCATTAATGAAAACTACCGACAAAGGTGAGGAAATGACCAATAGGGTCTAATGGAATCCAATACACTATACAAATCCCAATGTGTGAATAGATTTCTTGTCATTGAACACAAGGGAAACCACCCAGTCAACAAATAATGAAGAGATGTCATTTGTTGGGTTCAAGGTCACCTACCGATGATGAAAGTAGGCCCAAGGTGCAAGGTAGAAAAAAAACTTCACGTGATTCAAAGATTCACTTATAAAGGGATGGCCGACATGCAAAGTCAAGAATTTTGAGCAATGGTCGACACAAGTTTGGACTTCCTTTGAAAAAGGGCATGAGACATATGGATAACTTAGGCAACATAGACTCAATACTAAACATTGATAAAACTTTTTGATGCAAGAGGCTTCAACAAAATCTCCATAGGGACTGGAAGAATAACTAGTCGGAGGAGTAATCTCTCAGTAATGAGTTCAGCTTCCTAAGGCCATACTAAACCCAAACCTTTGATGAATGGAATCAAATATTTTTGTTCTATTCAAAGGAAACACGACTATTGTCGATAGAAGATAATACTCTTTTCCCTCCCTTTTTTTTCAATTTTTTTTTTCTTTTTCATTTTATTAAAAGCCTAAAAAAGAGGTAAAATAATGTTATGATACAAGAGAGGAAACAAGTGCCGTGAAAAAGAAAACCAGTTCCATGCAGTGGAACATACCTATTCTCAATGCAAGGAAGCATGCAAAGGATAGGGACACTCATGGGAATGTTTCCTCTAGGGTTATGGTGTTAGGTCGCAAAGGCATACATTGCAAGGATGGGAACTGATAGGAATGCATAAGCAATGGGTTCAACAACATGTTGAAGACGACATTAGGCCTAAAAGCGTGAGTAGTCAATATGAAATGCAGTTACAACTCAACTTTAGGAAGTAGCCTTACAATAGTGTTATTTTTCATAAATTTAGTCTCCCGAGACTGGAAAGGTGAAAAACAATACCAAGGAGAACTCTTCTAGTCAATATTGTATAGAGTATTTATTTTTCATAGTTAGTGCATTTGATCTGAAAAATGGGTAAACTTTTACCAAATAGACGTCCTTTCAAATATGTTTAACGAGTGTGAAAGAAAACAAGTTCACTCGACAATCTTTTAATTTTTAAGGATTCTAAAAAGAGATTAATTGAGAATCCATGATGTAATGGAGGGAGTCTCGTAGGTAGTATCCAAAAAAAGACTAAGTAGAAGACATGAGGCTTGAACACAATGTCATGGAGGGACTAAAAAAGACTCCCAAGCCTATGAAATTAATTCAGCATGTTCGTCAAACTGTGAACAAGGTTCTAACTAGGGAACCCATGAACGGTAGGCTCTACCATGTGAATTACAACACTTCTAAACAAAAAATGAGGTTTTGTGTTGCAACTTAGTGGGGTCCATCCTAAGTCCGAAAGAATCAAGAAATGGATAATGAAAAAATACATGAAGGGGGAAATATAACCTATATGTCAATTTCAAGATCATTACCTGTCAGAATGGATTGACATGGAAGACAAATTATCAATGCCCCTAGCATGCCTTACAATAGCTAGTGGGTTGTCTTCAATGTGACTTGCAAAGGTTTTTGACAGGTCTCCAACATGACTCACAAAGGTTGGTGACTGGACTCTAACATAACTCGCAAAGGTTGGTGACTTGATGCCAATATGACTAGAAGTGACTGGACTTTTTCTCCCAGTATGACTCATAGAGGCTAGTTGCGTGCCCCCAACATGAATAGCATAGGTTGACAACATGTCTCCAATGTGACTAGTAGAGGTTGGTGACTTAGTTCCAGTATGACTCGTAGTGACTAGAATTTTTCTCCTAGCATAGCTCACAGAGGCTAGTTTCTTGCCCCCAGTATGACTAGCAGAGGTTGGTGACACATCTCCAATGTGACTATCATAGCTTGGTGACTGATCTCCAACATGACTCACAAAGGTTGGTGACTTAGTGTTAGTATGACTTGTAGTGACTAGAATGTTTCTCCCAGCATGACTCGCAGAGGTTGGTTGATTTCCCCCAACATGACTAGGAGAGGTTGGTGACCTACTTTGCAACCACTCCATAAGCATAGTGTATAATTCCATCGGCATGGGACCCATTCGTTTGTATTGGATCCTTATTGGACCATGGTTTGTTAGGAATAATTTCATAGAGTATCCCATATTGAGTGTATATAAGATCTAATTGTTGGAATTTAAATATGTCATTTTCCTTAGTCGTCACCCCGGATGTAGAAACACCCTTCGAAATATATGAAAATAGGGACTTAAAGAACCACTCCAACATAAACTCTGGAGGAATGTTATCTTTAATCAACTTCTTTTTTCTACGCCACTCTTAAATGTGATCCGAGATGTGGGTGGATTTTTCTCGACAAAAAGCTGATAAAAGCTCTATATTGGCGTCGTAACGAACCAACAATTGAAAGTGGTTGAGAAAATCTAAGACCAACTCATGGAAATTTCGGTATGTGCCCACTGGTAACTTGATGTACCATTTCGTAGAAACCCCCATAAGGGTGCGTTAATATAGTCCCAAACAAACATAATCATCATTAAGATATTTTGATGAGCACCAAGGTGAAAAGTGATAACACAATTGTCTGAATCTTTTCCACTCTTACCCTCAAATTTTGGAATGTACAAGGGAATCTTGGTAGGAACTAGGGGCCATGCCGGATCATGACACATGGGATCATTCATTAATCTTGATAGATCTTGTAAATTTAGTGTGGCTAGAAAAGGGGGCCTTGGTTGTGGTGTCTGAGACCATGCTCCCAGAAAAGAATGACTTTGAGAGATTGTGGGACAAGGAGGGTTCTGGTAGACACCATGGCCCTGCCCGGTAGGATAATATCCACCTCCTAACTAATTCGTGAAAGGTTGTAAATTCATCATCATTGATGGGACCACTTGCAAGGAAAAATCGATATGATACAGATTACCCATGTGAGGATATACATTTCCCCCTGACGAAGGAACTCGTACGAGGGGTTTACCATGTTATAAAATTGATTCCCCCCTAATGTAATACCATAGGTTAGAGGAGGATTTTCCATAAGAAAATCATTCATGGGAACAAGCATTTTGGACGATGGATAGACGAACAGAATATATGAATTAGAAACACCACCCATTTTCCCATTCCATCCTTGAAAATTATAACTAGGATTGGGTCCTAACATGGAAAATGACTAAGGGATATGCCCCCTACTAAATGGGAAAGGATTAAAAGGAGGTTGTGTGACCCCTGACCCAAAACTAGAATTGATGTTAGATGTTGAAATGGGGGACGACATGTGCGAAGTCATATTCGACATACCAAAAGTAAAAGAGTTAAAGGCCAGAGGCATCGATTGAGAACTATAACTGGGCATCCTCGTAGAAAAGGTGCCAGTGGTAACAAAAATCAATGATGATGAAGTCATACCATTCGAAAATATAAAAGGATTCCTCCCCGTGGACTGAGCTGAGCTCATGGACTGGGTAGTGCTATCTGAGGGAGTCACAGGAATCCAGGTAACTGATGATGAGGGAGTCATGGGGACTCCACTAACCATAGTGGAGGTTGGAGTAGAAGGGTTTTTTGACACACTCATATCTGAATCAATACTCATGATGGGATTATTGTGATCTTGAGCGATGGAGATGTATGTACCATGTTTATTAATTTTACACCTTTTAGGAGGCGAATTCGGTATCAGAACAAATTATGGTAATTGATTCAAGAGCCGATGAGACCAACGAGGAGGCTAGTCTTGCTCCACGATGACTCAAAACTCATGATGCAAATAAAAATCCTAAGGCCAAATAATATGCAAAGAGAACGCTCCTAAATAAAACAGGAGGCCAATGCACACAAACAAGAGAGGGTGGTTGAAAAGGGGCCTCCCGAACTAAAGATGGTATGCCTCTCCCAAGAGAGAATTGAGACTGTCGAACAATAGAGAGAAGGTAAAAAAATTAGTTATAAGGGCCCTCATGGGCTTCACAATGTGATCAGTTAGACCCCTCTGAAGTAAATATCCTCCATATATTTTATGTGTTGCCCAATCCATATCTGACTCATGATACCCACATAATAACCCCTATAAGTAACCTGTGTGGATACCTAGGATAGGAAACTAATGCCACCACAATATAATCAATGCTCGAGAAAATAGTGGCAGGTCAGGTCCACCATATGGACAGGGTAGCTAAGCCTAAATCTCAAGAAGCACCAAGGTACCCCAAGAGAACCCATATATAAATAGAACCCCAGAAATATATCCAACTTTAGGAAGGTATTGCAAGGCTATCTCTATAACCAAGTTCACGTGACCTCATGCTTAACTCTAGTTTTAGTGTAGTCTCCCGAGAACACTAGTTATACAATGGATTTCACCACTCCCTTGATAGACACCTATGTTGATTTTTGTAGCCTTGGAGAACTTTACTCACAAAATCCTATTCCAAGGACCTAAATGCTAAACTTGTTTGTGTACCCTAAAAGATAAAATCTTTCTAATCAATTTTAATTACTGAGCATTAATTTTAGTGGATTTTGTTTACTCAATAGGTATGGTCGTGAAATTAATGGTATTATGACTCAACATATGAAAGAAGCACATGTAAAAACACTACTAAGTACTAATATTGTTTTTCAAAAGAAATGGTATGCTTATAAATGTCATGCACAAGATGCAATCTCTTTCAATTTAAATGATAGTCCAATCTTTCCTAAAATTACAAGACTAATGAAATCTAGAAAAAAGTGCAAATGCTTCAAATGAAATGCAAAATTTGTGTATTTTTAATATAGGAAAATGAAAATACAAAAACCAATTTTTTTGTATTTTCAATATAAAGGAATGAAAATGAAAGATTTAACTAATAACCTCTCAAACAAACCCTACTACAAGCACATGAAGACATGACAAGAAGGACACCAAGAATCTACTACTCAAACCTACATGCAAGGACTTAAAATGAGAAAAATAACAAGAAACAAGTTTTCCAAAACTTTAGCAATAACACAACTTCCTATCACTCTGCAAGCACTCAATAGCCAAAATAGAGATCCAAGAAGACTCAACAACACTCAGAACCCACCCAACAAACACCAAACTAAGACTAAAAGGATTAGAAAAAGGTGTATGTGAATGTTAAGGGAACAAACACGTATGTACGTGCTCTAGACATAGACAACCCACATATGTATGCGATTGTTTAGGTAAAACCTGTGTATACCAAGAAAAACACTAACTAGGTAATAATTAATCCAAGCAACTCAAATACACAACAATGTAGAGGTTGTTAAGCTACAGGCGACACAAAAACTCAGGAACATAGAGAGAAATCAAAGAGAAAAATCACAAACTAACCCAAAAAAGGAGAATCCCCAGCGTAGTCTCCAATTCTGTTATGAGGAATAAATCTCTATGGCTTGGGGTAGGACCACAACAGATAGAACGACACCAATAAATCAACTAAAATCTCAAATATGCTAGATAAATGGAAATTACAACAAAAGAAAGGCTAGAAGCCTACCTCTTCTGGACGTTCGTAGGAGACCATCGTTGAGCTCACAATCCAATGCTTGATACCTACAACATTTCCTCAACATCCAAGATACACAGGCATATGGAAAATGTGTGAAATGTTAGCCTATAAACTAGCATAATCCATCAACATGTATAGCAAATTTACCCATGGAAAATAATATAAACATTTGCAACATATAATTGGATGAGAAAAAGAGTATTCTATTAATATAATCAGTAGAAGTACATAGGTGACAACCTTCTATATAAACAACTCGTTGAAACCAAGAAACTAAGTCCCTCCACCTGGGCATGCACCACTTCAATCCTCCATAAAGCAAGCTCACAATTTCTAGGAGTAATTGGGTTCCTTCGTCACAGGATAGGGAGAGCTTGGGGGGATGAACATAAGGGGAGTTCAGAATTAAAGGACTGAGGGATGCATACTCAAGGATGTAACATGGGGAAAAATTTCTCCATATTGTAATTTCTCTCTACTTTTTATCCTCTCTCAAGGCTTGTATATGGATCAATTTATAGCCTCCAAAGAGAATTGAAGGGTTGAATCATAGCATTTCCATCATATGAAGGGCCAAGGATTATGGATCTCATGATTTTGCATGGAAAATCTGAAATATTTTTAATTTTGAGCACAAAACCCAATGTATGTGGGTTGTAATGGAGCGACTTGCATATACGCATGTTGCATAACTGTAGCCTGTGTATATGTACATAATTTTGAATTTTTGAGTTTTGACTCAGCAAAATGGGGAAATCGAGTCTGTAGAGGGAAAGGGTAGGCCACAAAAGCATAATTCATAGGGTGTGGAAAAAACTGGTATAAAAAAAATGGACTCGGTGCTCTTGTCGCCACATGGTTTCCAAGTACAGGTCACTCGTCCCTATGATGTCCCTCAGAGTGACATGTGGTACACCATATGTTCTCATGCACTACTTTTGTCTTCACCATATCTTTCAACTACATCATCATATTGGCCAATTGTGACTACACCTATGCCAATTCGGTTGATGTCTCTGCCCCTCCTGGTGTAGCCTCCAAGTGCATTGCAATCTCCACAACCTCTACATGAATCTTCACCTTCTACTAAGTGTAAGGGACTTGGATATGGGGGAGTAACCCCGTAATAGACCATTCTCTATGATGTACATCCTAGATCTAGAACGTTAGACTATATAAAAAAATATTGAACCATTGGTCATAGTCTCACACAGTTTCTCCTTGCTTATGCTTAATCTCCTTGATTTTTGTACTACACTAAGACTCTGACTTAAGTTTCTGGAACTCCTTAAGCAGGTCTCACTTTATCTCTGTCAATGAACTCCTTTCTCTCATCGACGTAGTGGCCTTGTACTTCATGTACCATGTCCAGGCTATGTCCCTAAACATGGTCTCCAACTGTGCAATCTTTGTTGCTTCGTTTGTGATCCTCTTCAAATACCATATTTATTCGCACGTCAACCAATGTTGATCTGTATAATCCTTACCCATTCCATGGAACATGAGTAACCTCAAAATATTATCCTTATTTTCCATATTCAATCTTGAACTAATTCCTTCGATCTAACTATTGGGAGTCTAGATTCTCAACATTGATACTCTCCTTGGTGAAGTAGAATTGATTCACCTTATTCTTCATTTTTCTCTTCTCTTCTATATCCTTCTACTCTTTCTCTTACTCCAATCGCCTCAATATCTATTGTTCTCTCTTCTTGATTACAAATGTGCAAGGGGGGTGGTTCAAAGGGGGCGGTAATTCCATATTCTTCTCAAATTTCCTATGAGGTGACCCAAAAATTTTGTACCTCCAACCACACAAGACCATATACTACCACCAATTCACCTCCCCCACCACTAGGGGAGCCTCCATATTCCTCTTCTTCTCCCATGCCTCTATTATGCACCTCATCTTGCTCTGAGGTTACGACACTCCACAACATCCAATGGTATTTGAATTTGTCTCTGGGGCCCCTCTTTCTACCACCACCACCACCACTACTATTGGTATCCCCACTGGACACCCTACTCTCAATGTCACATCTCTTCGTGGGCCTACCTTCACCTATGCTCCTCTTTGTCACAACACACTCTTTTGCACTTCCTCTAAGTGTGGTCTCTTTTCTCTTCATCCTGGGCCCAAATCCTTTTCATGCACCCTTGGCCAAATTATTTCCACCTCTATGTTCCACTTTCCTTCTTAGATCAACTCTTCTTGTGTATCTCTCAACTCTCTCTCTCTCCTCTGATCCTCTGGGTCCATTGCATTCTTGACCTCATTTCAACAACTTGTGGATCCTCCTCCACTGATTCATCTCCTTCCTTATTTTACCTCGTCTTTGAACCCCCCCCTCCCCCCCCACACACACTGGGGGAGTTTACACAACCATCCTATTGGGCTCCATATGCGTCAACCCTTTCTCTATGAACAACATCTTTATCCAAAGTGGGATTTCTTCCAACATGTGTTTCCTAGGACCTTCTGTGAACTTTATTTCATCCTCACTGAAAGAATTCATGTACTCCACATCAAATTCAATGATATACCCCTCCTTTACTCGAGAAAACAAAAAAAAAATGGCTCTATTCCACTTATTGTATAATGCCTTCACCCTATTATATGTGACTTGATCCCAAACTATTGGCTCTAGTGGTCTCAAAGCAGTATTTTTGGTAGTTTTCCTTTTCAACCATTCATACAATAAACAAGGAAATTTGGTAAAGAAAATCTCATGCATATGAATGTAGAGATTCATATATTTCTCACTGGGAAAACTCATGTTCCTTTGCAGTTAATGAATCTTGAATTTCCTCCTGAGATGGATACCACCTCATTTATCACCTTCATCATTCAATACAAGACTTTCAGGTCTGAGCAACAGAACCATTTGTTGGGTCGTTTCATGATTATGGGTGCCCTTCTTAACAATGGGGGGTTAAGACCTAGGGGTCATCCATGTTTTACCAACAAAACCCCCAAAGCATCGATATATCAATCATTAACCAAGGATGAATAAAGTATCACCCAAGATGCGATGAGGATCACTGAGACAATTTGGTATTGTGTTGGGGATGAAGGGCTTAAACACTGGGCTTAAACACTCAGAGATCCATCTAGGTTGACATTGAAACATTTCATAGCTAACATTTTACTATTATTAATATGAAAAAACAACACACACACATATCCAAATACCACATGAGTAACACATGATAGATAAGAATCGTTGCAATTTTATTATTCTCCTCATTACATAAAACACAGGTATAAATTAAGCAAAAAATACTTTCTAGCAACATAGTCTCATGTCCTCTTTAAATAATTCCCCAGATTTACAATAAATTGCGCCATGCACATCCTTTCAAACCTTAGGAAAATGACAGACTCAAACTTACAATCAAAAGAATTACATCATTACAATACTACAGAGGCTCAGAGCAAGATCTTTGACCATAGACAACAACAATGACCCAATGAATCAACTTGACTACAAAAACAACCTTTTCTTTGTCGTTCTTGCATCCTTTTATATCCTTTTCTTCTCTTTTTATTTGTCTCTTTTAGATCTTCTCCATCCGTTCTACTGATTAACCACCTCACACACTTCTGCCACTTTCCTGCATTCCATGTATCTTTTGTGGAATCTGGGAAATCTTAATTTCCTCTCCATCTCATATTTTGTTTTCTCCACGTTCCCTTGTGATGATGGAAGTAATCATTCAGGGATATTTCCTGATGATTCCTTTGTTGATTCCATCGTGCATCTTCTTGATTTATGGTGTGCATCCAAACTTGGATTGGTGCACACTGACAAGACTGAAATTTAGGGTGCATGAACAAAACTTGCCAAAATTTGGTCCAACATGCACTTCTTGTCAAGAATCGTGCATATGCTTGGGTGCATGAAAAATTGGAATGAGCATGCACAACTTTGTTTGCGCGTGTGAGTGATATCAACCCAAAACTTTGGGTGCCAACAAAAGGAAGCTTTAAAGTTATAGGAAATTTTAGTATTATCAGACTCTGTTGTTCACATGAAAAACCTTCATTCCTACCCTACTATGTTTCTGATAAATTATTTATAGTTAAGGTATGCAAACAATACAAATTTTGGGCTCACTTTTTAAAGAAAAAGGAAGAAACAATTTTTTCCATTACCATGGAAGATTGGGGAAATAACTGTGAAAATCATTTCCCATGTAGATGAAACCTCAACTCAATTTGATTTAATTAACCTTAAGCAAACTAATGCAATCAAGGGTTTTGACCCTAATCAATTATTCATGACCCATATGACATACATAGGATATAACATGTCATTTTCCAAGACATTTTTATTTGGAGAGGAAGAAGGTGATACTCAAAACCCTCAAGGATTACCTATGGAAAAATTGCAAGAAGATATTGAAACAATAATCAATACCAATGATCAACATAGACAATGAGGATGATTTGTAAATGAAATAAGTTAACGTTCCCCAAGTGTTTCCCAAAAAAGAGGTTGAACTAAAGGAAAACCCTAGAATTCAATTCAAGAATAGAGAAAGACTTCGATTGATAATTATGATGATGGAGGACTCTTATGGGACTTGGTTCTTCCAAAGCCATATAATTAGACCTCATGTTTTCCAGTCCTCAGGGAAACCATCCTCAACCTTTGTATAATTGGGCCCTTCCTAGTAGCATGGACACTAGGCAAGAGAACCATAATGAGCCAAGGATCACGAATTCATAGGATTTACTTGCTGGACATGACCAACAGGACCCAGTGATAGAGTGTGTAGGGTGTTAAAGGTTGAGAATCCACATAGGATCATTTAGATCTACATTAACCTTCGAGATTGAAACTCTCTCTCAGCATAGGCATCTAATTGAAAGACTGCAAGATGAAATCTTAGCTCAGAGGAGCCAAATCGAGGAGCAACGTAGTTATATGGAGAATATGTAAAATTGAATGGAACAGATGGAAAGAAATAACCATCATCCCAACACCTTAGCAAGCACCCAAGGAGCATCTAGGAATTTAACTTCATCCACAGTAAATCAAATTATGGATTTCAACGAACTTGCAATAGATCCATATTAGGAGTAGTATGGACACTCGGAGATAAAAAATGAACCGGATAGCTGATTTTGTAAAATTCAAGTGTCATGTTTTGTTTTACATTATATATAAATGAAGTTTTCTATAGATTGTATTCTTCGAAATACAGTAGACACTTTATAGCTAGGGAAGTTGGAAACTCAATGGACACAAATTTTGTATTAGGAGTTCCAATCGTCAAATCTTCTATCTCTCGAAGGTCATTCATGGCCCTTTTTTCATACTATAGTGGATTTATCCACACTTTTTAATATAAATTTTCCCATTTCTTGTAAAAAAAATAAATATGATGATGGAGGAGAAAGAAAACCCTCCTAAGGGAAATCTTGAGAAGTCACACATACTCCCAATTTCCAGTAAGAGGAAGAGAGGTACAAATAAAGAGGAAGAATACGAATACATACTTGGAAATGAAATTTTCTAGGAAGATATGGAACTCAACATAAATGTTGAAGAAATAGAAATTGCAAGTGAAGAACAAAGACTACAAGAAAGAAGAATAATTGAAAGAGAATTGGATACTCAAGAGCCCATTATATTTGAAGAAGATTCCCTTACCCTACATCATTCTACATTCAATAAAAACTCAATAAAGTTAGTCATTGAAAAGGTGAATTCAAAAAATAATAAAATTCAAGAAAAATGGAATTCAAAATTTGACTTTCAAGGGGTTCCACCCTATAAAGTCATGGGATTCCATGAGGCCACAAGAGAAAATTTAAAGTTTTCAATTGGGGATATAGAAAATGAAAATGTATTTTTAAAAGATAGAGTAAGAGAATTGGAAAATTCCCTGATGCCCCCACCATTGTTTGTTAGTCCCATCGTCGCTATACAACCCTTGAAGACTCTTGAAGCAAGACTAGAATCAAGCTCGATATTGAAAGGAACATCAAGTTTGCTAGCTATTATCAGGAGATATGTCAATGACAACGTCCAAAAGAGAATGCCCTTGATTCTTGAAGCTTGGGTGTTGGTGACCAAATTTTTCTCTTTAGGATCTAGAATGAAACACTTCAAGCGGTATCTTCAAGTAGACTTGGAAATTAATGAAGAATTCTATAAAGGATATATCTCTAATTTTAGCACAAAATTTTCAATCCTTAGTGAATTTCGGCGAAAAGAAGAGTATTTTCCTTCAATAATATGTTTAAAACAATTAAAGGCATGTTGGCTCAAGAGAAGTAAAAGTTTAAAATAAATCTTAGAAGAATGTGATGTCGTTAGTAAAAAAAGGAGTGAATTGTATTTAAAATTAATTGAGTTAGAACTAGCTGGATTGACTGAAGGTGTGGAGGACTCACATTTAATCATGAACTCAATACTCCTATCACAAAAACAAATGGAAGAAAAGTTGCACTCCTTAAAAATCCCATCAGCAAAAAAGTTTAACAACCTGACTAAATATTTGGAGGTAGCGGTAGAGAGTTGGTTGGTCCATTATGTAAACAAAAATGATGACATTGAAGAGATCCTCCATTAAATTTCAATGGATTTTAAATATCTTGAAAATTCATTATTTGATATCAAAGTTAGACAAGAGATAATGGTTGCACCTATTAGAGAATATATTAAAAATTGGTTAAAGAATGATTTGATCAAAATAATAGAATCAGATCAAGAGAAAACAATTATAACCATTCAGGTAGTTCCAACAAAAGAAAGTATAATATACATCCCAACTAGAAAATGAATGGAGAGAATCCATCATTGTAAGTCAAGTGGTAATTTTTCATAATTTCTCGTCTTATACATTTCTCATTTAGAAATCATCTAACATATGTATTTTCATTCACTGAAAGTTCGTAGCGGATTTATAATTTCTTTTATCTTTTCTTCCAGGTCTAGGAATTTCTTTTAAAGTTCCACAGGAGCCTCATCCCAGTTCATTTGGATGAACACTTTATTTTGATTTTATATTTCATTGTAAAACTAGACAATTATTTTTTTTGAACTCCCTAGAGAACTATTTTGGGGCATAACTGTAATGATTTCTCAGACATTGGGATTTCTTAGTATGATATTTTTGGAGTGTTCTCATTATATATTTTTTCCAGTTTTAAATGCAATACTTCTTTGCATTGTGGCCCTATATCTTTTTTGTCTTATGATATGACTAAATCTTGCTTATACAATGATGGATGTGAGAAATATGTTTATCTTATATGATATTTTCTTTACTTCTGTATGATATTGTAAAGATATTTTATTTCTGTCTTAAATAAGTTCCTAGTCCTTTTTTGAGGAATCTTTCTTTGTGATTATACCATTTTCTTGTTAAAACTGTACTTTTACAGTCCATTTAGCAATAATAGAGGAGCACCACCTCTTTAAAAACACAGGGGGATTTATCCTTGTAATGTTTTTGTTAAGATATTAAACAATCTAAACATCAACAAGGTAATAGGACCCATATTTGATGCATATATGTGGTTCTTTCTGAGGCTCAAATCCCATCAGCCATTTTTTGAGACTTAAACCCAACAACCCCCATAACCAATACTTTTCTAATAGGGTTTATGCATTAGTATAATTCTTCACATGAAAGCACATCCATTCTTGAACTAAGAGATGGAAGATCAAAATGTATCCTAAGATAGGTCTCTAGGTTTTGTTCATCCATCATTTCAATTTTTCCCCTTTAACATTTTTCCGCATGAATTGATCAAGAAGTGCCCTCACCATTAAGTCTTCTACCTCTTCCAAACCCACATCCATGCCAACAACCATTTTTACTTTTTCAAGTTTTAATTTGATAATTTCTCCAAAACATTTCTTCGAGTTTCTCTACAAGCCCCTTTGATTCCACTTAAAGGTTTTCCCACACCTCCCTATAGCTTCTTTCCATCGAACCCTTCCTCCACTCCTTTATCCAATTTAGGGTTCCTTCCCTTTCTTGCAACTAATCTGTAACATACCCATCCACCCACAGGCCGGGGCTTGCTACCTACAAGGCTGCCCTTGGACTTATTTCTCTTACTGATACCTTTTTAAAATTTCATGATGCATGATGGGTGTTCTATATGTAATAAAAAAACCGTAAAAACCCTTAATTAAATTGTCAACCTGGGGTAAGTAAACTTAAAGTTATAGAAAAATATATGCCAAAGGTAGAAGGTTGGTAGGAGTATAGTCTAACTAAGGAAGGCAACTATCTAAGGCTAATATACTCAAGAAAATCTATCTAATGAGAAAACCCTACTAAGCAAAATGAAAATAGGTAACCTAAGTACTTTTGGGCCAAGGGTCGATGGATAGTTCCTAAGAAAGAAAATGAAAACTCTATGTAAAGAAAATTAGTTTAACGATAAGAAAAAGAAAACTACTAAGCATAATAAGAAAATGACAAAAGAAAAATTCTTTAACTTGCCAACCTACATTCAATTAGCAGCTACCCTATGAAAGCAAATAAATAAGCAAGTAAGCAAAAGCACCTATCTAACCTATTAAAGAAAATAGAAAAGTAAGCAAAGAAACCTAACTAACCTACTAAAGAAAAAGACAAGTAAGCAAAGGCACCTAACTAACCTACTAAAGAAAAAGACAAGTAAGCAAAGGAAACTAACTACTGCAAGTAAAACTTCTCATTGAACAACTATCTAGCCTAAGAGGAAAGTGAACTAAATGCCTAATGCAAAACTATTTCTAATGCGTGAAAGGAAATTTAAATGCTCAATGCAATGCATGAAATGAAATCTATTCTATTGAAAGCAAGAAATATTAACAACTAATTCTTAATCTATGATAATCGAACTACTATCTAATCTATCAAAGCAAAGTCTATCTATCCTACAACAACAATAAAACTATTTTCTAAGTTATGAAAGCAAGAAACTATCTTTAAGCTATGACAATTCAAATATAATGTTGGTGGTTGTGTGAAGACAAAAAAAATATTAAATACACTGCATGTTCATTTATTAACCATCAACAACATAACGAGATCATCATTATACTTCTATTATACATAATCAAAATTCATACTTAAACTCATTCATTAACTAAGAACTACAATTGCAATCTAATTCTAGGCAAGAAATTACATAACATAAACTAAACTAGCTCTATCTTAACAATTCAAAATGTAATAAGGAAAATGCTTAAAGCAGAAATTAAAGCATGACAAAGTAAACTAATGAATAAATTAGTCAACAACTAATTAAGCAAAATCTAATTAACAATTGAATAGGCAATAAAAACTGAAACTAACCCTATCCATCCATCGAAGCCTTGGTTAAAGAAAACATAAACTAAAACTCGCTTCTACTCTGTTTTAATTCTTATTTTAAATCAAATTTCAAAAGCATGAATAAAATGTAATCTAATGTCTACTTGCACATGGGGTTAGTAGACGAATTTACAAATTCATCTCTATCTATCAAATCAATGCATATTAACACACGCCTTTATACTAACCTGCAAAAGAACCAAATCATTAAGCTACAACAACAAATTATATAACAGAAGAAAGATAGCAATACATGTACAGGAAATGAAAAAGAGAGATGTCTAAGCTATGAAATGTACAAGAAACACATGGAAGATTTATCATACTACTGATGGTCCCCCCAACAAGTCGTGGCCACTCCCTAAAAGAACGCCATGAGCTTAGCAAAAGTAATTCACCATTAAAACACAGAAACACAGTTTTATACAATTATGGCAATTGAAAAATGCAAAAATAGAGCCAAAATCATTTTTGGCTCTAACACACGTCTTCTTCTATTTCTTAACAATTATCTGACCACCACGGTGGTATTTATAATGTTTACAGACCAAGTGGTTGACCATAGGAGGTTCAAACCACTTCTAAAATTGGAAAATTTCATTAATTGTGCCCTAACTGCCGAAACAGAGCTAGGCAATAATCACCCACAATAACAACCCAAAATTGAGTTGTCAAGAGTTTAGTAGCTAGAGGGGATAATCATGAACAAAACCCATGTCTTTGATTCTCCCCCCACTGGCTGCCAATACCACAACCGCCAAATCGCCCTCTGTTTTTGTGTAGGAAGAGGTGTTGGACGAAGTGTCGGATCGAGTGTCGGAATGAGTGTTGGCATGAGTGTCGGATCAAGTGTCAAAACTAGAAACGTAGTGTGATTTTCCCTTGTAACACTAGAAAAACGTGAATTAGCTCTTGGAAATCATAAAACGTGATGAATTACACGTACATTATGCCGATCATACCGTTTTATCATAAAATTCTTCAAAAATCTCCTTTAAAAGATGAAAATCACATATGTACATGTTGAAAAAGTGTATAATAACCATCATAAAAGTGATCATATCTTGGGCCCAACATTACCCCCACACCAAAGATTTTGCAGGTCCCACTGCAAACAAAAAGAAATTTCCCTTTATCACTAAACTTTCGAAGGAGGGGGTGGATTAGCTCTAGAAGCTTCTCCCTCTTGCCCGGGGAATTTTGACTTAGGATTGTCATGGTGTTTCAATTGCATCCAGAGACTATTATTGGTGGCAGTTAATATCATCAACCTAACGCTGTAGAGAATTCATCTTGGCTTGTAGGACAACGTTATCATGGCGTAAATGACAACGTAGTGTTTTATGCTCTCTAAGTTTGAACTCGAGGGTTTGGAGTTTTTGGAGGGTGATGATGACATGTGAGGAAGAATTTAGATGTATGTTATTCCCTTGATCATTTAAACCATGCAAAACAACAATTTTACCTCTCCAAAATTAGTTCCAAAAGTGACTTCCCATAAGCGCAACAATTATGGCCTGGCGAGCTTGTGAAAAACAGGTATCAAAGTGACACCTATAACTACAATACAGTAAAACTTGTGTAAACACTAAGAGAGTTTTTTGTTTTTTAATATGTCCTTGACAAAAACCTCTCTTAGTTTTCAAAAATTCACTTTCAGTTGTTAGGAAAACACACCAAGAAAACATGACTAAAACAGGAAAAACAGAGTGTTTTATTTCCTGAAAAACTAGGCCTATAAGAGAATTGAATATATCCAAAACCATAATGTATATTTAGAAACTGAGAGAGGTTATTGTTTTTTAATATGTCCTTGATAAAAACCTCTCTTTGTTTCCAAAAATTAATTCCATGTTGTTAGGAAAACACAAAAAGAAAATATGGCTATAACAGGAAAAAAACAAAGTGTTTTATTTTCTGAAAGCATAGGCCTCTAAGATGATATAATATATCCCAAACCATAAATTATATTCAAAAATTGAGAGAGTTTATTGTATTTTGGTATGTTATGAACACCAATCTCCTCCAGTTTTCAAAATTACTTTCCCATTTGCTCACAATCCCATCTTGAAGTTGGTTACTCAAAACTTACAGAAGTGCAGTGTGCTCTTAGCAGAAGCACATCGTGGTATTTGATAGGGATTTTGGAGGCCTTCCTAGAGGATTTTTGGGAGGAAAGTGGTATGGGTGGAATTTGTATGATGTATGCTACACAATGGAACCATCAAGCACTGCAAATTCCTTCTCCAAACCTCTGAAAAACTGACTTCGAGTCAAGTTGTCCAAATGTATAGAAACCCTCCTATAGTGACTATATTTGGGGGATTTCTCTCAAACAATAACACCTGTGCATAAAATTAATGATTTTTTTGTTTCTTGGTATATTATTGACAAAAACCTCTTTCACTTTTGTCAAATTCATCTTCCTTAATTCAAAAACCAAAAATTTAAGTAGAACTTTGACCAAGACAATCATTTGAAAATTTATGACAAGGAATGATGACATGACCATGATGAGAATTTATGATCTTGGATGAGTGGAGGGAGTAGTAATGACACCTAGACACACCAATGACAATTTTACAACCAAGATATGTCAAATTGTATTTGATAATTTTATCTTGAAAATATAACAATTTGACCTAATAATCCTATCAATCACATGAAAGAGTAAATTTGATCACTGGTGACTGGCATAAATGAAAGATACTAACAAAAGGATTGGTTTGTACTAGTAGGCATGGTGAACATGAGAATTGTTATTGTATATCATCAATATGTAACAATTCAAACAAATAATCCTCTTTTCATAAGCTTGGAATACAGATGACGGTAAGTATTTAGCAGTTGTAATCGCTTTGTATTTGTCACAAAGAGTAGTTAAGTATAAGAAATATTCTATAGAATAAACATAAAAATGCATAGGATCTTATAAAACACACAATGATGTCAGCAGTATATAATTTAGCATACCAATACAAACAATTATTGATATAATATCCCAAGACTTTGTAAAAAGATAGTATGACATAATTTTGATAGAAATCCTACTTCCTCTTCTCATGGGTTTGCTATACAAATGGGAAATGCTTAGCATTTTTAGCTCAAGAAAACTCCCTCCAGACTGAATATATGGCATGTCCTCATGCCATGAATTATCAATAGGCTTCTTGGTCTTTTTTCCTGATGAGGCTGCAGGGGTATCAACAAGTTTCCTTGATAAAGGAATAGCTTGAGCATGAGGGTTTGGGTGGAGTAATAGTCCCCAGATCAAGAGTTTTCTTGCTAGTCTTGATTGTAAGATGAGGGTTTTCAAATTGGTAAATGAACTCATCCCACGTTTTCTTCCAACTCGACTAACACAAGTAGTTTGATAAGGCCGTGGTGAAATAGGTTGTTATGGGGATTGGTTACATCCTTCCTCACTTGGGAAGACATCTTCTCTAGACTCTTCAAGAAGTAAAAGAGAAAGTTACAATGGCTTATTGAACTGAAAGTGAGCTAATAATCGAAATTGATAGGATTTAAAGACGAAATATCTACCTTCACATGTAATCAATCTGGTGATGACTATGAGAGGGTTGATTAGCTCCTATTTTATCCACTCCTTGGAGTATCCCTTAGCTCCAGAGATGTTCTGAAATTTAGTTTTGAAAACCTTGTTATAGCTTTCTCTTGGAAACTAGTTAAATCAACGGTCTCCAACTCTTGGGATGTTTGTGGTTGAGGAAATTGATTCCTCAGAGGCCACGAACATAGTGAATAGGAGTTGAGGTAGGCTAAGAGTGTTCCATTGTTGTTGATTTTTCCACCATGCTCACTCAATCCTCTTGCATAGAACATGTAATGTCAAACCTACAATGAACAGCCTGTAACAAAAATGTAATGTCAAACCTACAATGAACAGCCTGTAACAAAAATGTAATGTCAAACCTACAATGAACAGCCTGTAACAAAAATAAACCAACAGAGTGGTCTGTTAAGGACGTATACAACAATTTATAGCACATAGGAGTTTATCACTTCAAGATAAAATGACTGCTAATGTAATAACCTGTATCATGAAAATAATACAAAATTTTTACAAAGATTTAATTCTTTAGGCAATGATCATTTGTCAACTCATGAACCCCTCCCCCACACCTAAGTATTCTGACACCTCACAATCAAAAGTATAGAAAACTAGTCAGTATCCCCCAATAGCCGAAGATTTATAGTATGTCAAGTGTAAAGATAAAATTTCACAAATTGGTCTAACGAGACGGTTAGAAGATGGACCCACCTATAGGATAAGAGATCCTATATATAGATAAGAAGAGGTAGGCAAGAGAGTTTCAAGATAGTCTCAGAGTTAGTTCCCAATGGAAAGTTTATGGTGTTCATTAACCTTATCTTAGCCATACATACTTCATGTCAGATTTGTCTGCAAGTAATGTTGTACATCATGAAAAGTTTAAATTTATTATTTATTTTTGGCAGATTACCATCCTTTCTAGGTAGAATGCCCCGCTACCAGCAAGCCTATTCAGTACTTCGGCGGGTTTACCTAGTCATACCACAGGTCGATACCCACTGCCAACAGACCTATTCAGTATCTCGACGGGTTAGCCTCTTAAACCCTCAGAGACTGGCCTTCCATCCTTTAAGATTTTAGTATAAGATTTCTTATGCAAGAAGATGGGGGAACAACTCTGAAAACAACTTTTTCTTTCTCTTTTTTTTTTCAAATTGGATGGTATTTATGTTAGAGGATGAATTTATGTTATATTACTTAGTGATTTTCCCGATGAAAGGGGTACTTAAGCGGACATGGCCTATCTAAAGATATGATATAATCAAGCTATTTAGTGTGTAGTGGATGGTCCCATTGAGAAAGAATAGAAAGGTATCTCTAGGCTCAAATTACTTTCTTCCTTTGTAGTTATTGTGATGTTTCCATGACTAACCGTGAATTAGACCTCCTTGTTACTCTTTTCTAAAGACACTTGACTCACTTACTCAGGTTTCTTGGAAAACTGTATGAGAGACCTCTAAGCTTGATGGTTACGGTGTCACTTCCTTATATGGTGGTGAAGGTTCAAGAGAAACTTTTATTTAAGATGCCTTGAGAAAAAGAAGATGAAAGTCTTTGCAAAAATATGGCTAATTACAACAAGTCATTATTCATTTGATGCTTAACAGACAACAAGGTTCAAGTATAGCAATGTTTTGAAGAAAAAATTATTCTTTTATATCTCCTTGAAACTATCTACTCCTGGTGAAATAAATACCTACAGATATCTCTAAAACTTTTTACAAAAACCACACTCTAAAATATAATAAACTAATGAGATCAATGAGATCAAGTCATAGGAGCATGTATCTCATAGTTCTTAAAAAAATTTAAAATGAGGCTGCATTAGACTCTAAGATAAACTAACAATATGCATCTTTTATTTACTATCCTACCCTACCTAAAAAGAAAGGGAAAATATTTATTCAAGTGTAAGAGCTCTTCCAATGTTACCATGTGCGGAGCAAGATAAGAAACATACTCATATCCATATATGAAAAATTTACTGCAGTGATTACCTGGATATGAAGAACCAACCAACCTACTTGTTTTGGAATCAGAAGGTGTTGAAGAAGAGAATAGTATTGTGGCCTGATGACCTCTTGAAACCAAATTTCAATGTAATCTTGATGTTTATCAACAACAATTTCTATGGTTTCCTTCATCATTCTATGCAGATACTCTTCTTTTGGATGATTGATTTCTAAAGTACATAAAGGATCTACTAAGATGGATGTTGATAACTCCTCAATCTCAGGTCTTAATGATTGCTCTCTACTAGGTGTAGTCCATAATTTCTCAGTTTCCTTTGCATTTTGGAAAGGAAAATCACTTTGTATCTCATAGGACCTTGATTCTTCTAATGTTTCTAGAGAGGTATTCAAGTTCTTCGCTATTGTCAAGATGTGTTCTTCTTGAGAAGAAGAGATCCCAGCTATTGTTAGGATTTGAGAAAGTTTCCTCAGGCTAAAATTTGTTTCTGAGTTCATCTTGCCATTTGATAAAACTTGGTTCACACAAAGATGATGTCCACAAAGTTAGGATCTCCTGATGGTGGTAAGAAAACAAAGGTTGTATTGTTTGGTTCTACAGAAGGCTCGAGTTGTCTTGCCTCCTATCCCACTATTATTGATGCTTCAATTTCTTATTCTATAGTGCTCCCTATTTTAGTCTCTTTTAGAGACTGCTTTAGCTCTTTGGGTTGAGCTAGCTCCTATTTTTCGGTATCGGTCTATGGATTTTATAAGCGGAATGTTCCTTCCCCCAAAGAGATCAAAAGGAACCTTGTTTTAAAGGTCTAATTTAGATTTAATGTATCTACCTTGTGGATCTCTAGGCCTATTCATGAAAGAAAGAAAAAACAAAAGAAAAAGATATCATTTGGTTTCTAGGTCTATTCATGAAAGAAAACAAAAACAAAAACAAAAACTACCATTAGGTTTGGGGGAACCTGCTATAGCAGATGTGTAGGTTCTTACCTCTCATCTTAAAGTTCCCCCGCCACCAATATAATTCTAAGGTATAAGGATGATCTATTTCCTAACTACTTCTTACATTTTAGATTAGCCTTAGATAGTTGCCAAAGGTAGAAGGCTGGTAGGAGTGTAGTATAACTAAGGAAAGAAACTATCTAAGGCTAATCTACTCAAGAAAAGCTATCTAATGAGCAAACCCTACTAAGAAAAATGAAACTAGGTAACCTAAGTATTTTTGTGCCAACGGTTGATGGATAGTTCCTAAGAAAGCAAATGAAAACTCTAAGTAAAACAAACTAGTTTAATGATAAGAAAAAGAAAACTAATAAGCATAATAATCAAATGACAAAAGCAAACTTATTTAACTTTCCAACCTACATTCAATGAGAAACTACCCTATGAAAGAAAATAAATAAGCAAGTAAGCAAAAGCACCTATCTAACCTATTAAAGCAAATAGACAAGTAAGAAAAGACACCTAACTAACCTACTAAAGCAAAAGACAGGTAAGCAAAGGCACCTAACTAACCTACTAAAGAAAAAGACAAGTAAGCAAAGGAAACTAACTACTGCAAGTAAAAATTCTCATTAAACAACTATCTAGCCTAAGAGGCAAGTGAACTAAATGCCTAATGCAAAACTATTTCTAATGCATGAAAGGAAATCTAAATGCTCAATGCAATGCATGAGAGGAAATCTATTCTATTGAAAGCAAGAAATATTAACAACTAATTCTTAATCTATGATAAGCAAACTACTATATAATCTATCAAAGCAAAGTCTATCTATCCTACAACAACAATAAAACTATTTTCTAAGTTATGAAAGCAAGAAACTATCTTTAACCTATGACAATTCAAATATAATGTTGGTGGTTGTGTGAAGACAAAAACAATATTAAATACACTGCATGTTATTTAGTAACCATCAACAACATAATGAGATCATCATTATACTTATATCTACATAAGAAAAATTCATACTTAAACTCATTCATTAAGTAAGAACTACAATTGCAATCTAATTCTAGGCAAGAAATTACATGACATAAACTAAACTAGCTCTATCTTAACAATTCAAAATATAATGAGGAAAATGCTTAAAACATAAATTAAAGCATGACAAAGTAAACTAATGAATAAATTAATCAACAAATAATTAAGAAAAATCTAACTAACAACTGAATAGGCAATAAAAACCGAAACTAACCCTATCCATCCACCAAAGCCTTGGTTAAAGAAAACATAAACTAAAACTCTGTTCTACTCTATTTTAATTCTTATTTTAAATCAAATTCCAAAAGCATGAATCAAATGTAATCTAATATCTACTTGCACACGGGGTTAGTAGCATAGATGATTTTAGGGGCTAAATTTCGCTCGTGGGCTAATTTTCCACGCTTTTTCCCAAAATAAGATTCGTTATTCTAAAAATGATTCGTCCAAATTCTAAAGGATAAAATTATTTTACTTTAAAAATCGCCGAAATTTTATACAAAGTATATAAAATCCTTAGACATTTGAATATTTTTACAAAAATATCGCCAAACCTTTTATGGTTGGCATATGAAAGATTAGTAAGATTCGCCAAGGTTTCTACATTTCAAAATAAATTTTCATCCTTAAAATCATCCTTGGTTAGTAGATGAATTTGCAAATTCATCTCTATCTATCAAATCAAGGCATATTAACACACACCTTTATACTAACCTGCAAAAGAACCAAATCAATAATCTACAACAAAAAATTAAATAACAGAAGAAAGATAGCAATAGATGTACAAGAAATGAAAACGAGAGATGTCTAAGCTATGAAATGTACAAACAACACATGGAAGAGTTACCAAACTGTTAGTGGGCCCCCCATCAAATCGTGGTCACTCCCTAAAAGCACAACACGAGATTAGCAAAAGGAATTCACCATTAAAATGCAGAAACACAGTTTTATACAATTCTGGCAATTGAAAAATGCAAAAACAGAGCCAAAATCGTTTTTGGCTCTAACACACGACTTCTTCTACTGCTTAACAATTATTTGGCCACCACGGTGGTATTTATAATGTTTACAGACCAAGTGGTTGAACACAGAAGGTTTGAACCACTTATAAAATTGGAAAATTTCATTAATGGTGCCCTAACTACCGAAACAGAGCTAGCCAATAATCACCCACCATAAGAACCCAAAATCGAGTTGTCAAGAGTTCAGTAGCTAGAGGGGATAAGCATGAACAAAACCCATGTCTCTAATTCGCCCCCCACTGGCCGCCAATAATACAACTACCAAATCGCCCTCCATTTTTGGGAAGGAAGAGGTGTTGGATAGAGTGTCGGATCGAGTGTCGAAACGAGTGCTAGAATGAGTGCCGGATCAAGTGTCGAAACTAGAAACGTAGTGCGGTTTTTCCCTGTAACACCATAAAAACGTGAATTAGCTCTTGGAAATCATAAAACATGATGAATTACACTTGATACTTTTTAAACATGAATTACACATACCTTATGCCGATCATACCGTTTTATCATAAAATTCTTCAAAAAGCTTCTTTAAAAGATGAAAATCGCATATATACATGTGGGAAAAGTGTATAATAACCGTCATAAAAGTGATCATATCTTGGGCCCAACAATGCATAAAAGAAAATACTTTAACGACATGCACAATAGTATTCAACAAGGATGCATAGTCTAAAGATTCAATTAAATGATAATTACATATACATACCAGAATACATTCATACACAGATAATAATATCACAAAATAGAGCACTTATCTTTATAAAAAGGTGACACCAACTGGCTCCAGACCAAGGATGTTCCACCCAACTGTAGACACCATTGCTCCAAATCTCAACAGAAGTGTCACCCCTGAGCTAGGGCTATGAATCCATAAGGACGATTCCAGAGTGTACTTGGGTTCCCAAACCAGTCAGCTCTCAAGCTCTCATAGATTTCCCAACACCCACAATAATCCAAGTACCCATCTCTCTTCTACCCAGCCTGTACCGCCCAAGAGAATGGACCTCCACCCTTCTCTGCCACGCAGTCCCTTAGGCAGTCCTTCTCCTTTTTCCAGGGCCTCCAACATAGCTGGTCCAAAATATCAATGATGGAACTCTCAGGACTCGCAGTTGTGAGAAAAATAGGGCACAGGCCAATGCATCTCAGACATGCAGGCCCCAGGTCATGGCTAGATTGCACCAGTGACCATTACAACCAACTATCTCGTGGCTAATTCTCAGCAATTCCTTTCCCTTTCCAAGCCAAGACATAGGTGAGGATGGATCAATGGATGCGTAAGTGAGTGCATGGAAGGGTGTGAGGGAAATGAATGAACGTACAGGAGAAATTAGTGAACAAGCCATCAGTGGAACCCCCCCATTAGACCAGAGGCAGGTTTAAGTAACTTCATGGGGAATCAAGAACCTCCTAGCATTCCCCAAGAAGCTCACATAACTGATCCCCTCCCTTATGAAAAAAGGGTAATTAACATAGGAATAAACACTTAGCCCCTCAAGCCCCCTCTCTTATGTAATCATAGCCCCCTATAACTCTAGTCCTTGTCCATCTAGCAGCCAACCATGCATTTATTATTAATAATGATAGAAAACATTACATGTCTTGGGCACACTAGCCTTTTAATAATTAATTGGGTACCCTAGCCTCTCAACATTGTAACAATACATTATTTAAAATGGGGGCTCAAAACCTAGGGTGTTACATCCCCTCCCCCTTATTTTGGCACTGTCCTCAGTGCATATACAAAATAGAGATCAAAATCTCAAATTTATTCAAAAAGTTGTAGGTACTCTGCCCGAATGGAATATTCATGCTCCTAGGTAGCATCTTCAGGAACGGAGTAGGTCCACTGAACTTTTACCAATTCTATAACTCGATTTCGGAGAATTTTAACTTTTCTGTCCAATACCTGCATTGGCTAAACCTGAAAATCTCCCTTCGTCTCTACTTGAATCAGATGCCAATCAATAACATGGTTAGGGTCATGTACATATTTCTTTAGTAAATATACATGAAAGACATTATGCACATTCATGGAAGCAGACAATGCAAGCATGTATGCAACTTGCCCTATTATGTCCAATATTTGAAATGGACCACAGAATCTGGCTGCCAGCTTTGTACAACTACCCAATTTTAAAAAGATTTTCTTGGGCTTCACTTTCAAAAGTAAATGCTCCCCTACCTTAAATTCTCTAGTTTTCATGTTCTTGTCTTCATAAAATTTCTATCTATCCTGAGCTACCTTTAAATTATGCTTGATCTTAACCACCAGGTCTTCCATGTCCTTGAGAAACTCCGACCCAAGTACCACTCTATCCACTGGGTTGTCCCAGCTTACTGGAGTATTGCATTTCCTACCATACAAGGCTTCAAATGGGATCATTCTTAATGAAGCTTGGTACCCATTATTATATGCAAACTCAACCAAGTGTAAGTAATCGTCCCACTTACATGGCTTATCCATCACATACATTCTCAGCATATCTTCAATTATTTGATTGAATCTCTCTATTTTCCCATCTGTTTGGGGATGGTATATCATGCTAAAGTTTATATTTGTTCCAAATCCTTTAAACAATCCCCTCCATAAATTGGAGGTAAACTTCTTATATATATCCGAGATAATTTTCCTAGGTATCCCATGCAACCTAGCAATTTCCTTCATGAAAATTTCTGCAATATTAGTCGTTGTATGTGTTGTCTTCACAGGCACACAATGAGAAGCCTTTGTTAATTTGTCAACCACCACCATGATTGAATCATGTTTCTTATTCATTCTGGGTAATCCTGTGATGAAATCCATGGTGATCACTTCCCATTTCTTCTCTGGGATTGGCAATGGATACAACAAACCCGCTGGGTGCCTATGCTCAGCATTCACCTTATGGCATTGCATACATTGAGCGATGTAATAGAAAACGTCCTTCTTCATTCCCGGCCAAAAAAAATGGTTTCTTACTGCTGTAATTGTTTTCTGGTAACTAGGATGTCCAACATAAGGAACATCATGCATTTACTTCAGTACCAAATTCCTAAGTTCTCCAGAGCTAGGAACATAGATTCTATTTTTATGCATGAGTAATCCTTCTTCTCTTATCTCATACTCCTTTATTTTCTGTTGTACATTTCCTTGCTGCAAGTTTTTATTTACCTGTAGGTAATGTTGATCTGTAACAAGACCATCTAAAATTACGCTCTTCAAGTCTAATTGATGCATACTGAAAGTAGTAGCATGTATGAGATGCACTCTTCTACTAAGCAAATCGACAACTTTATTCTCCTTTCCTTTGAATGTTTGATATCGAAGTCATATTCACTTAAAAATTCCAGCCATCTTGTTTGCCTGGCATTCAAGGTTGGTTATTCAAAAAGATACTTCAGGCCAATGTGGTCTGTCCTTAATTCGAATTTCTTCCCCATGAGATAATGCCTCCACATCCTCAAGGCGTGAACAATGGCAGCAAGTTCCAAGTCATGCGTGGCATAGTTACTCTCATGTTCCTTAAGATTTTTGGACTCATATCCAATGACATGTCCATTTTTCACGAGGACTCCCCCAAGTCCTTCCTTACATGCGTTTGTACATACCACCAAATTTGCATTTGGGTCAGCAATATTTAACACAGGTGCACTAGTAAGTAATTCCTTCAACATATTAAAATTCTTTTCACACTTGAGTGTCGATTGAAATTTAGTTCCCTTCTTTTGCAAAGAAGTGATGGGATGAGAAATCTTAGAGAACCCTACTATGAACCTTATGTAGTAGAAAGCTAATACCATAAAATATCTTACATCTGACACATTTCTGGGTGTTGGCCATCCTCTAATGGCTTCGATCTTCTCTGAATCTACTGCTATGCCCTGCTCTGAAATATTGTGTCCCAAGTAATGGACCTGTTTTTGATAAAAAGAACACTTACTCAACTTGGCATATAATTGATGTCCTCTCGGTACTTGCAACACTAGTCTTAAGTGATTTTCATGCTCCTCTTCAGACTTAGAATAGATAAGTATGTCATTCAAGAATACTATGACAAACTTATTCAAATAATTTCTAAATATGTCGTTCATTAAGCACATGAAGATAGTTGGTGCATTGGTCAGTCCAAATGGCACCACTACAAATTCATAATGCCCATACCTGGTCCTAAAGGAAGTATTATGAATGTCTTCTTCCTTGATTCTTACCTGATGGTATCCTACCCTCAAGTCAATCTTTGAGAATATCTTTGCTCCTCTTATCTGATCAAAGAGGTCATCAATTCGGGGTAGAAGATACTTTTTCTTTATAGTGTACTTGTTCAGTTGTCGGAAGTCAATACATGGCCTCAAGGTTCCATCCTTATTTTTGACAAAAAGTACTGGTGCTCCTCAAGGTGAAACACTTGGACATATGTACCCTTTCTTCAACAATTCCTCCAACTGCATTTGTAATTCTTTTAACTTTGGTGTGCTCATTCTGTAAGGTGTTTTTGACACCGAGGCAGCTCCTGGCACTAAATCAATTGAGAAATATATATCCCTTCTTGGTGGCAATCCGGGTATTTCTTGGAATACATCTTCAAATTCCTGTAGTACCGAGAAATATTTGAGGCTTGGCCCTTTTGTATTAACTGGCTCTTCCACATGATCTACATACAATTGACATCCTTTCCTAAAACATCTTTTTAGTTGTAAGGCTAAAATCTCCCTTATAGAGATGGGTCTTGGAACTCCTTTCACAGTGCTATGTTTTCCATTTCCATCAAGATATGTAAATGTCTTTTTATGACAATCTAGGACAGTATGATTCTTTTCCAATCAATCCATTCCAACAAGAATATCATAAGACCCAAATGGTATGATATTTAGATCAATACTAGTATTCACGCCATTAAGACTTATGGAACAACTTCTGACCATGTCATGGATTCTTCTTTTGGTTCCAGTGGCTAACCAAACCAAAATTTATTTTCCAAGTTTACTTTTCTTCAAATGTAATCTATCCACTATCTTAGGATCAATGTAACAATGACTTGCTCCTGAATCAATCAAAATAGCAACCAGCTGATTTATGATCTGACCTTCCACCTAGATCATAGTGGACTGGTACTCTGCTTGTCGATCATTTAAATTTGCATAAAGTCTTACCATATCTTCGACTGTTGTAGCTTCTTGGATGTTGTGCACAGTATTCACTCTGTCCTTTCTATGTGGGAAATCCTTGTACAAGTGATCTTCCTTGCATCCCCAACATTGGATTGGTGGTCTTCCCCTTTTTCCCAAGGAATATTCCTTCTTGAAATCTCCCTTAGCATATTGATCTTGATTATTTCTATTAGGCTTATTCCTATTGAAGGAAGTTTTGAATCCTTTCCTTCTCTGATTAGACTTCGCATTTTTCTCATCCTTCCAAGATTTAGCCAGAGATTCTCTTCTCTGGCCTTGCTCATATAGGTATTTATCCTTCCTAATGGCTTCAGTCAAGGTCTTGGGCTCATCATACTTGATCTTTTCCTTATAAAAGGTTGACAGTCCACTTAGAAATCCTTGTATTTTCACTTTCTCATCACCAATGAACCTGACATACTTTAAAAATCCCAAGAACTTATTCTCGCACTCTTCCATAGTCATGCTTCCCAACCTGAGTTCAAAGAACTCCTGCATTTTCCTATCATAGAAATTCTCTGAGAGGTACTCCTTATGGAAGTACTTCTTAAACTGCTTCCAAGTGATCCTACTCTCATTAATGTGCTCCACTTTCTTCAGTTGGTCCCACCACATTGCAACTTTCCCATGTAAATGGTAGGTGGCAATCCTAGCTTCCATATTTGATGAATATTTATGCAACTAAAAATATCTCCTGAGCCCAAGAAACCATGCTTCGACATCATCTTCCCTTTCTCTTTCACCCTCAAAGGAAGGTGTCTTGAGCTTCCTCAACTCTCCTTGCAAACTATCTACCTCTTGTTTCCTTCTTTAGTTTTTGAGAGGAGACACCTTTAGACTTCCTACATGATCCTCTGATGCATAAAAATTTATTTCTGAGTAAGGAGGTGAGTGGTGTCCATGAGCTCTTCTAGAACTTCTATAATAACTCGCTCTTACACGATCATCCCTTCTTTCATGGCACCTTCCTTCTTCCTCTTGTATTGAGTTTGATCCCTTCTTTGTTTGCCTCTGCAACTGATTTAAGCTCTACAAAATTTGAGCATTTATCTGAATTTTCTCTCTCATCAGTCTCTCGTTGTCTTCTTTGTAGCTCTACACTTCCATATTTAGGGTTCTTACCATTTCTATTAACATTTCATGTTCTCCTTTTCCCTTGCATCCATTGGACTCTGTCTCTACATTAAGAACACTGGTATTCTATCCTTTAGCCTCCTTATCATGACTAGAGGTTCCCTTACCTTCTTCCATTTCCTCAATATGCATCCTAAGTTTATGTGTTTAAACCCCTTAATTTTGTAAAATGTGCAAGCGACCATTTTGTTAGAATTATGCATATGATAAACAAAATTGCCAAACCATGCTACATGTCTCTTTATTTTTTTGTTAATGGAGGTCATATCCCCATTCTCCAAAAATAACAGCGTCGTGTTATCCTTGGCTGACACATAATTTCATCCTACACAGGTGCTTCCTTCAAACCACCTTCCCAGGTGATCATGACTAGAAACTGTAGCTAAATCCTTCCTTATCACTTTTTTGTCTCGAAGACCACCAATTCGACCCTTATCCCTCCTTCCCTTGGCTATCAATCTGCATATGACCATGGCCATGACCCTGCACTTAGCTGAAAAAGCACCTGTCTAGAGCTTCGGGACTTCAAAACTTTCATCCAGGATCGGATCATTGGTCCTCATCCTCTTTCATGATCAATGATCGAGATCCACTTTGGGACTCTGTGCTTCGGGAGTCTCAACTTTCCTTGCTTGCCTCCTCCCGAAATGATTTTACCCGGAGTTCATGATCTATCAACGTGTGTCCTACCACATATCAGCAGTTGTGAATTGCTTTGGCTCTTCGGGTTTCATAAGCTTCAAACTTTTCTCCTGCACGTTTTCCAGGAGTTCTTTCACCCGAAGTCGACGATCCTTTGACATGCATCTTCTAGAATCAATGATCGATATGTACTCCGGCCTTCAGGATTTTTTGACCCAATGCAAACTATCACATCTTTCCCCACTGGAGTGCCCAGTCTCCAGACTACACGATCTGTCACCACGTGGAGAAATATTGAAAGCAGACATGTGGTATAATCAGCTAGGTGACATGTGTCAAGTTCTAACTGACATTTCAATACTCCATATGCTCAAAACTTAGTAACACGTGGCACAAATCTCATGTGTCCATGTCATCCCAAGTGATGTATGTAAGACACATCACTTTGATAATTCCAGGATCCACATCACCTCTAGGTGGCATCATCGTTCCCCATCACTTTGACTCTTTGGGCTTTGGGACTTCAGAAGTTTCCATACTGGCACACTTCAAATTCTCCCGAACTAGCCAATCCATCGTCGTTTGTCCTTCTAGATATGACGACTAAGATTCACTTCAGGTCTTCACCCAGAGTCCATAGATCTACACCATGTGTCCTCATTAATCTAACGATTGAGGCTTACTTTGGGTCTTCGGACTTCAAAAATCTCAAACTTCAAAACTTATCTGGCCCCACTGGATTTTATCCGAAGCCCTAGATATGGTGACGCGTGGCTCTCGATAGATCAATGGCTGAGATTCTTTCGGGTCTTTGGGTTTCAAAAATATCAAACTTCAAGCCTCATTGAAGTACATGTGATTATTTTTCATGTCCTCTTGAATCAGACAGTTGAGGCTTACTTCAGGCCTTCACCCAAGATCCACAGATTTACGCCACGTCTCTTCTGAATCAAACGACCTAGATTCACCTCGGACGATCCGAAACTTGAGATTTACTATGGAAGATCTGGAAACTGAGATATATTTCATATGATTGAACGATCAAGATTTACTTTGGCTCTCTGAATCTCCTGGCTTCAGGAGTTTCAAATATCAACTAAAAACCTCTCGAATTGATTTCTCCGAAGTTACTAATTTTCTGACACGTACCTCTTGGTGATCGACGGTCAGAATCTACTTTGGATAAACGAAGTTTTGATGTTTGAGCCCTTACATTTCACATCACTTACTTCCTTTCAATTTGTGGGGGCATGTATTGGCAATTTGGAGTAAACCTCTTTTCACCCCGTAATTCTCCTGACGTTGACACGTAACCCCTCAATGAAACCATGGTTTTGGATTGCAGGACTTCCTTGGGGAATTATCTCTCTTGCAACTTGGTTCCCCGTAATGTAAGTTGTTTGTTTCTATCTCTCTCCAATGGGATCTGATGGTGGTGACCTTACCCTAGTAAACACACCTCCCACACTAAGAGGGGAGGGTGAATTAGTGTGTGGACTATTCTAACTTTTTCTTCTCACGGGTTAGCAGTTAAAACATATTTGAACAGATTAAGAACAATCAAATCATAATTACAATGGACACAGAGACACCAGACATTTGTATAATTTATATGAATATAGTGATATGAATATATGTGAAAGAGGATTTTCTTAGCACCAACTAATTTGTTTCAGCACCAACTGAAGTAAGGAGAACCAACTCTCAGGCAAGACCCAACTTGCTGCAAGACCCATCTCATTGATAGAACCCAGTCTATCCAACTAGAGTTTATTCAACTCTAGTAGTAGTGATCCATTATAGAATCAACTCTATCTCATGATCAAAGATATATCATAAAACACTCATCACCATATTTCATCTTCTCACTGAAATTTGTGCCTTCTTTTCTTTTTCTTTCCTCTGATATCTTCACATCGTATTTGCTTCTACATATCTCTCTTATATTTGCACAGACCTCAGGTCCAGATCCGCCTCTTCACTTCACAAGCCATGATTCATACACAAAACTGTTTCATATGAACCAATCATGGTTGTATTTATATGTGTTTATTCTCAAAACTTGTTTAAGTTATTGAGTTGACTTGTGAAATAACCATTTTGTTCATTAACAACTTTGGGACCACCAGAGATCATTTATTTGTGTCTTCATCATTTACACCTGGCATCCCTTTTCCTTTCGCAAATAAATCACAGTCATGGATTGATTTCCTTCATTTATGTGACAACAAAAATAGGTGCTTCCTTCAAACCATGATCATATGATCAATGGAGTAGAACCATGGGCTTAACAATTAAGCGACTTGCATTCTGCCCTTTAAATATTTTTACCATATGACCAACAACAGTGACCTCATGCTAGGTGAGATGAGATCTTGAGCATTTATCGATTCAATGGTCACGATTCAATCTCCTGATGAAATGGACGATTGTAGGGATTTTGGGTCTTCATGACTTCCAACATTTCAAATATCTCGAATACGATATCACAAAACAGAGTGGATGGTTCACCTTTATATATCGAAACCAGATCAATGTTTATAGGTTCACCCGACATTAGATCGACAGTCGATATCTCCTTCTTGTCTCCAGACTCCGAATATTTCAAATCTCAAACCACTTCTCTCCTTCGTACGTCAATCTTTTGGAGATTACAATCCGTTGACGCGTGTCCCTTTCTCGATAAATGGTCGAGATCCTTTCGTGTCTCTGGGCTTCGGAATTATCAAGCCTCAACTCTCATTGTAGTATGATCAATGGTTGAGAATACTCTGAGTCGATATTTCATATCAGACAACTTATGTCCACTTCGGGACTTTGGAGGTCTCATATAAACATTGCTCCATTTCCTTCCGGAGTGACAACCTGTTGAGTAAGTCATCAACGGTGGAGACCGCTTGTTGTTGGTTAACGTTTCCACTTAAACTATCCTTCCACTGAGAATATCCATGGTTGAGGACACTCCCTAAGTGATATTCAGATCAGACGTCTCGTGTCCACTTTGGGACTTCGGGACTTTGGGAAAGTGCGGTGGTAATACTCCCAAAGAAAAAATCTTGTAGTGACGTAACTTGCTTACGTCACTTACTGATGTGTGATGAGCCGAGTAGCTCGCACATGTCACTCGGATTCATGATTTTCACGTGCCTTAAATGTTGAATCAGCTTGACACTTGTCATTTTCTGACTATGCCACATGTCCTTGATGACATAGACTGTTGACATGGTCTGTCATAGTTTCTTGTTGACATCGATGTAGATCTCCTGATGTGACACATTTTCATCTCCTTGATCTAATGGTCAGGATAGTATCTGAAGGGTATCTCATATCGACAGCTAAGAGTAACTTCGAAACATCATCCTTCAGGACTTTGTGACTTTTGACATTTGAAACTCCTGAAGCAATTCCCCCGAAGTGATGTAACTTGCTTACGTCGCTCATTGACATGGCACGAGCCAATTTCCTCTTGACACTTGTCATCACTTGATTATACCATGTGTATTTTTTGATGTGGTATGTTGACATGGTCTGCTGCATGTCCTTGTTGACGTGGTCTACTAACCAACAACCCTGATCCAACGATCCTCGTTTTGTCCTCCAAATCCAACAATCCTTATTCATTTCGGATTTCCAGGATTCAGGTATTTCACATCTTAATATTTTCTTAGCGTAAACTCCTTGCAACTTTAGACCCGAACTAAATGTAGTTCATCGATCATGAATTTAGATTGAAGACAATCTGTCATTGTTGCAGCTTTGTTGAATTGTCCTGTCCTTCCACTTTAACATGATCCGATGACTGACAACAATCGGGTTTGATCCAATGGCTGATGGGTATTCGGCTAATCAAAATCTCAACCTTTTAGCCCTTCTTATCCTATCGTTCCACTTGATTTTATCTAATGGTCAATGTGGACTCTTCGAAGCAGATCCACAATCGAGGATGATTGCAGAACCACAAATTGCGAGCAATTTAACTCATCACCCAAACTCCGCAATTGGAAGTTGTGCGTTTTTGGTGAGTTATCCACAATCATCGATCTTCGAAGCCATAAGATCGGATGACCCTGACTAATTGTGGGATTGGAAACATTGATTGACAATATGTCAATCAATCTCCCCCTTTTTCATTGAGGGAAACATACTAACTTCATATACAAAACTCCCCCTGTGATGATGCTTTCCTCTTATGAAGTTTTGATGTTTTCTTATGAAGTTTTCTCTCCCCCTTTGACATCAATGGCAAAGGGTTTTTTCTCTTGTGGTGAAGCTCTGTATGTTACTAACCAAAATCTGAACTTGGGTAAATCATGTTTTGACTGCCATAACTGAATGACTCCCCCTATCAATATGCTCTTTCTTTGCTTCTAACTACTCTCCCCCTTTGTTTCTGAAAATATAGGTCTTCCTGACAAGGTTTCTTCCCTTGTTAACTAACTTCTTATCTCAGTTGAATGAGATTTTTGTGTTTCAAATAAGTAGTCTTATTGATATAAATTTTTGTAGTGATCGAGTCTTTTCAAGACTTAATCTAATTTATTTCTTATTGACTAACCAAAACTTCCCTTGATTTTTTACTAACTATTCTCCCCTTGTTATCTCTACAGGATGTCATGTACATGATTTTGTACATCAAAATGTTGCTTCTGTGGATGTTGTTGTCTTACTAGAACACTGTGCAATTGTAGCTCATCGTATTCAAACAAATCTTGGATTTTCCCATTGATTCTCATCGGTCTCTAACCAGATGTATCTGTCTTTATCCAAGATTCTTATTTACTGTACATTGCTCTAAAGTTGTTTGAGACAACTTTATACTATGCTTGTCTTTTTGCAGCAATCAACTTCACTCTTGTTCACTTGTTCAGTCTTTGCTACCCACTTCTGTGAGTGTCCCGATTTCTTGAACTTTGTTTTCTGATCTTTTATTACTACAACTTCATTTTTCTTCCATGTTTCATTTACTCCTTTTGTTGTATTATATGAAGCATTTCTCATTGATTGTTTTCTTGAGTTCCAATAGTTAAGGGCTTTGTGGCCATATCCATCACAACTATAGCATCTCATAGTGTAACAATGTGCAACAATATGTCCAACATGATTGCAGTTCCAACATCTTATACTATTGTTGAACCTACCAAATTGTTTTCTTTCATGATGCCTACAATCCCGGCTTTATGACCATATTCATTACAAGAAAAACAATAACCATTAAAAACACTTTTATACCTTCTTTGATTCATCCATGAAGGTGTCTCTCTTCTAAACCTACTTTGAGGTATATGAATAGTTTCTGGATGAATAAATTTGCATTTAATCAATTATTTATATTTTATTTTTGAAGCATACACTATTGTGGTAATTGGACTATATTGAAGTTAGGTGTCTGTGGTGAAATACATAATGTATTTGAACACAGAGATTACATTTCTAGTCCAATTTGTTTTCTTTGGAAATGGATCCCCTTTGGTTGGAATGAAATTATGCCCATGGTTCAAACACATTTATGCATATTACTCTGTTAAGTTGGTGATGCCTATCTTCCTTATTGTTAATATGTGTAATTTCATTAATATGATAGATATTCCTCTACATACTTGTAGTTATAGTGCATAATTTTACATGGTTTTCATCTACATCTCATTCATTTGTTGTAGAATAAAATCATGGAAGTCTTATCACATACTTTCAATGTGCATATTTGACCTTGGCCTAGTGTACCATAAAGTACACAAAATATTAGGTAATGAGTAAATATCATATGGCTGGTCTTTCCCTCATACGTGTCTTGATTATGGAAATTCATATCTCTGTAGTAACCATGGGGGATTCACCTTATTGACCAATATCTTATCATGTTCATTCATAGAGGGGGTTTTTAAATTATGAAAAATAGAGCCAATATATTGTAGGTATTGGGGGGGGGATTACAGTTACTGGGGGGTATAAAAAGGGGTATCTAGTAAAAATAAGGGATATCTAGTAAAATTGGGTTTTTTTAATTGGAAAAATTTATTAGGAAGGGGGTTAAAAAAATATTTGGGGAGCTATTTATCAATGTCTATTGAAATTAGGGTTATTCTTCATCATCCCATGATTGAACACACTATGTCACAATTTCATTGAGTGGAGACCTCATGGTAGTAACTAAATTAGTTAATCAGTAGGATTTTTATGCATGATTTAAATCCATTTCTCCCAAAAATCTAAGAATAAGTCATTTATTAAGTGTAATTTGAGGTCAATTGTTTGTCTATATTTGTTTTTCTAAGTTATACATTGTTGTGGTAATTGAGCTATCTTGTTCTTGGGTGTGTGCAATGGAATGACGAGGTGGTTTGTGTTGAATCATCTACAATGCTATCAGGCTTTAAAAAAATCACAAATCTTCATTAGAGTACATTTTAGAACATTTAAAAAAACAGTTTATAAATTCTTAAAGTTTTGGTTCAATGTTTGTATATTTTTGAAGAGATTTAAAACCCCAAGGAGCAACATTCTTAATATCTTTCTATATCGAAGCACAATTCTATTGAAAATATGCTACTCTTTTTCTAGAGGCTTGAGAAAAGTTTGTCAAGGTTGTGTACCTGCAAACAAATGTTGACCTACCCAGAACAAGATAATATATGATGATTAAATCCTCAAAAACAATGGGGAATCAACAAGAAACCTTGTTGTTCCAATATTGCAATAGTGTGTATATATATATA
>ML778002.1:299764-369196 GCA_009831015.1 Picea engelmannii | reverse complement strand
ATAGATAGATAGATAGATATATAGATAGATAGATAGATAGATAGATAGATAGATAGATAGGTTATGATAGTTGCAAATTAAACCATCAAAATCACATGTATGATGTTGGAAACTAAAGCCAACACCAAGATTTCAATAGAAAAAGAGGTTTGTTATTAAGTGATATCAACAAGATTTTATAACAACCTTATGGTTATAGGAAACTTTTGCTACATCAAAAAGTTCTAGCCACTAAAATCAACACGCAATCCACCCAAACAATAATATTTAAGCAGTATTTCAATTAAGACAACTTGCAAGTGAGTTTCAGTGGTAGAAAAGTGAGTAAAAGAGAGTAAGTTTGTTGCATCCCTAATGTTTGTAGCTTAATTCTTTTTACAACAACTTAATTACTTGGAAAATCAAGAGGCATTTATGACCCAAAGGGGCCATATATATGGCTACATGTATATGATATGACCCCAAGGGGGGGCATATATGGGCCTAAATGGACATGTAATGTGTAAATATTTATGTAATAGGGTCAACCTATTAGTAAAGGGGCTTCATGTGCAAGTGTGAATAGATATCGACACCCTCATTATAGGGAAACCTTTCAAGGAAGACAAGAAGGTCGATATCAACATTATAAAGGAAGAAGATGGAATACTTGTCAATATTCATGGAGCAAGGTATCACCAAACTACTCTTCAACAAGTTATTATCAGAGACCAACAACCACTACAAATTGGAGAAGCTTCAACAACAATACATGAAATCAACGGAAATAAAATTATGCAACAACTAGACACCAAGGATTAAGAATGAAAATAGTTGATTTTGGATGGATAGATCATCAACAATGGAATGACGAAAGAAGGAACAAAAAAAAATCATATTACCTGGTTTCATAACATGTGAATCCTTTAATTGCAAATCTTTGAGGATAAATCTTTTTGGAGGGTATTCTGTTATGGCCCAAGGGGGGCATATATATGGATAAATGTATATGATATGATCCCAAGGGGGGGAATATATGGGCCTAAATTTACATCTAATGTGTAAATATATATGTAATAGGGTCAACCTAGTAGTAAAGGGGCCTCATGTGCAAGTGTGAATAAATATATATAAAAGATCATGTATTCATTATTGGAGATGTGAATTGTGATGTAAGAAGGTAATTGGTTATTTGGAAGGGATTCCCCTATTATTTAAGGAGTTATTGTGTAACTTATCTATCTTGGAGTTGTTCTCCACTCTCACATTCAATACATGGTGTGTACTTCTATTTTATTATGACATTTTAAGCATTTGTTTCATTACATATGCCCTTAGGGTACAAGATAGATTAAAGCATGTAAAATTAAATTTCAAACTTGAACAATTCAATCTTCTTGAAATCATGTTTACCAATGCACAATATTCAATCTCAAATGCAAAATATTAGTGCCTTATCTATTGGGTTATGGAGTCTCTTTTTATGAGCTCGGGTTTATTACTCCTCTAGGGGTGTAAGCCTTTTTACTCCCTAGAGTAAACAAACCTTAGCAAGGTAAATATACAAGGGTGTAAGTCTTTTTACTACTTTTAGAAAGATTTTTAAATAGATTTTCAATAACAATAAAAGAGAGATCCTTGATGGAGGGTGTATCCCTTTATACTCCTCTAAGGGTTTGACAAAATAACCTTGAAATCAAGAAGAAACACATACAATTGCATAAATTCCTTACCTAATCCAAGATATAGCATGAAAAACCCATACCTCTCAAGATATTCCACCACAATTTCCAAGAACAAGCATGCAAGAGAAGTCAATATCCTTCCTTCCACCAATAGACAAGTAAAGCATCCAATTGCACAAGAGACAAGATAGAGTGAATTTCCCAAGTACGACGAAAAATTTATCCAAGAGTTATGTAATTCACAAGTGAGTTATGTCTAAAATGAAAATATGATGGCCTCTATTTATATGAGGCCATATAAACCAGTTTGTCCACATAAAACTATCAACAACAAATAAAAAGAGGAAAGACCCATTTTACTTCCCTTTACAACTTGCAAAAATAAAATTTACATAAATTCAAACCCTCAAAAGGGTGATGCCATGCACTAGAAGGGTGATGTTGAGCCTCTAAGTGAGATGTTGAGCCTCAAGATGCAAGTTGTTGGGCCTCCACAGGCCATGTATCAAGCTATCAAGTGTTAGAGTGTCATGTCATGTATCTCCTTCCTCCAAAACACATCACATCATGTTTGGTATCATCAAGACCACAAAAAACCTATCCTCCACATGATGTCAAGGATTAGAAGGTGACGTCCTAGGACTCCAAATTCCATCGTCCAAGTGAAAAGGTCTACGATGTCATCCTCTAGTATTTTCAAGGTGCCTCCAAAGGAAATTTTCATCACCTCATGTGCACAAAATCTCTGGGGTCCTCTACCCATATTGTGGGGTATGGTGTCCATCCTTGGGGTCTTCAACCCCCCATGAAGGTCAAAATGGCACAATTCCTCCACAGAAAGGATTTTCACCTGGAAAGGTCCTACAAAGATGGACAAGTACGCTCTCCAAGGGTCCAAAAGTCACATGAATCATTCCAAGTAAGCCACATTTAATAAAAGAACCACTCGAACATATGCATTAAATCCCCCCTTTCAAACTAAACAAATGCTCAAAGACATTATAAAATTATCCACATTTAAGAATGAGAGGGTTTTCATGGTGCCCTATTGGGTAGATCAATCCCCAATTCAAGGAGTGTTTCCCAAGAAGACCCTCTCTAAGTCATGTAAAAGAGTATGAGTTGGATGGGGGTATAAATTTTGGGCATGGGATTTCTTGACATACAAGGGCTCATATTGTCTCATTTATGGGGCCTTTGTAGAGAGTATGGTGCATCCCTCACTTGCAATGCAACATTTTTTCAAACCATTTTATTTGCCATTAATTTATTATGGTCAAAAACATTAAGTGCTATGTGCAATGAAAATTAAGGAGCACCACAATGCCACTTGAAGTTAGGAACACATTGAGTGCCATTTTGTTATAGCATAAATTGCCACACTACATTTGCATTTGTGACATTTGATAGTCCATTTGTTTGTCATATACTATTCAGTCATGTGAAAATCGTGTTTATACACTATTTGTCAGTGTAAAAAACACATATACCCTCAATTTTGTGAAAAAATAAAAACATATTTTCGGGTGGAGATTTTGATTTGGCCCATTCCCAAACTTCCATTGGTACATACAAAACAAAATATAACCATCTCAACCTCTTTAGGATGGTATATAAGAAACTATGGTGATATGGATGAGGAGATACAACCTTGGTGCAATATTATGTTAATGATTTGCAAGCTCCCCAATTCCCCAAACCTCTAAGTAGCATCCCCTGATATGGAAACCTATTTTCCATCATTCCTTCCTCTCTCATATATGATCGTAGGATGTGTTCCTATCCCTTCTGGGTCATTCGAGGAAGAACCACTTTGTTGAGTTGATGCTTGAAGGGTCCAATGGAAGAACTCAGGAGGTTGGCCTTAAGGCAGTGCTGGCAATTAGAGTTGGGTTATAATTACCTACTTATACTGTTTCAATAAAATAGTTCTCTTTCCCTCCATATATGTGTAGTTTTGTTCAATCTATTTATATATGTTAATTTTCTTTACATATTTCAATTTGCACATTACATTTATAAGTTGATTACATAACTACCTTGTTGGAATATAGACTTGTTCTCCTTTTGCAGGTTGGTGGAGGAAGAGATCAAGAGCAAGTCAAAGGTCGAGAGCAAGGAACTACATCAAATGTTTGGATACAAGGTGTGAGGTTTTCTATCTTCTCTTCCAAGTAGTTATTTTATTATAATTTTGTGTGTGGGAGGGTAGGTTCTATATTTTAATTATGAATAGGCTCTGTTGTGACATATACCCAAGGTCACAGGGAAAAAATATCGCAATAGAATTGATGACTCCACTGGGGATCTTTTCTCGTAGTTTGGGTTGGTTTAAGGGATCTTTTGTTGTCTTGATTTCTGTGGTCGTCTTGTTTTTTGGGTTGGTTTTCAAAGCAATTGCTATCCTAGAATCCTTCTCCAGTTTCTCAAAGCTTCCCTTGAGTTTGCTTGCTAATTTTTTCCAAACCATATGTGTTTTTCCTTTGTTTGAATCATGTATATACATGATTTTCCTTGGTTCCAATAGCGTATATACACTATCACTATGTACAGTCATGTATTTTTCTAAGAAATTGGTTTTTAGGCCATTCTCTAAGTTTTGGGAAGATCTAGGTTGGTTGTTTAGTATATTATGAACCTTTTATGGTTGATTTTGTCTTTCAATGTTGCATTAAGTCTTTGAAAAATTGAAAATCATGCTAGAAAGTTCTTTCTCATTGTTTTCCAGTGTTTTTTGGCTTTCTTTTGGTCTCTCTGTTGCATTTTAGGTTTTGGGATTTATACCAAAATTTTCCAAGTTTTTCTAATTGTATACACTCCTTCCTTTGTATAAAGTTGCGTACATACACTACCCTTATATAGGAGTTAAGAATGTACATAAATGCTAAAAAACACCTAAGTGTTGGGTCATATATGTGCTTTGTAGAAGGCCAAACCGCGTATATATACACTTTTTAGAAGGACAAAGTGCGTACAAACTTCATAAGTGCTTCCTACAGTGATATAGGGCGCATACATAAGCTTATATACACTATTTTCTAGTGTAAAAACCATGTATACCTCCAAAAAATGAGTTGTTTTGCTTGTTTTTCAACCTTTTGAAGCCTGGTTTAGCTAGTTTGGGAGTATTTTTGGGGGAGTTTGGTCCTGAATTTTTTTTTGGCCTATAGGAGGTTGGTAAGGTCGTAAATTTGAGTGGATTTTTTTTTTTTTATCCATATTTGTCTCTCTTTTATCCCTTGGACTGCATGACTATAAGACTAGTCTTGTTCTCAAGATCTCGAATTTCTGGTCATTGTTGTGGTCATTTTTTAAATTTGAGTTTGTATTTGAATTTAAGACTTTTCTTTTGTTATTTCCTTGTATTTTTCAAACACAAAACCACAAATTTTTCTTCCTTTTAACATCTTTTGTTATTTTTTTCTTTGGTAGAAAGAAGAAGAAAACGAAGAAAAAAACCTAGTTTTTGCCAGTTACGTCTCTTTCTTTCTTTGCATTGTTATTTGAAAAAAAAAAAGATATCAGCATAGGATTTTTTTTTCTTCTCATCTTGAAATCATTTCAAAAGAAAAATAAGAAATAAAATCCTTTTGTTTGATTCTTTTTTTTCTCTTGAAAGTTGCTTTGTGCATTTTGCATCAAGAAAGGAAAAAAATTGCATTTCAAGGTTTGAGGGATTGTTCATGCATTTTTTCTTTTTTTGAAACTCTTTTTCATTGAAGAATTATTGTGCATTTTTATTTTCCAGTATTATTATAAGTATCAGTTTTTGCAATAGTCTCAAACAACATCAGTTTCATTGTTGTACCCTTTGAGTAAAAACAACCTTTAAAATGAACACTAACTAAAATAAATTAGGCATGCTCATTTTATTAGGGTAAAAAAACAATTTTATTCTAGGGCATTGGTTTAGGTTGGAGATTTAATTTCTCCAAGGCCAAAAAAAAACTTTGGAGCCTGAGCTAGGGAGTGAAAAACCCAATTTCGTAAAAGTATAGCCGAGAAGTTCCTCTCACATAGGAGTCAAAAATGAGATCATGTGAAGGAGAGTCGAGGATATAACCCCTCCGAAGCTTAACTAAGTGTAGTGGAGAGATCATATATTGGGGGTTTCTCCAATGCCCTTACCTTTATGATAGGCGACATTTTAGAGGCTTGGGGATTAGTTACCCTACCCATACGTTCGATCCTGACTATCGACTATACCCCCCAGATGCTAACTACGAGTTGGTGACGCTAGTTTCTTTTCCTAGGGATATCATAGGTGATTGCAAGGGGTTTCCCATGGCACCTGGGGTAGATTTTGTATCACACTTTTCAGTACTACTAGAGGATGCCCTGCGAAGCGTGGGTACTTGCACCAGATAAGGATGGTTAGTGGAGGTCAAGGTAACTACTTCTCACACCTTCGTTTGTTGGTTTTTGAGACTTAATCAACCCGTTTTTCTCTTAACAAACCCCTGTGAGGGTATGGACCAAAGTTTGATTTAGATATCTCTAATGGGCATCATATAAAAAGACTCTGATAGTAAAGTAAAACTGAAAATAATAATCTGGATCAACTTGCCACAAACTGTTTCCATTTTGACTCTGCAAGATATCCTTTATCAGCCATGAAAATTAATTCACAAACATACAAGAATACACAGACTATCAAGGATGAATCAACACCTCTAAAACAAACGGTTGAAAAGTATGGTTCAGTCTTGAACCTTGTTGTCTACAATAAGACCCTACTGTCAACAAGACGATTAGGCTTTCGAGTAAACTCATAAATGAATGAAAACTGAAACTATATCATTTAACTAAAGAGAAAAACTTAGTCTTGTTTTTCTCCTTCTATTCTCCCCTTGTCTCTTTATCCAATTGAGTTTTTATTCTTTCCCAATCAGTTGAAGTAGTTCAACTACTTTCTCTAGTTAAGTCAAATTGACTTAACAAATTAATTTAGGATAAATAAATAATAATATATAGATAAATGTCTTAATTAATAATGACTAAATAGGTGGGACCCCTTGTGAATACCATTATTTATTCTTGTTACCATCAAATGCAAATCATATATATAAAAAAATCATTTAGACCATATAACACCCTTGTAACTCCCCTGGACTTTTAAACTAGATATTTAAATATCAACAATAATTTATATTATATCCAAAAAAAAGAATATATATCCCCATTATCCAAAAAATATCCAAAAAATAAGGCATGTTGTACAAAATATGATGAAAACCATTAAACATTGTCCTCATCACTGAAAATAATAAAAATAAGCATTTAAAAACCATATTTGCTATTTTGTGAGGCATATTTCCTTTTTTCGCTGCTATCTCCCTTAGACTTTTATGAAGTAGCCCATGGTTGATTAGACCCTTGGGGATGTATCTCACTGATCACATGGGATAAGTTATCCTTAAGGTGGAGGTGGGAAGACACATATTTAGATGAGTCAGTGGATGGAAAAGAAGGGGAGGCCGTTGCTTTTTCTTTATCTAGTACATGTTGTAGGATGTAAGTTTTTAATCTCTTGCTAGCGTGCGAGCATTGTGCTGGAGAAACAACAGGAGAAATTTGAACATTGGGATTGATTGGTGGTGGTAAAGAAAATGACACAGTGGGCCAACCACAGTGGTGAGAGACAGGCTGGTGGACAATTTCTTGCCAACCGTCATTAGGGGGAACTTCGGGTTGTAATGAGACATGTGGGGGTACATGGATTCTGGGAAAATTCATAGGCTACTGGAAAGGGGTTATTTTTGGTCGAGGGTGCAGTATTCCTTGGAAAACCCAATTAAATAACCTAACTTGGAATAGCTGATTCAATTCTTGTGGTTCGATGTCAAAATGGATAGAAAATCTATGCCTCCTATGGCCTCGATTCCAATTTCCCTTGCCTCTGTTATTTTGACCATTGTTGTCTCTACTGAAAAATCTCATCCTGTAGCAACAATTTGTCAATAATGAATCTCTTAATAAACCGTACATGAAACTCTTCTTACATGAATCAAAATTTGTCTCTAAAATTAACACGAGATACATGCAAATCCATCCATAACACATCATTTATTAATTTCCATGTGAACAGGGAATGATAGGGTTGATGAGAAATATGGAGGGAGTGTGATTAGAGAAAATTGGTATCATGGAGGGGATAAATATACGAATACTATTCAAAATTAATAAAACAATTAAATGTGTATATAAAAATATAAAGAATGTCAGTCATCAACCCTTGCTATATTAACTTTCTTTGTTTCCACACAAACTCCTCTTTAAAATTAATATTACAGAACATGGATGAATAAGTGAAATCAGGATCGTGGAGTGAGTATAATTAGTGAAAAATGATAGAATGGTGGGGAAAATATACGAATATTGTTCAAATTAAAAATCAAACCATGCTATTGTTGACGATTAAAATTGCAACGAAGTTTTTCCTGCAAATTGTTGCTAAAGCCTATTATTATAAATGCTAAATAATACTAGTAGATTGGAGATAATATCTGGCTCTTATTTGATGTTTGTGCCACTGTTCGACACTATTTACATGGTTGATGAGATATTATTGGCGATGGATTGGGCTTATTATGTGTTGTTCTATGTGAGACAAGTGAATGTTGGGTAAGGCATGTTATGCTTTGTTCTAAGATCTAATCGCATGTTATGATTGCCTATGTTATCCTTTCTACTATTGCTATCTATTCCTGGACTCATTACTTTAACACCTTCACAACAAACATGTTAGTAATAATACTAAAGAGCAGTTGGAAAACAACAAATGAAAAGGTAAGGAATTAAACTATGTTATATTCTACTCTACATGCATTTTAAATGGTCATTGTTAGCCCTAGAAATAAGCTAATAGTTATGCGATTTGATTGAGCTATATGAAGTGGTGATTTATGGTATGGAATACGTTTGATATGGGTCACACTATTGGTTTAGTGGATGATGGTTTCAATACATGGCTTAATTAATTGGGTTAATGGGAATGTTGTTGGAATGTACTAAGGAATTAATGGACTAGGGATGGAGGCGACGTGCATTTACTACACATCACCCTTACTCCTTCCACTATCTGCCACCCTAATCGACTATTCTTCAACTACGTTTTCTATGGTTATAATCCGACTTTTGCACAGGTATGTATTTTTTTTCCATCCATGAGTCTGCTCTGGTTATGAAATAGATATTGGCTCAGATGTATTGGTTTGTGCTTTCCTTAAGTCTGGAAATTGTGTTAAATTGTGATTTTTGGCATGAATCGTTGGTGGCTTTCACTGAAATAATGTTTGGAATCACAATGTTATTGGTCGTCCTGAGTGTTAGCAGCCATAGAGGCTCTTTTCCATCCTTACTAGTTTTAGTTGGAGGGTTTCGTTGGTCTAGAATGGTTGGATTTCTTCACGCATTCATATCCCATACCCAATCTTGGATTTTATGGGGTTTAATGGGTTTGAAACGCCTTGCGTCATTTCACATTATTCACTATGGGCATTGGGTTGTTCTTGCTACTATTGGTTGTGCAGTGGGTTATGTTGCCTCTTAACGACTTTGCTTCATATCAGTGTTGTTAGTTGGTTGGTTGGGAGAGCCATGAGGGTTATACCCTTCATGTGCTAAGTATCGTTACAAGGCCCAAATGGAGCCTTTCTCCTCTGTTCATAGCTTCTCCTGTCATGAGATTTGTCACCCTAACCATGAAGTCAATTGTGGTATTTCCTGTGTGTCCACCATTGGTCTCAGATGTTTTCACCATCAAGAAGAGTCGACTCTAGCCTCCCTGTGTTGGCCCACAGAGAAAACCCTTGATTCCTCAAGTCCGAGTGTTGATAGAGGAGTCGTTATGGCCTGTTGGGTGTACTATTGATAGTTATGTATTGGTGGCATATTGTCGACAAAGTGGATTACTGGCTCTCCCCGTTGATTATGTGACAATGGTGTGTTTTTTGGTATCTAGTTACTGCCATTGTTATTATAATTGGATGGATAATCTCATCATTGTTTTTAATTAATTAATTCACATCATTGCTTCATGCATGATGCGTGGGTATGTGTGGCATCCCTACAGTATGAGTTAATGACTACTATGATTGTGTGTTCTTGATTGCTAAATGGGTTATGGAAATCATGATGACTATGGAATTTCCATCCACTATATATATTATGGTTATTAGATTGTGTCATAATGGATGGGAACGCTTTTTTAAATGGTATGGTTTTGTTGTAGTTTGATTGATTTTAGAAATACTATTGTTGCCTCCTTGTATTGGATTGATAGCTCGACACGATAGCTTGAGTTAATGATACTGTAACTGTGTGTTTTAAAATTTTCAGATGTGAATGTTGCAATCGTGGTGATTATGGAATGATTGTCCATTGTGTTTGTTATCAATATTAATTGACTGCGCCATTAGAGAAGGTCACAGGTTTTTTAACATGGCTTTATTGCAATTTGATCTATTTGTGTTGTAAAATCGGGCTTGCTTTTGATGCTCATTGTATTGGATGGATAGCCCAACATTTTGAATGTTTAGAGTCAAAGAAAATTGGACTTGTATAGTCACAGAAATACACTTGCATTTCGTCGAATGGTTTTGTGTATTCCACAACATAGCATGAGTTGAAGTGGTGATTGTTGTCTGTGTGTTTAAATGGAAAGTCAAGATATTGCAATTTGGATATGAATTGTGGTGTCAACTCTCCACTATGTATGTCAAATGAATACCATGATTTTTAATAGTGATAGGCACTTGTTTTGTGATAGTATAACTTTGTTGCAATTCAATTATTAATTGATTAAAAGACAAAATCGAGCATGAAATTTGAGTTTGTATTTGATGATTGGAATGATTTGTGGGCAATGGTTGATTTTGATGCTAAACAGAGTGGAAATAGTTTATTGTTTATGCATTTGGGAATTGTTTGGAAATATCAAATGGATAAATGAGAGGAGAAGAGATCCCCTACAGGCTGTTGTGGAATGCATATTGTCTTGTTTTGATGATACTAAGTTAAATATTTGATTACAATAGTGAGTAAGTTAAATGCACAAAGTTGCTTGGACAATATACAATAATTGTTTGGGCTCTCAAAGGTGATTTGGTTGGTGTGTTTCCTTTTGCAGAATGGTTTTATGGATCACTGAATTAATTTTATGAATAGTAATTGCTCTCCTTCCCTACCATTATTTCTCTTTCCGCTAATTACAACCCCCTCGCCTTCCCACATTCATTTTCCACTCCTTGTTCTAAGATTCTAAAATTAATTACAGTCAAGAAAAAATATGTATTGAAGTAGTTTAAAGTCATTGGATTACAATGGTGTTCTTTTTGGTTGCATTGCAGTTGATTGTTGTGTTCTTTGAGCAGTAACCGTGTTTCTTTCCCCCTCAAGTTATCATTTTTTTCCCTTAATACAATCCCCTCACATATGCCAGGACCTTTTGTTCACCCCCTAGTCATTGACAATAGTTAAACAATTTATATGGATTGGATTGCATGAGGCTGATATGTTGCTGAGCCAAAATATATTTCATATTCTTAAAGAGTTATCATGTGTGTTTGTTTAAAAGACTATTTTCTAATCCATCATGCATGCATGAATGATTTTTTTCAGCTGAGGTAGCCATGGAAGAGGAAACAGAGGGATAGGTAATTGGAACACAGGCCAAAGAAGTCCAAGGTTTTCCATACACTTTGATGCTGACTGTAATGAACCTCCCGTTCGTCACAACTACAAACCTCATATAACAAGTGGAAATTTGTTTTTCATGTCTTTAACAAGTATGTGCGTGCTTACAAGGGGAACAAACATATTTGACTCTACGTCTCCACCCGATCACTAACAAGAAGCAACCATGAAGATCACAACAAGAAGACATAAGGCACACAACAAGTAATTGCAAGCATTAAATGACATACTGTGTTATGTACAGTACGAACACAGATGGAAGAATTCATAGTAGTAGATTTTACTATTTCTGCATAGGAAGCAGGGCGTTTAATCTTAGTTCTCTGCTCCGGAGAGAGAGAATGTCAGATAGGCTCCTGGCCGACTGCTCAGGTAGAAACTAGTAATATTTGTTAGGAGGTCACAGTGGTGGGAACTCTGCCTTTAAAGAGCCCGCGACCACTGATACAACCTTAGAGGTGTGTTGCAAGAGTGGAAACCCTACCTTTAAAGGGCTCGAGACTCTTGATACGGCACTAGATTCTTTACACAAAAAATAATCACACACACAGAATTATATACAGAGAAACTAGCTTTATCATATCGAAGAGTTTGATATCATATAACTGTGAGTTTGGACAATTCCAATTATAGTACTAACCCTGAAACTAACCCGGCCCTAAACGCCAACATAGAAATAAACAACAACTTTATTAACCCTAAATTTAACAGCCCAAACCCAAGCCAATCAAATAAAATCACCCTACAGAAGGAACCCATTGGATAAGGGTGCTCGCCAAAATTAAGGGCAACACAGAAAAACCCAATACACAATAAAAACAAAATCCAATTGAGCAATGATATCATTACCATAATGATAAACCCACTAACATTTACCTTACCATGAATGTTAGCACTAACATAAAGCATTCGCCATATTATCTTAACATTACTTTAACAATTATTACCATACATTTACATTTCATTAACCTAACATGTTATTACATTACCTTACATTCAATAGATTATATAAATATCTAGATCTATGGGAAGAAAACCATAACTATTCCATTAAAACAATATAAAACAAAAGCATTTGTATCTATGCTAATTTAATTCACCTCATTGCCGTAACATTACTTTAACAATAATTACCATACATTTACATTTCATTATATCACTTTTCATTAACATCACATTATATTACATTACCTTACATTCAATAGATTATATAAATATCTAGATCTATAGGAAGAAAACCATAACTATTCCATTAAAACAATATATGTGTCATTGGAGACCATAAAATTACCATAACATTCCAAATAAATATCATTGTCAGTACTCATTAAATGCTATCTAACACTACATTACTCTCTAATTATTCAACCATAAGCTATATTGACATTACCCTTTACCTATTATAATGACAATATAAAATTACAACAATTGCCTTTACACCTTACAATTACCTATTTCAACAATATGTTACCCCGACCTTACATTATAATACCTTGCACATAAAACAACAATGGTCTTATGTTTCATAATTACAATTTTTTTGGGGGGTTTAAAAATCAACAATCCTATCCACATTAATCAAAACTAGTTAAGGCATAGTGCGTAAGATCTTCTCCCCAACGGATTATAACCGATCATTTAATCCAACGGTCACCTAAGGGAGGTTCTATTCGCTATTGGGCCTTCCTACCGTATCTAACACAAGGCCATCACATGTAAGACATCCCATGCGAGACGTCCGGGAAGGAGTGGGATCTACCAGCTATCAAATGCACTGGGAGTGGTGGGGTGAAAACAGGAAAATGGACAACCCATCAAGCTATCGAATCAGGGCTTTGGGAAACACAGTTATAACCACAAAATAAGGGGCTGGGTAAAAAAAGGGTTTCTATCCTCAGATAAATAAGAAAAAGCTGAGTGAAACATTTCTGTCCATTATTAAACCATGTGAAAATCACCCCCTCTTGGTGACCAACAACCATTGTTTTAAAAATACAGGCATGAACCTTTGCCGTAAAAATTTGTGAAAAGTCGAGTAATAAAAGGTAATTAAATTTGCGCTCCAACCCCAGGGAATGCCAAGGGGATTAATCTGCAGGAAACACCGTGTTAAATGGTCAAACAAGGGAACAAAAAATTATGTATGAGCATCCCAAGAAATCGTGTAAGCATTCTTTGGGCAAGAGGCAAGGAACAGTTCGAAACAACAAACAACTTGAATCATAAAGACTCTATTGCCAGGGCCAAGTAAGGCACAAATAAGTTTGTAAAGAGGACGTCCTAGCTCTATTTTAACAATACAGAGAGTGGAGCTTAGTCCATGTTTTAAGCTATTACTTTGTGGCCAAACTGGAAGGTAAAAAGCTGGTCAAGAAAAGCAGTAATCAAAACAAAAATAGGCTGTGCAACAGAACGACTATGAACCGTAAAAGAGATTCAGAAATGGGGCGATTTTCATGCCACACACCAACAACGTGGGAAAACTGTTAAAGGAAAATGTACCCAATCAACCTTAACTCAATCGTGAAGCGAACAACCCAACCACTACGTCATGAGGGCGCATCATACAGTTTTACCAGTCGATGTCCGGCAGTCTGTGTGCACTCCTCCAAACGCTGTTGGCATAAAAGTTCCAAGGCATAACAACGGAACAAGACATCATCTAAAAGGAGAACTCATGGTCAACTAGGAAGTCATAGACGTTCCTTACTGATAAATTCTCAATAACCCAAGGGAAGCTCGACACATTCAGGGGTAAAATAAAATTTGTTGTAAGGGAAACAATTTCGTGGACAGCCAGCCGTAAACTCAATGATAATATTTTTTTTTCGGTGATGAACTGTTTTCAACTTCGTCACATCAACACTCTAACATCAGGGGTAACAATTTTTTACCTGCCCCAAAGTGAGACGGTAAATTTTGCAGAAGTAATAAAACCAAGTATGGTAAGGTGTTATGGTAAAATATAAAAATCCCAACAGAGGTAAAACATCTACAGGGAAATTCCAGTAAGGTAATAGATGCAAGGTGGACGGAACACCACGCCAACAACTAGGTTCCGGGGTTAATAACCCACATCACGACAGGAGACATCAACTACCAAGGACCACAACAGAAGTAGCAGCTTAATGATATAATGTAGTAAATGAAGCATACAATAATTCTTGGTTCACCCATTACCGAATTACAACAACTAAGTTAACAATTTTTACCACAATACAATTGTAATTGCCGAAGTAAATAATACGCATTCTACTCTACCAAATAAAAGACCATACCATTTCCTAATGCCCGCCTCGAATGACGTCTCGTGCTCCTTGCCGCTCCTACTCACCGACTATCAAGACCTCACCGGTACCTCCCAGCCAATCACTAGGGGTACTCTTCTTCCCCCTTAGCCCCCCGAGCCACATAGGGGCCACACAAAATCCAGATGGTAAGTCTAGCTTCCCAGCTCACCTCGCAAGGCTGAGCTACCACTCCTATCCAAGCTGGAAAATCCAAACTCTCCACAAGTAATCAGTCAAGTCACAATTCTGGCAGCGTAACATTACGCTAGTAGCCGATCCCTTTCTTCCTCATCTTCCCTTTCTTTTATAGAGTTTTTCCAACCTCTAACTTTCCCTAGATCACATTTTAATTAAGTTTTAATAAAAATATTCTAAATATTCTCCTTCGCACAAGTGTCGTCCATCCCCCTCTTTCCTCAAATAATTATTTTCTTTAAATTATTAAATCACTCATTTCCCTCACCCACCTAGAGTTGCTCCTAAATTTCCTCCTAGGTGTTCCTAGATCCCCTTACATGTTTTAAATAATTTCCCTAAAAATGAAGTTGCTAAATTAGCTCAAATTAGAAGGTTCTTAATTGCAGATTCCTTACTGTGTTGACCTCGCTTTTTACCATAAGTTCCCAACTTTCCTTAATTATGTTTCCTCCATTACTTAGTTTCCTAATTCTTATTATTCCCTTCTTTCTCCTTTTTATTAGAGCCAAAATGGCAATTGCGCTATTTACTCTTTTCCCTTTATTATTAATTTAAAATCTTTTTATACTTCCACAAGTTAAATAATTTATTTCCTCTTTACAATTTAAAACCATGGATTTTAATTAAATTATTCCTCTCTTCATTTTACCCTCTAAATTTAAGAAGATTAAAATTATTACTTAGGTGGGTTTTAGTTTATATCTTTATTTTTTATTTTTTTTAGGGTCTTTTTCTTAAGGCTTAACAAAATTTTACCCTGGAGAAGTTTTAGACTTAGGTTTAGATTTTGAACTGGGCGACAATTATTTAGGGAAGTCGTTTTAAGAATTTGTTAAGGTGTTAAATGTCTTAGGGCCATCTAGTTTTGTTCCTTCCTCAACATCAATGCGACATGCCCTTCAGGACGCACCACATGCTCCAAGGGTGCCACTTGCCTCGGTTGTTTCTTTTGCGCGACATGCCCTTCAGGATGCACCACATGCTCCAAGGGTGCCACTCGCTAACTTGTGTTTCTTTCACGCGATGTGCCTTTCAGGATGCACCACATGCTCCAAGGGTGCCACTCGTCAACTTGTGTTTCTTTTGTGCGACGTTCCCTTCAGGATGCACCACGTGCTCCAAGGGTGCCACTCGCCAACTTGATTGATTGGTAGACATCTATAAACCCTGGAGTCAACACTCCGCCAAGTGAACTTGTGGGAGACTAAGGGATTTAAGGAATAAGGATCCCTCCTTATTGTGCACCCCTTAGAATCATCGTGAGCAACTGTCACAGTCTGCCCTCATGGCATCATCGATCCTCTCGAACTAGGTAATAATTAACCTATAGTTCGAGCCACGGTGGGAGTGCTAGTAGGATGTGGCAAGGTTGTTGTCCACACCTCTCCCTCAACCTCTCTGGAAATCATGTGTGGCCCCATTACTCCATATGTGAGTCTAGTCGGCAAGCTATCGTCAGCCTACATCATCAACAAACGTGTTAGAACATGTCCACATCATAACAGCAAATCAATGTAATATCACAGTAAATAAATCAACCCAAATAGCACACTCCCTGACTCAATCCGAAGTCCAAGGGGTTCCATCGATGCCTCAACATCCTCAAGGTCCAAAAACCCTACACACTCAGTAAAACCGAGTCAATAGAACCTGTCTATGTCAAAGAAGTAGAACATCATGTCATCTATCATAATGCATCATAGTCAAGGATATATGTTTTAATATCATAAAAGTCTAGATCACTTGCGAGCAAGTGTCCTCAAAGAATAAGTTTTCTTAGTGCACCAGAGCGAGATGTCACATACACCCCCTCTTGGTCTAAACTTTGTCCCAAAGTTTCATAGTATAAATGCCGAAAGAAATGTATCCCAGTATCATAATTCTATCTATCAAACAAAATTGGAAATTGTTGGCACATATCATATGCGTCCTTCCAGGTCACCGAGTGCGGACCATAACTGTTCCACTGGACCTTGACCTGATCTACCATTCGACGTCATATTTGTCGAACATGATGATCCAATATGCGGACTGACTCGGGTGTGAGTGCTCCCTCATCCGATACCTGCAAGGAACTCATGTCAATCACATGCGTAGGATCACTAATATAATGTCTCAAAACATATACATGAAAACATCGTGCATACGCCTCAAAGAATCAGGCAAGGCTAGTCGATAGGCCACAGGCCCCTTTCTCTCCATAATCTCAAAAGGTCCCATGAACCTAGGAGAGAGTTTAGCTCCCTTTCCAAACTTGATCGAACTCTTATGCGTTTTATCCCGCAAGAAGACTCGATCGCTGACCCCGTAACTACGGTCGACTCAGTGTGCATCGACATAACTCTTCTGTCAATCCTGCGCTTCTTTAATCCTTTGTCTTATGGTTTTCATTTTCTCTTCCATTTTTTGGATCACTTCTGGTCCCACCAAGACCCTATCCTCAAGCTGATCCCAAATCAAGGGCGTCCGACACGGTCGTCCATAAAGAAACTCAAAAGGCACCATCTTAATGGTGCTCTGGTAACTGTTGTTGTAAGCGAACTCTACTAGAGGCAAGAATTCCTCCCATCGCTTTTGTTGGTCCATCACGTACATGCACAACATGTCTTCCAAGGTTTGGTTTGTTCATTCTATCTATCCATCAGTCTTTGGGTGATACGCAGTACTAAAGTTAAGTTGGGTTCCCAAGGCCTCTTGGAAACTCGTCCAAAATCGACTAGTAAACACCGATCCTCGATCGGATATAATCCTCTTAGGTACGCCATGTAGCCTCACAATATCACTGATGAAAACTCTAGCTATTTTAGGTTCCTGATATGTCATACGCACAGGAATAAAGTGAGCACTCTTCGCTAGAGTGTCTACTACTACAAAAATCGAGTTGTGTCTCCTTGCCGTCAGTGGAAATCCAACAATAAAATCCATCGAAATAACTTCCCATTTTGATTCCGAAATGGCATGTGGTTGAAGTAATCCTACCAGGTGTCTATGTTTAGCCTTTACCTGCTGACACTCTAGACATCTAGCCACAAAGTTGACTATGTTGACCTTCATTCCCTTCCATAAGAATAAGGGTTTAAGGTCTGCCCTCATCTTCGTGACTCCTGGGTGAGCCATGTAAACTGCTTTATGAGCCTCGCTCAGGATCAACATCCTTAACTCGTCGTTTGGCGGTACGTAAATCTGACTGCTAAACCTCAATAACCCATCACTATCAAATGAAAATCCCTCATATCGTGGTACCATCATGGTATTTTGTCTGATAAAACCCTCGACCTCTTTGTACCAGTCATCATCACGCTGTAAAGTGAGAGTCTTCTCATGTAGATTCGTCTGAAGAGGAAACATTGAAAAGATCCGTGGCCTCTGACTCAAAGAATCCACCACTCGGTTCACTGTTCCCTTTATGTAAGTAATCTCGAAGTCGTACTCTCTAAGCAATTCTGACCAACGTCGTTATCGCGCGTTCAAGTCGCTTTGTGTAAAAATGTGTCATAGTCCACAATGATCAGTCTTTAATTCAAATTTTCATCCAACAAGGTAGTGTCTCCAAACCTTCAGGGAATATACGATGGCTAATAACTCCAAATCGTCCGTCGCATAGTTCTCCTCATGCCTTCTCAGTTTCCTCGAAATGTAAGCAATCACTCATCCGTCTTGCATCAAGACTCCGCCTAAACCTTCCTTGGATGCGTCAGTGCATACCAAGAAGTCTGTGTCCATGTCAGGGACTTTTAGTATCGACACTTTTTTCAACAACTCTTTAAGCCTCCGAAATGATTTCGCACATTTCTCGATCCAAACAAACTTCTTGTTTTTCTTCTGCAATTCTGTGATCGGATTTGCTATATTCAAAAATCCCTCAACAAACCGTCGATAGTATCCTGCTAAAACCATAAAACTACGCACTTCTGTGACATTTGTCGGTGCAGGCCATTCCATAATAGCCTCTACCTTGGCTGGATCCATGGCGATACCTTTGTCGAAGATGACATGCCCTAAGTAGTGAATCCTCGATTGATAAAAAGAGCATTTGGACAACTTCCAATATAATTTGTGCTCTCGCAGACACTGTAGTACCAAGCGCAAGTGCTCGTCATGCTCCTCCATCGTCCGAGAGTATATCAAAATATCATCAATGAATACTTGGACGAACTTGTCTAAGTACTCACGGAACACCCCGTTCATCAAACTCATGAATACCCTTGGGGCATTTGTCAGTCCAAACAGTAAAACAATAAACTTGTAATGTCCAAATCTCATCTTAAAGGTGGTCTTAGGGACGTCATCCTCCTTGATCCATAACTGGTGATACCGTGATCGAAAATTGATCTTGGAGAACACCGTCACACCCTTCATTTGATCGAACATATCATCAATTCTTGGTAAGGGATACTGATTCTTGATCGTAGCCTTGTTCAATTGACAGTAGTCAATTCAAAGCCTCCATGATCCATCCTTATTTCGTATGAAAATAACTGGTGCACCCCATGGTGACACACTAGGGCGTATCAGTCCCAGGTCGAACAACTCCTTCAGTTGCATTTTCAGCTCTTGCAACTCTGGGGTCGACATCCGATAAGGTGTTCTAGCTATCGGTTCGGTCCCCAGTTTCAGGTCTATGGTAAACTCTAATTCCCTTTCCGATGGAATCCCAGGTAACTCCTCTGGAAATACGTCCGCAAACTCCTTCACCACCGGAAGGTGTTCTAGACCTTCTACTACTCCCTTTTCGTTTAGCGCAAGGATCACATAAATCTTGCACCCCTTGTGCATACTCTTTCGTAGCTGTAAGGAAGAGATGAACCTCAGGGAAACTCCCTAGTTCTATCCTTCTATCACACGTCTCTGTCCTTCGTCATCAACCAAGCTCAACCATTTCATCTTACAGTTGAGTATCGCCTCATGCGATTCCAACCAATCCATACCAATCATGACGTCATAAGATCCTAAGATCATGATGTACAAGTTGACCCTCGTGACAAACTCTCCCAGGTTAAGGGCACAGCCCGTAACCTTTCCTCCAACCTTTTGTTTGGATCCCAAAGCCATCTCGACGAAGCTAAACTCATTCTATTTGACTACCTTTACCTTAATCCTTTTTAGTGCTACACCAGAAATGAAACTATCAATAGCACCTAGGTCTATCAAAATACTAAGGGTCTGGTCAACGATAGTACCTGTCATCTCGAGCATAGTCGATTGATGCTCTGCCTGGCGGTTATTCACCACTGCATGAATCCGATGGGCCTTCGCCATATCTCCCATGGTAGTGGGTCTGGATGATTCGGATGCTCTGGTCCTCTCCATAGGATAGTCGCGCTGGTAGTGTGGCTCCCCACATGTCCAATACCCCTTCTTCGGCCCAGTGGTCCTGGTACCCGAAGTAGAAGATGATGGCCCACTGGCCTGGAACCCTGATATGTTCTGCTGAACAGGCCTAAACTGATACTGCTACGGGCGACGCTGCTGCTGATGCTGTGGTCCCTGCTAAGGTGTATGCTGCTGAGGCGACAGTCACCGAGGTGTAGTGAAAGTGGATCCCCTCTAGAAGCCATGATATCCTGGCATATGTCTTACTGGGGTCTGGTGCTGCTGTGTTCCAAATGAACCCTGCCCTACTGGTCTCACTGGAGTCCTAGTCTGACCCCCACTAATGAGCTCCTCCTCTACTATGAGGGCCTTCTGGACGACGTCGTGCAAGTTTTGAGGCATCAAAATCCTAACCTTTGCACACAGGCTACCAATAAGGCCAAACACGAACCTGTTGACCTTAATTTTTTCTGTGTTAAGGTGCAGAGCATACTGGAGCAGCGCCATAAAACGTGCCTCGTACTCGGGCACCATACGACCTCCCTGTCATAAAGAGTTGAACTCATTAAGTTGACGCTCAATGAATTCCTCTGAAATATACCTCTCTCGGAACCATTCCTCGAACAGTTCCCATGACACGTCTTCAATGGCCATGTTCAGCTACAGCAGAAGCATCTTTCACCATAGAAGAGCGCTCCCCTTCAGTTGAAATACCACCATGCAGACCTTCATGTTGGAGGTATAATAGCGAAGTGCGAAGCACATCACCATATTCTCCAACCATGCCTCGGGAGCTGCACCGTCCGGGGCACCAAATCACTCAGGAAATTTAACCTTCTCAAGTTCACGGTGAATGCTACCAGTAACGGTCGGTGCGCACGGTGGAACCTCAACAGGTGCTAGTTCCCTAGCCTCGTCTCTGTCCAATCGGCTGATCAGTGCCTCAGACATGCACTGAAAAGACCTCATCATCCCGACCATGTCTCCAACTGCTATCTTCTCCTGTCCGAGAACCTACTCGCCTCCCTGGGGGTTAGACCCCTCAGGCATGGATGTTACTGGAGGTGTCATGCCTCCTCCCCTAGCACCCTGTCGACGGCCTCCGTGGTGTCCTCTAACCATGATTACCTGCACACACACAATCAACTCAATCAACAACAGTATAATCAAATCAATCATGTAACAAAAGCCATAGAAAATCCCAAGTCGCGGGTCGAACCTGGATCTGATACCATATGTAATGAACCTCCCATTCCTCACGACTACAAACCTCATATAACAAGTGGATTTTTTTTTTTTTGTGTGTGTGTGTGTGTTTAACAAGTGTGTGCACGCGTACAAGGGGAACAAACATATTCGACTCTACTTTTCCACCCGACGACTAACAAGACACAACCACAAACATCACAACAAGAAGACATAAGGTGCACAACAAGTAACTGCAAGCATTAAACGACATACTGTGTTATGTACAGTACGAACACAGATGGAAGAATCCATAGTAGTAGGATATTCTATTTCTGCACAGGAAAGAAGGGCGTTTAATCTTAGTTCTCTACTCTGGAGAGAGAGAATGTCAGATAGGCTCTTGGCTGACTGCTCAGGAAGAAATGAGTACTATCTATCAGGACGTCGCAGTGGTGGGAACTCTACCTTTAAAGAGCCCGTGACTACTGATATGACCTTAGAGGTGTGTTGCAAGAGTGGAAACCCTGCCTTTAAAGGGCCCGAGACTCTTGATATGGCACTAGATTCTTTACACATAAAATAATCACACACACAGACATATATACAGAGCAACTAGCTTTATCAGATCGAAGAGTCTGATATCATACAACTGTGAGTTTGGAAAATTCCAATTATAGTACTAACCCTAAAATTAATCCGACCCTAAACGTCAGCATAGAAATAAACAACAACTTTATTAACCCTAAATTTAACAGCCCAACCCTAAGCCAATCAAATAAAAGCACCCTCCAGAAGGAACCCATCAGATAAGGGTGCCCGCCAGAATTAAGGGCAACACAGAAAAACCCAATACGCAATAAAAATAAAAACCAATTGAGCAACAATATCATTACCATAATAATAAACCCACTAACATTTACCTTACCATGAATGTTAGCACTAACATAAAGCATTCGCCATATTATCTTAACATTACTTTAACAATTATTACCATACATTTACATTTCATTAACCTAACATGTTATTACATTACCTTACATTCAATAGATTATATAAATATCTAGATCTATGGGAAGAAAACCATAACTATTCCATTAAAACAATATAAAACAAAAGCAGTCGTATCTATGCTAATTTAATTCACCTCATTTCCATAACATTACTTTAACAATCATTACCATACATTTACATTTCATTATATCACTTTTCATTAACATCACATTATATTACATTACCTTACATTCAATAGATTATATAAATATCTAGATCTATAAGAAGAAAACCATAACTATTCCATTAAAACAATATATGTGTCATTGGAGACCACAAAATTACCATAACATTCCAAATAAATATCGATGTCGGTACTCATTAAATTCTATCTAACACTACATTACTGTCTAATTATTCAACCATAAGCTATATTGACATTACCCTTTACCTATTATAATGACAATATAAAATTACAACAATTTCCTTTACACCTTTCAGTTACCTATTTCAACAATATGTTACCCCGACCTTACATTATAATACCTTGCATATAAAACAACAATGGTCTTACATTTCATAATTACAATTTTTTTGGGGGGGTTTAAAAATCAACAATCCTATCCACATTAATCAAAACTAGTTAAGGCATAGTGCGTAAGATCTTCTCCCCAACGGATTGTAACCGATCATTTAATCCAACGGTCACCTAAGGGAGGTTATGTTCGATGTCGGTCCATCCTACCATATCTAACACCAAGCCACCATGCGTAAGACAGCCCATGCGAGACGTCTGGGAAGGAGTGGGATCTATCAGTTGTCAAATGCACTGGGAGTGGTGGGGTGAAAATAGGAAAACTGACAACCCATCAAGCTGTCGAATCAGGTCTTTTGGCAGCACAGTTATAAACAAAAAATAAGGGGCTGGGTAAAAAAAGGGTTTCTATCCTCAGATAAATAAGAAAAAGTTGAGTGAAACATTTCTGTCCATTATTAAACCATGCGAAAATCACCCCCTCTTGGCAACCAACAACCATTTTTTTAAAAACGCAGGCATGGACCTCTGCCATAAAAATTTGTGAAAAGTTGAGTAATAAAAGGTAATTAAATTTTCACTCCAACCCCAGGGAATGCCGAGGGGATTAATCAGTAGGCAACACCATGTTAAATGGTCAAACAAGGGAACAAAAAATGATGTACGGGCATCCCAAGAAATCGTGTAAGCGTTCTTTGGGAAAGAGGCAAGGAACAGTTCAAAACAACAGACAAGTTGAATCGTAAGGATTCTATTGCCAGGGCCAAGTAAGGGACAAATCAGTTTGTGAAGAGGATGTCCTGGCTCTATTTTAACAATACAAAGAGTGGAGCTTAGTCCAGGTTTTAAGCTATTACTTCATGGCCAAACTGGAAGGTAAAACACTGGTCAAGAAAAGTAGTAATCGAAACAAAAACAGGTTGTGCAACAGAAGGACTGTGAACCGTAAAAGAGATTCGGAAATGGGGCGATTTTCATGCCACACACCAGCAACGTGGGCAACCTGTTAAAGGAAAATGTGCCAAATCAACCTTAACTCAATTGTGAAGCGAAAAACCCAACCACTATGTCATGAGGACGCATCATATAGTTTTACCAGTCGATGTCTGGCAGTCTGTGTGTGCTCCTCCCAACGCTGTCGGCATAAAAGTTCCAAGGCATAACAAGGGAACAAGACATCATCTAAAAGGTGAAATCATGGTCAACCAAGAAGTCGCAGACGTTCCTTACTAATGAATTCTCGATAACCCAAGGGAAGCTCGGCACATTCAAGGGTAGAATAAAATTTGTTGTAAGGGAAAAAATTTCGTGGACAACCAACTGTAAACTCAATGATAAGATTTTGGTTTCGGTGATGAACAGTTTTCAACTTCGTCACATCAACACTCTAACATTAGGGGTAACAATTTTTTACCCGCCCAAAAGCAAGACAGTAAATTTTGCAGAGGTAATAAAACCGAGTATGGTAAGGTGTTACGGTAAAATATAAAAATCCCAACAGAGGTAAAACATCTACAGGGAAATTTCAGCAAGGTAATAGACACAAGGTGGACGGAACACCACGCCAATGACCAGGTTTCGGGGTTAATAACCCACATCACGATGAGAGACATCAACTACCGAGGACCACAATAGAAGTAGTAGCTTAATGATATAATGTAGTAGATGAAGCATAAAATAATGCTTGGTTCACCCATTACCGAATTACAACAGCTAAGTTAACAATTTTTACCACAATACAATTATAATTGCCGAAGTAAATAATACGCATTCTACTCTACCAAATAAAATACCATATCGTTGCCTAATGCCCACCTCGAATAACGTCCCATGCTCCTTGCCGCTCCTATTCTCCAACCGTCGAGACCTCACCGGTACCTCCCAGCCAATCGCTAGGGGTACTCTGCTTCCCCCTTAGCCCCCTGAGCCGCAAAGGGGCCACACAAAATCCAGATGGTAATTCTAGCTTCCCAGCTCGCCTAGCAAGGTCGAGCTACCACTCCTATCCGAGCTGGAAAATCCCAACTCTCCACAAGTAATCAGTCAATTCACAATTCCGGTAGCTTAACGATACGCTAACAACCAATCCCTTTCTTCCTCATCTTCCCTTTCTTTTATAGAGTTTTTCCAACCTCCAACTTTCCCTAAATCATATTTTAATTAAGTTTTAATAAAAATATTCTAAATATTCTCCTTCGCACAAGTGTCGTCCATCCCCCTCTTTCCTCAAATGATTATTTTATTTAAATTATTAAATCAATCATTTCCCTCACCCACCTAGAGTTGCTCCTAAATTTCCTCCTAGGTGTTCCTAGATCCCCTTACATGTTTTAAATAATTTCCCTAAAAATGAAGTTGCTAAATTAGCTCAAATTAGAAGGTTCTTAATTGCAGATTCCTTACTATGTTGACCTCGCTTTTTACCATAAGTTCCCAACTTTCCTTAATTATGTTTCCTCCATTACTTAGTTTCCTAATTGTTATTATTCCCTTCTTTCCCCTTTTTATTAGAGCAAAAATGGCAGTTGCGCTATTTACTCTTTTCTCTTTATTATTAATTTAAAATCTTTTTATACTTCCACAAGTTAAATAATTTATTTCCTCTTTACAATTTAAAACCACAGATTTTAATTAAATTATTCCTCTCTTCATTTTACCCTCTAAATTTAAGAAGATTAAAATTATTACTTAAGTAGGTTTTAGTTTATATCTTTATTTTTTTTATTTTTTTTAGGGTCTTTTTCTTAAGACTTAACAAAATTTTACCCTGGAGAAGTTTTAGACTTAGGTTTAGATTCTGAACTGGGCGACAATTATTAAGGGAAGTTGTTTTAATAATTTATTAAGGTGTTAAATGTCTTAGGGCCATCTAGGTTTGTTCCTTCCTCAACATCAATGCGACGTGCCCTTCAGGACGCACCACGTCCTCCAAGGGTGCCACTCGCCTCGGTTGTTTCTTTTGTGCAATGTGCCCTTCAGGATGCACCACATGCTCCAAGGGTTCCACTCACTAACTTGTGTTTCTTTCATGCGACGTGCCCTTTAGGATGCACCACGTGCTCCAAGGGTGCCTCTCGCCAACTTGTGTTTCTTTCTCGTGACGCGCCCTTCAGGATGCACCACGTGCTCCAAGGGTGACACTCGCCAACTTGACTGATTTGTAGACATCTATAACCCCTTGAGTCAACACTTCGCCAGGTGAAATTGTGGGAGACTAAGGGATCTAAGGAATAAGGCCTTCGCCTTATTGTGTGCCCCTTAGAATCATCACGAGGGACTGTCGCAGTCTTCCCTCACGGCATCATGGATCCTCTCGAACTAGGTAATTGTTAACCTACAGTTCGAGCCACAACAGGAGTGTTAGTTGGCTGTGGTAGGGCTATTGTCCACACCTCTCCCTCAACCTCTCTGGAAATCGTGTGTGGCCCCTTTACTCCATATGTGAGTCTGGTCGGCAAGCTATCGTTAGCTTGCATCATCAACAAATGTGTCAGAACATGTCCACATCATAACATCAAATCAATGTAATATCACAGTAAATAAATCAACCCAAATAGCACATTCCCTGACTCAATCCGGAGTCCAAGGGGTTCCATCGATGCCTCAGCATCCTCAAGGTCCAAAAACCCTGCACACTCAGTAAAACCAAGTCAATTGCACCTGTCTATGTCAAAGAAGTAGAACATCATGTCATCTATCATAACACATCATAGTCAAGGATATATGTTTTAATATTATAAAAGTCCAGATCACTTGCGAGCAAGTGTCCTCAAAGAATAAGTTTTCTCAGTGCGCCAGAGAGGGATGTCACACTGACTCATAAGAGCTAGGCCAATTGTTTTAGGATGAATTTTTCAATTAGATTGGGAAAGTAATGGTCCAACCTAGGCCTGAAAGGCCTCATTTCCAAGATTGACAATCCCCTGGTATTCCCGTGCCCCCTCGTGTCTCATTGCAATCCAAGGTTCCCAAAAAATGACATATGGAAAGAGATTGTCCACCCAGTAGTCTCCCAACATCGTGGCTATCCCAATTTTTCCCTACCTTCTCCCCTGCCTATTAACCCCATTGTCCAATATGCACCTGTTCACTCACCAATTCAATCCTCTCATGATAGAAAAAGGTTGAAAACTGAGGCCCACCATGCCCTTAACAAAGGAAAATCCATTGTTGCCCCTTCCTCACCCTCCAACGGCTCTGATAAATTTGTGTCTTCCTGAATGCATTTGAGGGATGATTGTTCTCATGTGATCAACAAGATTAGGACTAAAGGATCAATGTAGCCAAAGGAAAATATAGAAAAATCAAAGGGTGACAACAATAATCAAGGAAATATTGCATCTCAGAGTGGAAAATATGGCTTTTGAGTTTTTTTTATTTTATCTATTGTTGATGACAGTTGACTTCATAAATTTTTGGACAACATATTTTATTTTTGGATATATGAGTAATACATTTTTTAAAATAATCTCAAATAACAATGAGTTAAATTTTCAATGTTAATGTGATGAGGGGAGTCACAAGGAGGGGTGTTTTTATTAACTAACTAGTTATGTTATGATTGTTATGAGCTAAAGGGAGTCACAAGGGGTCCCACCTACTAGTTATTATTTATTTAAAACCCTTATTATGATTGATTACTTTTCCCCCCTTAACTAAAAAGTTGGTTGAGTTTTAGTTAACTTAACTAATGAATTGGTTCAACTACTCCAACTAATTCTAATTTTCTTAAAGAAAAAATAAAAGGGAGGAACAAGAGGAGGATAGAAAGAGAAGCATACTAAGGTTTTCTCTTTGAGTTTATGTTGAGATAGTTCAGTTTTCATTCATTTCTTAATTTATCACAAGCCTAATTCTCTTTTATGATAGCAAGGTCTTATTGTAAACAACAACATTCAGAGCTGAATTACATCATTCAGACACTTGTTTTTCAGAGGTGTTGATCTATCTTTGATAGTCTGTGTAGACTTGTCTATTTGTGAATTAGTTTTCATGACTGACAAAGGCTATTGTGCAGAGTCGAGTGGGAAGCAATCTGTGGCAAGTTGATCCATCTTTTAAAGTTCAATTTTGATTTTCTGTTAGAGGTCCTTTTGTATGTTCCATTAGGGATGTCTAAGTTTGACTTTGGTCCGAAATTTCTTTATGAGATTTTGTAAAGAAAATGACTCTTTGTTGAATTGGAATGAAATAAAGGATTTCTTTGTGTCTCATCTATCTTGATTATCATCTTGGTGTCTTACTTCTGTCTTTACACTTGTTTTCAACAACTATTATATTCAAAAAATCATATTAAAATGAATTTTCCATCAAGCTTTTAATTGTGAAAAGACTAGCCTAAGCACTTGTAATTGATACTTGTGAGTTAGGATTTTATTTTTGATGGCTATAAACATAGGGTGACATTCCTGAATATTTTTCTTTAGCCAAGAAGAATCTGAAAATGATTGAGTAAGATCATTTCATATCTTTTCCTCAACATTTATTTGGCGACCATACTGGGGAGATCTTTGATATCTCTCTGGTTAATTTTTATATTCAATTTTCATCGATACATATTTTTTCTGATATTCATTCTTTGACTATTTTATTTATTGATGAATGTGCCTATTGCAAGGCATCCCAATATCAAGCCTAGTCTCCAAGACCAAACCAACATTGCTTTGAACCTGTTTAACACCATTTTGGACACTGCCAATACCTGTGTTGAGATTAACCACTCTTGGGCAACAATTGAACAAGATATTAGTGCACACGAACATTGGGAAGCTATACGTAGACAACCTAGAAATCAGTAGTAGCTTTCTTGTTTCTTTAGTCTTGGCATTTATTTCATGTCCTTAGACTCTCGTGCTTCTAGAAGAAGAAGAGGATTATCACCAGAAAACAATCCTATTGCTGAAATAGGAAGAAGGAATGTTGTGTTATCTGCCCAACAAATTTCTCTAAGGAGAACCTTGTCTAATTCATCCAGTTCATATTTCTTTCCCTCATATATCATCCAAAATATGGCATCTTGTGGTGGTTCTAGTGGCACTGGAAGTGCTTCATCCTCTCAGTCTTCATCTTCGTCGGTGATTGGTAGCTTATATAGCCACCATATCCATGTCCAATCTACCACAAATCCCACCAAAGTCATTAAAAAGTATGGGATTTTTCAGTTTGAAGAAGACACCACAACCACACCATGGTATGTGTCCTCTCCTCTTAACTTAGCACCTGCTACTCGTCCACTTCCTAAATTTAAAGAGCATCTGCCTAGGTTTTCAGGAAATAACGCTGCCACTACAAACGAACACCTGGTGGCATTTTATAATGCTTGTCATAATATAGGAGCCAATGACAATGATACTTGCATGCACTTATTCGTCAATTCCTTGGAAGGAAAGACTTTGATTGATTTCTTTGACCTACCTCCTAAGATTTTGTCTACTTGGGAGGAGTTAATATATTGGTTCTGATCCACTTATGGGAAATCTAAAAGCCCAACCGAGAAGTTAAGGGAATACAATAGCATCACCTATAAGGATGGTGAGACAAACAAGTCTTTCAACTTGTGTTTCACCAAGTTATACAATCAAATCCCCGAACTTATTTTCCCTCAGAACCAAGCCTCTTTCATGCATTACTACAATGCATTACCTTCCCCCTACCATCATAGGCTCGAGGAAAAATCTATTGATAATCTCGGTTCCACTGAGCATCCTTATTCAAAGTATGAAGAACAACTTGAAAGAATTGGTCTTCCCCAGGGAGATTCGGTTAGACAGACAGACATGTCCTCCCTTTTACAACTAGTACAAGACATGAACAATCATATGATAGCATATAAGAGAAAAGGAATTGTCTCCCATCTCACCCCTAGAGATTCATCCTCTTCTGCAGCCCCCTTTAGAAGTCCAGTGGAAAGTATTTTTCAGCCTAAAGCTATATTTCCTTGATGTTGGTGTAACTTCTATGAGGAACACAACAAGGAAACCACATGTGAGGTAAAGAAGAGTGTTAGAGATAAGAGTTTTGGTAAGAGACCAGAAGCTACTATCGTTGTCCTAGATTTTGCAAAGCTAGAAGACGTCATGTTAGTCAACACTAGGAACAAAGCCTATGCTCCCAAAGGAAAATTTGAGCCTCCCCACAGTTCTTCTAGCCCGAGATCATCCTCACCCGCTGCTACTGTCCAGGTTCCTAAAGTTCCTGAGAGTTAAGGAATTAATCCCCCTCTCCCCTCTTCCAAATATAATATCTTGAATCAGTTGGCCAACATCAAAGTAAATGCAACCCTTCTAGACATGGTTGTCATCCTTGAACAACAGATGCATCTGAAACAATTCATGGAAGGAAAAGATTCCATTGTAGCCAGTATTTTCGAAGAGGTAAATGAAGAGGATTCTTTTGTAAATAAAGTAGGTGTACATAAATTTATATATCTTATAAAAAATACCCCTTTTTATATTTTTGTAAAGATTATGAATAAGATTTCCCATTGTTGCCTCATGGTTGGTGGTTTGGTCCCAAGTGTGATGTCAAAGATTATTATGGAAGAGCTAGGCTTGTCTTGTACAAATGAAAACGCTAGAAGAATGCTCTCCTATAATACTCTACAACAAACAACCATAGGTGAGATTAAGGATGTGACCTTGGTTTTATGCGCTCATCCTGAAATAAGGACAACCCTCATCATTTAGGTAATTGATATCCCTATAAGCAATTAATCTATTATCTTAGGAAGAGATTGGAAAGCCTTAATATGTGGGTACCTCTCACTTGACGAGATGCATTTATCTGTGCCTCAAAATGGTAAGAACATTATAGTCCTTAGAGAGGGAATGGTTTCACCCTACATAGAGAGTGTTCCACAATCTAGTGTAAACTATATCGAAGAGGACCTAGGAGTGTATTCCATCTTTGATGAGGAGGATAATATTCCTTTGGAACAAATTGCAATGAATTTTTTCCCGCAAAGTGTCGGTAAATCCTATTATTATAAAATATAAATAATACTAGTAGGTGGGACCCCCTTGTAGATTGTAGATATTATCTAGCTCTTATTTTATGTTTGTTCCACTGTTCGACATTGTTTACATGGTTGATGAGATCTTATTTGCGATGGATTGGGCTTATTATGTTTTGGTTCTATGTGCGACAAGTGAATGTTGGGTAAGACATGTTGTGTTTTGTTTTGAGCTCTAATCACATGTTACGATTGCCTATGTTATCCATTCTACTATCGCTATATGTTCCTGGACTCGTTACTTTGACACATGCACAACAGACATGTTAGTAATAATACTAAAGAGAAGTTGGAAAAAGGAAAAATAAATATAAACAAATGCAAAGGGAAGGAATTAAACTATGATATATACTAATCTACATTCATTTTAAATGGTCGTTGTTATCCGTAGCAATAAGCTAATAGTTATGTGATTTGATTGAGTTATATAAAGTGGTGATTTATGGTATGGCATAAGTTTGATATGGGCCACGCTATTGGTTTAGTGGGTGATGGTTTCGATACATGGCTTAATTAATTGAGTTAATGGGAAGATTTTTGGCGTGTACTAAGGAATTAATGGACTGGGGATGGAGGGGAGGTGCATTTACTACAAGTCACCCTTACTCCTTCCACTGGTCACCACCCTAATCGGTTATTGTTCAACTATGTTTTTTATGGTTATGCTCCGACTTTCAAGAAGAGGGAGAACTACTCAGACAACTTGTGTTTTAAGGTGCTTTGATTACAAGTATGTCTTTTTTTTCCATCCATGAGTCTGCTCTGGTTATGAAATAGATATTGGCTCAGATGTATTTGTTTGTGCTTTCCTTAAGTCTGGAAACTGTGATAAATTTTGATTTTTGGCATGAATCGTTGGTGGCTTTCAATGAAATAATGTTTGGATTCATAGTGTTATTGGTTGTCCTGAGTGTTAGCAGCCATAGAGGCTCTCTGTCATCCTTACTCATTTTAGTTGGATGGTTTCGTTGGTATAGAATGGTTGGTTGTCTTCATGCATTCATATCCCATACCCAGTCTTGGATTTTATGGGGTTTAATGGGTTTGAAACGCCTTGCATCACTACACATTATTCACTATGGGCATTGGGTTGTTCTTGCTACTATTGGTCATGCAGTGGTTTATGTTGCTTCTTCCCAGATCTGCTTCATCTCAACGTTGTTAGTTGGTTGGCTAGGAGAGCCACAAGGGTTATACTATGTGTGTGCTAAGTATCATTACAAGGCCCAAATGGATCCTTTCTCCTCTGTTCATAGCTTCTCCTATCATGAGACTTGTCACCCTATCCACGAAGTCAATTGTGGTATTTCCTATGTGTGCACCATTGGTCTTAGAGGTTTTCACCATCAAGAAGAGTTGACTCTAGCCTCTCTATGTTGGTCCACTGAGAAAATCCTTGGTTCCTCAAGTCCGAGTGTTGATAGAGGAGTCGTTATGGCCTGTTGGGTGTATTGTTGATAGTTATGGATTGGTGATGTATTTTCCACATAATGAATTATTGGCTCGCCCCGTTGATTATGTGATAGTGGTGTGGTTTTTGCTATCTAGTCACTGTCATTATTATTATTATTGAATGGATAAGCTCATCACTATTTTTAATTAATTAATTCATAGCATTGCTTCATGCGTGATGCGTGGGTATGTGTGGTGACCCTACAATATGATTTAATGACTATTGTGATTGTGTGTTCTTAATTTCTAAACGGGTTAAGGCAATCATGATGACCATGGAATTTCCATCCACTATATATGTTATGGTTATTAGATTGTGTCATCAGGGATGGGCACAAGTTTTTACACAGTATGGTCTTGTTGTAGTTTGATTGATTTTAGCAATGATGTTGTTGCCTCCTTGTATTGGATTGATATATCGGCACGATAACTTGAGTTAATGATACTATGACTATGTGTTTTAAAATTGTCAAATGGGAATGTTGCAATCGTGGTGACTATGGCATGGTTGTACAATGTGATTGTTATCAATATTAATTGATTGTGCCATTAGAGAAGGTCACGGGTTTTTGAACATGGCTTTATTGCAATTTGATAGATTTGTGTTGTAAAATCAGGCCCATTGTTGATGCCTCGTTGTATTGGATGGATAGCCCATCATTTTGAATGTTTAGAGTCAAAGGAAATTGGACTTGTATAGTCACAGAAATACACTAGCGTTTGGTTGAATGGTTTTGTGTATCCCATAGCATAGTGTGAGTTGAAGTGGTGATTGTTGTCTGTGTGTTTAAATGGAAAGTCAAGATCTTGCAATTTGGATATGAATTGTGGTGTTGACTTTCCACTACATATGTTAAATGAATACCATGCTTTTTAACAGTGATAGGCACTAGTGCTTTGACATCATAAATTCATTGTAATTCAATTATTAAATGATTAAAAACAAAATCAAGCACGACATTTGAGTTTGTATTTGATGATTGGAATGATTCGTGGGTAGTGGTTGATTTTGATGCTGAACATAGTGGAAATGGTTTATTGTTTATGCATTTGGGAATTGTTTGGAAATATTAAATGGATAAATGAGAGGAGAAGAGCTCCAGTACAAGCTATTGTGGAATGCATATTGTCTTGTTTTGATGATACTATGTTAAATATTTGATTACACCTGTGAGCAAGTTAAATGTAGACAGTTGTTTGGACAATAAACATTAATTCTTTGGGCTCTCAGTGGTCATTTGGTTGGTGTGTTTCCTTTTTCAGAATGGTTTTATGGATCACTGAATTAATTTTATGAACAGTAATCACTCTCCTTCCCTACCATTATTTCTCTTTCCTCTAATTACAACCCCCTCGCCTTCCCACATACATTTTTCACTCTCTGTTCTAAAATTAATTACAGTCAAGAAAATTTTTGTATTGAAGTAGTTTAAAGTCATTGGATTATAGTGGTGTTCTTTTTGGTTGCATTACAGTTGATTGTTGTGGTATTTGAGCAGTAATCGTGTTTCTTTCCCCCTCATTTTATCATTTTTTTTTGCTTAATACAAGCCCCTCACATATCCCAGGACCTTTTCTTCACCCCCTGCTCATTGACCACAATTAAACAATTTATATGGATTGGATTTCATGAGGTTGATATGTTACTGAGCCAAAATCTATTTCATATTCTTAAAGAGTTATCATGCATGTTTGTTTAAACGACAATTTGTTAACCCATCATGCATGCAGGAATGAGTTTTTTCAGCCGAGGTAGCCATGACAGAGGCAACCGAGGGAGAGGTTATTGGAACAAAGTCCCAAGAAGACCAAGTTTTTCCATACACTTTGATGCTGACTCACAAGAGCTAGGCCAGTTGTTTTAGGCTGGATTTTTCAATTGGATTGGGCAAGGAATGGTCAAACCTAGGCCTGAAAGGCCTCCTTTCCAACCTCCACAAGCCCCTGATATTCCCGTTCCCCTTCATGTCTCATTGCAACCCAAGGTTCCTAAAAATGACAGATGGCAAGAGATTATCCACCCAACATTCTTCCAACATCGTGGCTAGCCCAATTTGTCCCTACCTTCTCCCCTGCCTATTAACCCCATTTTCCAAGCTGCACCTGTTCACTCACCAGTTCAGTCATCTCATGCTAGAAAAAGGTTGAAAATCGAGGCCCACCATGCCCTTGACAAAGGAAAATCCATTGTTGTCCCTTCCTCACCCTCTAATGGCTCTAATAAATCTGTGTCTTCCCAGATGCATTTGAGGGATGATTGTTCTCACGTGATCAACGAGATTAGGCCTAAAGGCTCAATGCAACCAAAGGCAAATACAAAAAAATCAAAGGGTGACAACAACAATCAAAGAAATATTGCATATCAGAGTGGGAAATATGGCTTTTGACTTTTTTTTATTTTATCTATTGTTGATGACAGTTGACTTCAAAAATTTTTGGAGACCATATTTTATTTTTGGATATATGAGTAATGCATTTTTTAAAATAATCTCAAATATCAATGAGCTAAATTGTCAAATGTTAATGTGATGAGGGGAGTCACAAGGAGGTGTGTTTTTATTAACTAACTAGTTATGTTATGATTGTTATGATATAAAGGGAGTCATGAGGGGTCCCACCTACTAGTTATTATTTATTTAAAACCCTTATTATGATTTATTAATTCCCCCCCCTTAACTAAAAAGTTGGTTGAGTTTTAGTTAACTTAACTAATGAGTTGGGTCAACTACTCCAACCAATTCTAATTTGCTTAAAGGAAAAAGAAAAGGGAGGAACAAGAGGAGGATAAAAGGAGAAGCATACTAAAGTTTTCTCTTTGAGTTTATGTTGAGATAGTTCAGTTTTCATTCATTCCTTAATTTATCACAAGCCTAATTTTCTTTTATGATAGCAGGGTCTTATTGTAGAGAACAACATTCAAGGCTAAATTACATCATTCAGACACTTGTTTTTCAGAGGTGTTGATCTATCTTTGATAGTTTGTGTAGACTTGTTTGTTTGTGAATTATTTTTCATGGCTGACAACGTCTATTGTGTAGATTCGAGTGGGCAGCAATATGTGGCAAGTTGATCCAGCTTTTAGAGTTCAGTTTTGATTTTCTATTAGAGGTCCTTTTGTATGTTCCATCAGGGATGTCTAAGTTTGACTTTGGTCTGAAATTTATGTATGAGATTTTATAAAGAAAATGACTCTTTGGTGAATTGGAATGAAATAAAGGATTGATTTATGTCTGATTTATCTTGATTATTGTCTTGGTGTGTTACTTCTGTCTTTACACTTGTTTTCAGAAACTATTATATTCATAAAATCATATTAAAATGAATTTTCCAGCAATCTTTTAATTGTGAATGGACTACACTAAGCACTTGTAATTGATACTTGTGAGTTAAGATTTTATTTTTGATGGCTATAAACCTAAGGTGACATTCCTGACTATTTTTATTTAGCCAAGAAGACTCTAAAAATGCTTGAGTAAGATCATTTCATATCTTTTCCTCAACAACTATCTCCAATGTAAACTTGCAAACACAATATTCTTTTGTTCAAAATTTTAAAGTTTAAACAATACTCTGTTTCCAAACAATAACCCAAAGATGATGCTTCCTTAAAAAAAAATCTCACTGGACTTCGAAACTATATTACAAAGTAATCGATGTGATATGCCCATAATTTTATTTAACCAAAATAATCATAATAAAAATGTTGCCAGTATATAATAGAATCAAAATGAGCAACATCATAATCGCTAAAGGAAATATTACAACAGTCTTGGAGTGGAAAAGTCACAACTAAAAATACCAACCCATATAAAATTTCTTAAATCCAACAAGGTCTCGTGCAATTTCCCAAAACAAATCTCTATTCATAATCACCATTTAATTGGGCCAATCATTCATCACAATTCCTCATCAATTTCATTCTGGTTTGTATTATTGAATTTGAGCATCAAACATCTTATACACAGGTTTTTTTGCAAATTCGATAAAGATAGCAAGTTTATTCAAGGATATGAAATATTTTATATCGAACTCATAAGCTTCATAAAGTCAGATTGTAACTTCCAGTGAATAGTTGAGTGAAATACTTCTTCCATAATATTCCAAGCAAGTGGCCAATTAAACCCGTGCCCAAGTAAAAGAGCAAGAAAAATACTCCCATCACATTCTAGGTAAGGAATGTTTTCACAATAATTCATAGGGTTCGATATATAACAGTGATGATAAGTGGAAAAAGAGAGCGGGCTAAAAAACGTTAGGGTTTGGTCAGTACAAAGAACAAAAGATTTACTACACAGGTGCCTCACATTACTAGCCACAGAGTTGAGGTTATAGCGTGGGTGTTGTAGCATACAAGAGCATTCATGGAAACCCATAGGTAAGGAAGGGAAAACCCAACTTCGAATAGGGAGGAAAACCCAAATGAATAACTAGAGGAAAAGAAAATCCAACAACACTTCTTTTCTGAGCCAAAATCGTGAACAGTTACACACAAAAAGACACCCATGACCTTTCTTGTTTAAATGCCAATAGTCTCATAACAATTACCATAGGAAACCAAAGTTTGCAAACAACCAATACACAGTTCGAAAAACATCATGATAGATTGAGAAATAAAAAAATCAAGAGAAACAAGAGCCAACACTTGATTTAAGAGTAGAGCAAAGTTCATGGATGGAGAAATAAGAAAAACCCCATACTTGTAAAATATTGGATAAGGAGAAATGACCAAGTTGTATACCTCCTTCATGACCGAGCAAGGCGGAGAAGCAAAAACTAACAGAGCACAATGAAAATGACTAGGGTGTCAGGCTCGAGGTGAGTAAGAGTGATGTGAATTTACTGCAAATTGCTTCTCCCTTGGCATTCATTCATGGCTAGTACGATCCAAGTGCACTATACAACTCACATTCCATTAGCATCGCCATTGATTAATACAAACCCACTATCCCAAAGTTTGGATAAGATCCAATTTAAAAATATGCCAACCTTTTCCACCATCCAATTTAACATATGACTATTTTCTATGAATACAACTAATATTTTCATCAAAACAATGCACACCACAATTATAGGAAGAGTTGGGGTGGTCACCCATATACAATATAGTCCATATAAAATAAAAATCAAACTGGAGTGTTATTCCTTCACCCAATAAAGCAACATATCACATTTTTCTAAAGGTAATCAAGACCACATTCTTTCCTATTTTAAACATCTTTCCCATAATTTCTTATCATAAGCATTTTAACACAATTTGAAGCGAACAAGTTATAGAAATTGTGTTGCAACCAACACATAGGCAAACAAAATATAAGTGTCGCTTCTCCATCATAGTTCCATAAGTCAAACAAGGGGCCCCACCTACTATTATATTATTAATATAATTAAATAATAAAGCTTGGCAATAATTTGTGAACATGGCATCCAACATTTCACTTTTAAGCATCAACAAACTGGTGACTTGTAATGTCCCCACTTTGGGACATCATCACAGGGCAGAGACTTATGATGACTAGAGTAGCCAGATGGATGTTATAGTGAATACAGGGGTATTTGAGAGGCATTGTGGGGTCCAGTTGGCATTTATCATCATATTCCATCATCATGAGCCATTCCACATAGGTTGGCTTTGGTTTCATTCCATTCCGATGATTTCCATGATTTTGACTATTTTGAGCTATAAGTTAATTAAAATCACTGAAGAGGGCATTTTGGGCACATTACTTGGAGGAACCTCTCAGTGTAATAGATAATTGGAATCGGGAGGAGAAACACTACAGGATGGGATGGCTAGAAGTGACTTTCAATGGCCAGGGAAGCCACAAGGAGAGATAAGGAGCTTTTCAAAGGTAAAAAGGTTAATTAATTAATTAATTAAATATTAATAAAATGAAAGTCACTTTGGAGGGACAAGGTGAGCCAAAAAGTATAAAGGAAAGGCAAGGGCCTCTTCTCATTCATTCAGGTATGATCTTGTTTTGATATTTGGCTTCTAGCTAGTGAGCCCAACATTGGGGGTTTTGAGGGTTTTGACATAACAAACCCTAGAGGACGATTCGATGGTGAAAGATTCCACATTTCTTGTCCCAAGCTTGGTCTCAGAGATGCAATACTCTCCCACACCATTCTAGTTCCAGATCTACTCAGTTGCAGGAGGATTCTACATCAGTTTCATGTGCAGATAGAGAGAGGGCGCATCAGTTGAGGGATTCCAGCAAGAGGGGCGCACCATCTTTGGAGAGAGATTCGTTGTAGGATATTGGCAGGGTTGTTGAGGATTCTATCACTTGGGTTTTCATTGCAGGGCCTTGGACATCAGATATAGTGCTTTCTAAGACAATTTTATGGCTCAGATTATTTCTTGAGTAGTGGGGCGAATTGAAGAGAAGGAGGGCATTTTTGAGATCCAGATCTAGTCCGTTTGGAGGGGTTACACTTCAGATATGACCCTGATACTTTACCTAGTGACTTGTAGTGTCCCGATCTATATGTCTGGAGAGTTTCAAAGAATTTGGAGGCCTCCTTCAACAGGGCCAAATTATCTAGGGTTTCAGTCATCCAGTGGGGCGCACCATTCAGTGGGGGATTTCAGATCTATAGAGATTGAGAGGGATCTTGAAGATTTGGTCACCTGGGTTGTTCTTACCATCACCTGATCTATCAGTTGGCATATTTATTAGGTTGATTGGACACTTTTGGCAGTAGGGCCGAGTTATTGAGGGTTTTAGCCTTCTATTGGAGTGTGGCATTCTTCAGCTGGAGAGTTTGGCATTCAAATCTGCTGGTATTGATCTTCATTTCTTATTCAGCCTTTGGAGGCATCTTTTGTATTAGCGGGAGCATTTTGTAGTAGCTCTTATCTATTATCTATCTTCTTGACCATCTGTTGAGAATTCCAAATCGACATCTTCATTGTAGCAAGTTTATCTATTTTATGAATAAAGAAGAATTGAGATGTTTTGGCTTGTCTATCTTATTGCATATGGTTGAGGTATGTTCCATGGTTATCTCTTTCTATTATTTGTTGCATACACAAATATAAACACATATAAAAGGTAGATCAACAAAGTGTTTGACGAAATACCTCACTCAGAAAAAGTTTTAAAAAGACACCAAAACAGTGATGATCCTTGCATAATGGCTTGGGATCATTACAGTGGTATCAAAGCTTAGACTCATGCCAGCCTAAGGGATCTTCTATAAGGAAATATGGGGTCTATAGATTTTGTTGGAATAGCTGTGAGTTGTGAAATAGAATATCATGCACTTTGTGAGAGACTTGGGCCTCTAATAACGCTTCAAAAGTTTATATCCATGAAAAACCCCAGTTGGAGCGAAGATGAGGTGACATATTGGACCAGCATAGTAGAGGGAGGCAGAGCTAGAGAAACTAGATGGAAGGAAGCACAGAGAAACCCCACACCCATTAGGAGCACACAACTTTGCTACAGTTGCAAGGTGCCTTGGGAACTAGATCATAGGTGTAGGGGTAAGGATAAGAAGCATATCATTGAGGTACACTATGATAATGATGATGAGGATTCAGAGCAGTCGAATGATGACAGTGACTCTTGCACAGAGGCTAGTGATAGTGACTCTACCTCAGAGGATAGTGATGATGACTCTTGCATAGAGGCTAGTGATGCTTTCATGCTTGAGGAGGAGGATGACCCTTGTGTAGTGGATAGGCAGCTGGATGGATAGGATGATAGCCCCAGTGTCTCAGCAGTCACGTCACATACCATTGATGACCTTATGCCTCAGCAAAGTGGTGACACTAGTGAGGAGTCACACGTGTTAGCACCTAGAGATGGTGAGCTTCCTATGGGGGTCGTGACACATCTGACACCTGTTCAGACACCCATGATAGCCACATCAGATGAGGAGATCAGTGGCACGTCAGGTATGATGGATGAGCCTAGTGTGAGGGATGCACACCATAGACAGGTAGACCCACAGATCGAGGAGGAGGTACAGGACTTACATGCAGTTGACCCCACACATACAGGCTAGTCAGAGGAGATGGAGTCACAGCTATTGGAGACTCTAGTTGTTGAGCAGATGGTAGAGGTTGAAAGGTGGATGGAGCACTTACTTCCAGGATCAGATTGCATGGATGAGGATGCACTCTTTGGCAGTCAGGATGATGATCGCACGTGTCTAGATACAACTATATGGGATCCAGGCGCAGATGATAGTAGAAGGTTGAGTGTACAGGAGGATACAACTGCTCATACAGGATACAGTGTGATTTAGGGGGAGATGGAATCTAGTGATGGGATGTAGTGGCATACAAGAGTACCTAGTGGCACAGTAGACAATAGGCAGTTCATCACTTTATCTTCTGCAAAGAGTGTTGTTAGTGATGGCACTAGTAGTGAGAGGCATGAGGGGGTACCCCAGCATGACTATGATCATGATTCACACCACTTAGCAGCACAGTTGGGAGTTAGTGAGGCTATGATCAAGGCAACCACTAGACATATTGATGACATGCATGCAGTGATGGCAGATTATGGTTGGAGAACATCAGTGGCATATGGTATCTTAGATGGAGGATTTTCCATGGATGATTTTCACACTCTCCGGGAGAGAGTGTCTATGATGAGAACTGACTACTAGCAGTTGTTGACAGACAGAGACTACCTACTGGGGATTGGAAAGTTGTATCGTAGGGCCCTGAGGAGGCAGGATTTGGAGGTAGACCGACTCACTCGGGAGTTGCAGAGCACTCGAGGATTCTTGGGAGGCACACAGACCACCCTTTAAGAATCAGAGTCTATATCATATGGGTCTCTTGAGGAGATTCGTCAGAGATCCACTTCATTTGTCTTAGTGGGCAGTCAGATGTATCAGTCAGTCACATTAACAGAGGATGTTGATGATCTAGCAGAGGAGCACCAGTTGATGGGGGACACTTCCATTTGTGTCTTGGGAGTGGTTGATCTCCATATAGAGATTGATCCAGCTGTATGCCCAGGATCTGTGAGGCAACATGAGTTTGCGGGAGATGACATGAGTATACCGGAGCATACCATGATGAGTGATATCTCACAAAGAGATGCCGAGGTGTATGGTGGAATTCAGAGGGGTATAGTGCCTTGCAGGGAGGAGACACACTCAGGGGAGTATGTAGATGTCACTCCTCTGTAGCAACACATAGTTGTGGGATATCACCATCACCATTTCAGTAGTTGCATGGTAGATGAGAGATGGAGGTTGGTTGACCAGCAGTCGGAGGGGTTACTTCTGGTTGTACTATATGGTTGGGACTCGGTGATGACCACAGGAGAGCAGTTATCATGGATACTGATGGATGAGCTTCTGGTCGAATCCTTGGGATTGACCAACGCATGTGACACCTTTCAATCCTACAGTTAGCTACAGATGTTTCTATTAGCCCATCCTGACACTTTTATCATAGACAACAACATAAGGAGGGATAGGCTATGGATGAGGGCATGGAGAGTGAGTAGGGCGAGACATCATGATAGGAGTACTTTTACAGCATACAACAGGTCAGAGGTGGACCATGTTAGACAGATAGTTGAGACTTGGTGCGTGATGATGAGCATCATAGACCAGGTGACGAAAGATGAGCACAAAGGGCTTATGATAGTGATTAGATTCACACAGGAGCAGTTAGAGGAGATTGGAAGTGATAAACTTCCAAGCTTGCCATGGGACCCAGGAGTCCATTTTCTTAGCGCGATGCTCATGTTGACCCAGGTTTCACTAGAGAGCCACACACTCCACCCTGGTTTGGTTGGGAGTGGGTCTGCAGGTACTTGTCGTATGGGGCGAGACCCTTCCTTTCATGTGATCATCATGATAGGGCATGGAGATGTTTGTATAGGTACTTATTCTATAGATATGCCTTTACAGATACAGTTTCTGGACAATAGGTCCGATGGTCACAGGTGTTTTAGCTTGAGGACCCAGGAAAGGAGGATTCAGGATGTATGCAGGGGGCTGATAGTCATGATCAGAGTAGTGCAGTGTCAGCATGAGGATCGTCGATATAGGTTAGCATGGGACCCAGGGATTGTAGGATTGAGAAGTTCATTGACCGACAGGGGAGAGTGGACCATTGCAGGGGAAATTTATTCTAACTTTCCATTGATCTTCAGTGTCAAGAGGAGCGCATCGCTTGCGGGTGCCTCATAGAGATCTTGCATCACCTTGGTCAGACATCATCATGTGCAGTTGATGGAGGCCATGTGGATCTTGGTAGAGATTTGGAGGATGGACTCATTCTGAGATGAGGCCATGTGTCATATGCAGGAGGTTCACAGGATTGATATCTTTCAGGACTATGCTTCGCAGAGTATTGCAGTTCACTTCCGGATATGGGATCCAGGGGGTGGAGTGCACTATTGTTCATCTTTCGAGGGGCTCTACTATGTATCCCACAGGTGGACATGGGATCCTGGCATTTTAGTTGAGTGGATTTGGCTATTGCTTGAGGACAAGCAATTTTCTAGCAGGGAGGACTGTAATGTCCCCACTTTGGGACATCATCACAGGGCAGAGACTTATGATGACCAGAGTATCCAGATGGATGTTATAGCGAATACAGGGGTATTTGAGAGGAATTTTGGGGTCCAGTTGGCATTTATCATCATATTCCATCATCATGAGCCATTCCACATAGGTTGGCTTTGGTTTCATTCCATTTTGATGATTTCCATGATTTTGACTATTTTGAGCTATAAGTTAATTAAAATCACTGAAGAGGGCATTTTGGGCACATTACTTGGAGGAACCTCTCAGTGTAATAGCTCATTGGAATCGGGAGGAGAAACAATACAAGATGGGATTGCTAGAAGTGACTTTCAGTGGCCAGGAAAGCCACAAGGAGAGATAAGGAGCTTTTCAAAGGTAAAAAGGTTAATTAATTAATTAAAGTGATTTAATTAATTAATTAAATATTAATAAAATGAAAGTCACTTTGGAGGGACAAGGTGAGCCAAAAAGTATAAAGGAAAGGCAAGGGCCTCTTCTCATTCATTCAGGTATGATCTTGTTTTGATATTTGGCTTCTAGCTAGTGAGCCCAACATTGGGGGTTTTGAGGGTTTTGACATAACAAACCCTAGAGGACGATTCGGTGGTGAAAGATTCCACCTTTCTTGTACCAAGATTCGTCTTGGAGATGCAATACTCTCCCACACCATTCTATTTCCAAATCTACTCAGTTGCAGGAGGATTCTACATCAGTTTCATGTGCAGATAGAGAGAGGGTGCACCAGTTGAGGGATTCCAGCAAGAGGGGCGCACCATCTTTGGAGAGAGATTCGTTGTAGGATATTGGCAGGGTTGTTGAGGATTATATCACTTGGGTTTTCATTGCAGGGCCTTGGACATCAGATCTAGTGCTTTCTGAGACATTTTTATGGCTCAGATTATTTCTTGAGTAGTGGGGCGAATTGAAGAGAAGGAGGGCATTTTTTAGATCCAGATCTAGTCCGTTTGGAGGGGTTACACTTTAGATATGACCCTGATACTTTACCTAGTGACTTGTAGTGTCCCGATCTATATTTCTAGAGAGTTTCAGAGCATTTGGAGGCCTCCTTCAACAGGGCCGAATTATCTAGGGTTTCAGTCATCCAGTGGGGCGCACCATTTAGTGGGGGATTTCAGATCTACAGAGATTGAGAGGGATCTTGAAGATTTGGTCACCTGGGTTGTTCTTACCATCACCTGATCTATCAGTTTCATATTTATTAGGGTGATTGGACACTTTTGGTAGTAGGGTCGAGTTATTGAGGGTTTCAACCTTCTATTGGAGTGTGGCATTCTTCAGCTGGAGAGTTTGGCATTCAAATCTGCTGGTATTGATCTTCATTTCTTATTCAGCCTTTGGAGGCATATTTTGTATTAGTGGGAGCATTTTTTAGCAGCTCTTATCTATTATCTATCTTCTTGACCACCTGTTGAGAATTCCAGATCGACATCTTCATTGTAGCAGGTTTCTCTATTTTATGAATAAAGAAGAATTGAGATGTTTTGGCTTGTCTATCTTATTGCATATGGTTGCGGTATGTTCCATGGTTATCTCTTTCTGTTATTTGCTGCATACACACATATAAACACATCTAAAAGGTAGATCAACAAAGTGTTTGACGAAATACCTCACTCAGAAAAAGTTTTAAAAAGACACCAAAACAGTGATGATCCTTGCATAATGGCTTGGGATCATTACACGACTCCACAGGCAAATAATTTTCCAACAGATTAAGAACTCAGAATGTCTAGTTTCACAGACTAGTGAATCATAGATCAAAGAATTATTGACCAGAATGATTATGCAACAGGGGGAAAAAGATGGCGTAAGGGGAAAAATTATCTGGGACTTTGGGAATAACTCATGAAAAGTGTTACGTATGAAGGAATTTGGTTTTGTATGCATAAAATTTGATCTATCATAGTAAAAGTGTTTCTTGTTTTAAGGAGAAATTTTCTAGTATGTTCTTTTGAATCTCAGGATGGAGGGAAGAAAGGGATAGCATAAAATAGGGATGAAAATCAAATCATCTATCTAATAGCAATACTTGGAAGTAGAAAGCAATTTTAGCAATGTCTACAAGGAGGACATCATGATAGTTGTGTAACTTGATTGTTATAGATCAACAATACTTATAGAATGGCATCGTTATGCAAAAAATGATCCAAAGATTATTTACGATAAACAAAAGAAAACAACAAAAGGAAAAATAAATAAATTGAAAAGACGTAAATGAAACAACAAAAAATGAATCAATCAATTAAACAAAGCAAAACCAAAGCAGGGAAACAAAAAATTATATACAATAGTGACTTCCATGCAACAATTATCATTCAAGTTGGCTCCACATAATGTTTCAAGTGGGAACCATTGGTACTATAGGAAAATAATCGCTCTTCCAAGTCTTTTAGAAGATAAGAATTTGCGCCTAGGACAAAAGTGATTTTGAAAGGACCTAGCCATAATTTCTTAAACTTCGAATGTCTTCCTTTGTCAGCATGGGCTGAGTTCCAAAGCAAGAATTTCTCATCTACTTTAAATTTGACAGCGTTTGCACGTTTTTTGAAATATTTATTCATGGTGTGTTTTCTTTTCTTTATGTTTTCCAAGGAAAACATTCTTTGTTCCTCTAAGGCTAATAGTGAATTTATCCTTTGAGGGACATTGGAAGAATTGAATTCTTCGATCTGTAGCTTCAGCCGTAGAGAAGAAAGTTCCATCTCAGTAGGGAAAATGGAATCTTGACCTTAGATAATCTGCAAGGGAGTGAAACTTGTGCTTATCTTGGTAGTAGTGTGATCTTCACAAAGGGCATAAGTGAGGAGGGTGTGCCATTGATGAGGCTTATCCTCGATGAGCCTCTTTATGATCCTAACCAGATTTTTGTTAGTAGACTCGGCTTAACCATTTCCTTGAGGGTAATAAGATGATGAAGAGAAATGTTTGACCCCCAATTTAGCTAAACATTGAGTCAATTTAGCGAAAATGAAAGTAGGACTGTTATCTATAATAATCTCTAAAGGAATGCCAAATATGGAGAAGATATTAGTTTCCAAGAAAGAAATTACCTGTTCATCCTGTGAGTGTCTTGCATGTCAATAGTGCCCAACTGGGAAACCACTATTGGCACTAGTCCAAAAAAGAGTGACACTTGTCCAAAAAAAAGAGTGACACTTTGTTTGTCATGCAAAAGCTATAGTGCCATGCAGGGTGACGGACTATCTATATGCTAATATATACAGGAAAAAAACTACAGTGCCTCACATTGTGAAGGGTGTCTGTAAATTGAACTAAACTAGACAGAGATAGCTTTAATAACAAGAACTCAAAAAACTTAAATAGAAGAGCTCTAGAAACCTGGACCAAATTTTGGGCCTGCAAAGGCCTAGGTTTTCTTCATATTTACCTTATTGTGTTCTACAATTGTCTGTCGAATATCCTAGAGAAAGGACACCAAGTTTTCCACCCTACTCCAACGCTCTGCATCCCTCTTCTGTAAATGTCGGAGGGCTAATTTGATGTCCTCCTATCCCTTGGTCAATTCGCACAGTGAGGCTGTGATTTTCCCTCGGTCCACGCATTTGTCACAAGTGAAACGAGGTCGAGAGTTGGGCGAGGTGGAGGGAAGTGGTGAGGGAGAAGAGGTGGCTTCATCAGGGTGGTGAGGTGGGGATGCAGGAGGAGGTGTTCGACGAGGTGGGAAGGGGGGGGAGGTGAAAAGCCCAAAGAATTTCCCATGGCATCAAACCATTCTACCCGACAATCATAAGGATTTGAAAGTGATGATAGGTCCTGGGTGGCTTCAAGAATTGGCTCTATGGGACCAAGTGCTATGATGGGAGCCAAGACAGGGAGGTCCTCTTCGCAAATTAGCTCTGCAGGAGTAGCAGCGATGAGGGGATCAGGAGCGATGAAGGGTGTAGGATATGTGGAAGGATTCACAGCAAGGAGAGCATTGAAAACTAGAGTTTGGTTGGAATGGGGCATTTCCTTGCCCCTAGTAGTGTACCAGGAATCTCCTCACCATGGTTTACCTCACAGATGGGGCATGGTGAGGGGGGAGGATGTCTTAGGGAAGAGGACATAGAGTCGAATAACTAGAAATATCCAGAGAGGGAGAGGGAGAGTTATGGAGATCGAGAGAGGGAGAATGCTCCCGTGATTAGAGGTTGGGGCACAAAAACAAGGGAGAGGAGATGGCTTGTGACATGACATGAAGGTCATTGAGCATGTGCGAGAGACATCCATCTTGAGTGCTTTGAAGGGTGGCAGCATATGAGCTTAAATTCTTAGGCGATGTGTTCGGGGGAGGGGTTCCATCATATGCCAGTTGGCTAGTGCTTTGGACAGGTGGCCTCCCCATGGACTATCCACTCGTATTGCCAAGAAACACCCCATCTGGGGACTTTTCACAAGATCTTGAGAAGTTATAAGAATATCAAAAAATTGAAGGCCAATAATATCCTTTTCTGATAATTTTAAAAGAAGTAGTTTAGCAGAGAAGTGGCCACCAACGTGAATAACAGAATCTGAAGATCCATGATTTTCTTCTAACAATTTATGTGCTTCCTCATTATTCACACATCTAAGTAATATACCATCAGCAAACCTCCTGAAAAAAAAGTATCCTAAAATTATATATGTGGAAGATTCAAGATAGAGCCTTCTCCTTTGATGAGTATCTAAGTCATTTGGGCATTTCTGATATTGCAAGTAAGACACCAGATTTTTATACCAAGTATGTTTAGCTATAGAAACGGTTTGAATCTCAATATAAAACAGTGTTGAAAGAGGATTATCTTGATCATCAATTTCTTCACTTGATTCAACATGTTGAGCTAAGTGAAGGGATAAGTCTCGTCCCTTAATTGTTTTCAAATTCATGATGGTTAAATCATGCTCTTGGATTTTGGCAAGCCAATGTGTAAGATTCCTTGAAAGATAACTTTGTGAAAGTAGAAACTTGACATCAAGCAAAGGGACTTTTACCTATGTGTGCTTGCCTAAGATAAACTGGTGAAATTTCTCCACAGCTTTAATAAGAGAAAAGGAATGTTTTTCAATATAAGAATACTTGAATTCGTCATATGATAAACTTTGACTCACTTAAGCTACATGTTTTTTCGTTATTCTAGCCATCACATTGTAAGAGTATAGCATAAATTGCTTCCTCAGTGGTATTAGTGTATATGATAAAATCTTTCTCAAAGTTTGGTTTTGCTAAAACCAGTGCGAAACCAATTGCCTTCTTAATCCTTACGAAATCATTTTCGACGTCTTCAGTCCAAGAAAAGGAGTGATATTTCTTTAGAATATTATGAATTGTTTTAACCATTAAATGCAAATCAGGAACAAATCTACGGACAAAGTTGATAATGCCCATAAAGGCTTGAGCCTCCTTTTTGGAAGTGGGGGAAGGAAGGTTTAGGATATCAACAATCCTTTCGAGATAGATGCGTATTCCTGAATTAGAGATGACATGCCCAATGATATTTCCCTTGGTAATGCCAAAAATAGATTTATAAGGATTTAAAGAAATGTTGAACTTTCTGGATCACATGAGAACTTTTCTAAGATGAACAAAATTCTCTAATCGATACTTTGAATAAAAAGTTAAGTCATCAAGATAAACCTGGATAATATTACCGATCATATCATCAAAAGATATTTGCATAGCTCTCTGGAAAGTGGCACCTACATTAGACAAGACCAAAGGCATGCATTCATAAGAAAATGTGCCCCAGTGTGTAGTAAAAGTGGTTTTGTATATGTTAGTCCTTTTTACTTTAATCTGATTATAACCAGAGAAACCATCAAGTAAGGACATAATTTGTGACCTTGCAACCCGTTGCAAAATCATTTCCATATTAGGGATAGGAAAATGGTTTTTTATGCCTGCTCTATTCAATGCATGAAAGTCTACGCACAATTGGATATGACCAGTTGTTTTCTGAACATGAACCAAATTGGAAACCCACTCAGAATACTTAACTGGAAAGATTATTCCAGACTTCAAAAGTTTTTCCAACTCCTTCCAAATAATAGCTTCAAGTGCGGGGTTAATGGGTCTTTTTTTTTGCCTAACTGGTTTTATCCCTTCCCTAATAGGAATGGCATGTTGTATGAGAACGGGATCAAAACCATGGTGATCCTCATATGACCAAGCAAAAACATCTTGAAATTCATGAAATAGTTCTACAAATTTCACCTTTTCTTCGTCAGGTCCCAAGGTTCAAGGAAATGGTATTACCCACTTTCCTTTTTGACTCCTCTTCCTTACATGTTTCTTTGTTGCTCACATCACTCAATGAAAATGAACTTTCAAGAGGACTCAATCCCTTTGTAAATTTGTCATCTTCCATAGATATGATTTTCTTAGGCTTAAACGGTTCATTTTGTATGAAAGAACATATGCCTTCATCATTAGGGAAGACCTGCCATGATTCTACATTATCTGGAATGTGAGGACAATATAAAGATTGAAAAGTACAATCAGGTGTTTGAGGTAGAATTTGTCGAGTAGGGGATGCCGCAAATACAACTAACTTATCATCCATTGAATTAAGTTCCATGTTAACATGAGTGATGTTAAATGATATAAGATTCAAGATAAGAACCCAAACAACTTGGGTATAGTGTTTCATCAACTTATTTCTAGGAGAATATATTTTACGCACAAGGTTTATAACAAGTTTAGAATCACCAAAAACTATAAGGTCTTGATGACAACCATGTCCAAAAGAGTAGCATCGGTCTTGATGTTAGCCAATTGGTTAAGAATGTTATACTTGGAAGGGGGGAGAAGGGAAGGAACTACTTGACTCTCAGGAACTTTGACATCTTGTACATTAGTACATTGTGAAGACAAGGCTGGAGTGAAAGAGGCACAAGGAGGGTCATACTTTCCTTTAGGAGCATAAGTTTTGTTCCTAGTATTTATAACCATGACATCTTCCGGTTCTACCCAATCTCGAACAACAATGGTGGTTTTGGGATTCTTGCCAATTTTTTTTTATCTCTGGCACTCTTCTTAACCTCACAAGTACTTTCTTCATGATTTTCTTCACACAAGTTACACCAACTACAAGACATGATGGCTTTGGGATGAAAGTTGTTTTCATTGGTATTCCTAAAAGGTGATGATGATGAAGATGATTCCTTAGGAGTAAGTGAGGGAACATTCCCTTTTCATTCATATGCTATCATTCAGTTGTTCATATCTTGTACAAGTTGTAAGAGGGAAGACATATATGTTTGTTTGACTGAGTCTCCTTTGGGAAAACATGTTCTTTCAAGTTGTTATTCGTACTCCAGGAAAGTGTGGAGAGCAGAGCCAAGATTGTCAATAGCCTTTTCTTCGAGCCTATGACGATAAGGAGATGGAAGCACATTATAGTAATGCATGAAGGCTGCTTGGTTTTGGGGGCATATTAGTTCAGGGATTTGATTATACAGTTTGGTGAAGAAGAGGTTAAAGGACTTGATAGTTTCACCATCTTTGTAAGAAATATTTTTATATTCCCTTAACTGTTCGATCGATATCTTAGATTTTCCATAAGTGGACTTGAACCAATAAACCAACTCTTCCCAAGTGCAAAGGATCTTTGGAGGGAGATCAAAGAAATAAACTTATACTTTCCCTTCAATGGAGTTGAAAAATATGCACATGCATGTATCATTATCGTTAGCTCCGATATTATGACAAGCATTATAAAATTCCACTAGATGTTCATTTGTAGAGACAGAGTTATTTTCTGAGAACTTAGGAAGATTCTCCTTAAATTTGGGTAACAAACGAGTAGTGGGTGTTAGATTCAAGGGAGAAGATACATGCCATGGGGTGGTCATAACATCTTCCTCAAACTGAAAAAACTTGTATTTCTTTATAACTTTAGTAGGATTGGTAGAAAATTGGATAAGAACCTGATGGATATATAAACTACCAATTATAGATGAGGTCGAAGGTTGGGATGATGAAGCACCTCCAGCACCACTAGCACCACCCGCGGATGCCATTTTTGGAGTGATGGGTAAGGGAGAAAAGGGTGAACTAGAAGAATCAGACAAAGTCCTCATTTGAGTGCTTTATTTGTAAATTTTTTGAACATGCACATAATAGATATAGCTAAACAATGATACACACATTTGTAGAGAGAATTGGAGAAAGAAGAAGAAGGAGATAAAGAATGAAAGAATTCTCATTAACCGTTTCCAAACTCAAAGAGTGAATAATTTACAATAGATATAGGATACATGAGTAACTAATGTGCCATAGTGGTGGTATAGAGTGATCTGGACACATGCCAGTAGTTACAGGAGTGAAATGCCATCTAGTCTAGTCTCTTAGGCAGTTACAGGAGTGAACTGGCACTTAGTTGAGTTAACTAGTCAACTAGTCTTCAGTTAACTGACTCAATAAAGAGTAGTAAGGAGTTAACTCATAAAATAAAGGGTAATGCACCAGTTAGGTGATGAACTCAAGGAAAGTGCGCATTAGCTGGTGATGATCCTAATGTTGCATGGTGACAAAACCAATGCAACATCTAAACTCAACTCACCTAGTCAAATTGAAGTGTTAACTAAAAGAGAATATTCTCTAGGTGGAAAATTCTCCCCTAAAATACAGGAGACTGGATAATGACTAATTATGACTAATAAACAAGGAAAAACCTTTGGAAAAATAAATCCTAGGTGTGTGTGAAGTATCTCTGACACCCCCCTTAAACATCACTATGGTGAAAATAAAGAATGGGTCCTGGCAAATGAGACCATGTTAGGTACCCAAATACAAAAGATACACTGAAATAAATGAGGAAAGAGAGAAAAAATCATGGGAAAAACCCTCCCGCAAATTAAAATGTATGTAAAAAGATAAAAATGAGAAGGAACAAAAAGCAGTTGCTAAGCAACCGTGTCCTTCACTCCAAGAAGACCTCGCAACTGTGCAAGTTTGTGCTCGTTGAAGATTTTGTTGAAGATGTAGATGTCTGCATGGATATGATGAAGTATATGCACCATTGATATGTCCAATAATATCCAATTTCTCTTCTTTTAATGAAGAATATCCAAATAAATTTTGGATGAAACTTTGAAAACCGTGCATCTGTTTCCGAAAAAATGCTGAAATCTTATTGATTTTAAAAAGATCATAACTTCACTTTCCAGACTCCATTTCAGACGATTTTTTTTTTGAAATTGGATATTTTCCCGAGATGAATTCAAATATAGAATTTGTTTATACAAAATATTATCAAAAAATATCATAATTGAGTCTGATGTGCATGGCTCCCTTTTTGTCTCTTGAGATGCATGCATTGCGCATGGAAAAGTGTTTGCATGTGACCCCTGGTATGCATGCCATATATCTTCCACATGAAATTCAGAAAAAAAAATATGAAATGGATTAGACATCATCTTCAATTAATGGGATACAAATTTGTGCAAATACTTGTGTAGAAGACTCTTCAAAATAAGAGGCTTGATCTTCTGACAGTTTCTCTTCTGGCTCTATCTTTCCAATCCCCTGCATGCAATATTCACAATCTTATTTATTCCCAAATATAACCTCCAATATACTCCATAATTTATTTGGAGTGAATTCTTGTGTGACATCACATACTTGGTGGAGAATTTCTGGATAAATAGACAAGTAGATAAATCCTATGGCCATATCTTGTCTATTGAGAAAGTCATTTTTCTCATTGGCAGAATCAGACTCTACTTCCATTGTCATGGTTATTTGGTATAACCCTATACTTCTAATAAGAATAAGAATATATGGATTCCACTCCAAATAGTTATGAGGCATGAGAAGTATTATCGGTGAGTAAAACATAAATTCCATCTTTTCTGCATTCTTCAATCTTCAGTACCTGCAAAAATAATTTGGTGTAGATTTTTCTTAGCAGTCTGTCGGCTCTAATACCATGTAAATGTGTTGAACCTACAAATAATATATCTAGCTAAACAATGATACACACATTTGCAGAGAGAATTGGAGAAAGACAAAGAAGGAGAGAAAGAATAAAATAATTCTCATTAACCATTTCCACACTCAAAGAGTAAATAATTTACAATAGATATAGGATGCATGAGTAAATAATGTGCCATAGTTGTGGTATAGAGTGATCTTGACACACACCAATAGTTATGGGAGTGAACGGCTATTTAGTCTAGTCTCTCAGGCAGTTACGAGAGTGAACTGCCACCTAGTTGAGTTAACTAGTCAACTAGTCATTATTTAACTAACTAAACATAGAGCGGTGAGGAGTTAACTCGGGAAATCAAGGATAATGCACCAATATAGTGTTGAACCCAAGGAAAGTGTGCACTATTTGGTGATGATCCCAATGTTTCATGGTGACAAAACCAATGCAACATCTAAACTCAACTCAACTAGTCAAATTGAAGTGTCAACTAAAAGAGAATATTCCCCAGGTGGAATATTCTCCCCTAAAATATAGGAGACTGGATAATGAATAATTATGACTAATAAGAAAGGAAAAACCTTAGGAAAAATAAATCCTAGGTGTGTGTGAAGTAACTCCAACATTATTGGGTCAATAAAATGACTTTCCTCCTTCCTATTTCAATGATGGAAATAGCTTTAGGGGGAAATCCTCTTCTTCTTCTAGAAATGTGAGGATTCGAGGACATGAAAACAAAAACCAAAGACTTCAAAAAAGGGAGGTTACTGTTTATTTTTAGTCTTCCTTTTCCTGGCTTCCCAGTGTTCATGAATACCTATATCTTGTTCCACTACTTCCCAAGAGCATTCAAATTCAACCCGGTTACTAGTAGTTTCTAGAATAGTTTTGAATAAAGTCAAGGCAATGATAGTTTGGTCATTAGGATTGTTTTCAATATTAGTCTATCTTGTAGAAGGTACTGTCATGAGAAAAAACAGTCAAATAGCATATGAAAAAAAAACAGAAAGATTCAAAGATAATCGTGAATACAATTAACCAAAGAGATGTGGAAGCTCTCCCCAGTACGGTCGCCAAATAAATGTTGAGGAAAAGGTATGGAACACCTTACTCAATCATTTTCAAATCTTGCATAGCTAGGACAGGATAGAATGGAATGTCACCCAAGATTTATAGCCTCAAAACATTCACTCAATACACAAGTATTAATTACAGGGACTGAGACTGATTTTATACTTTATATATGTTGCAATATGAAATAAAATTTATACAAAGATATTGGAATGTATGCATATTTTAAAATAAAGTAAACATGGAGACAAAAAGAGAAAAGAGGAACCAAGTCATAGAAACACATGCATGAGACAGAACAATAATCTGATTTTATTTCATTCTGAGATACTAAAAATGTTTTTCTCTTTACAAACTCCTACGAGGCTATGGGCCAAAGTCTGATTTACAGATCTCCGATGGGAACCATACAAAAAGACTCAGACAGTAAAGTAAAACTGAAATTAATAATCTGGATCATCTTGCCACAAACTACTGCCATTTTGAATCTGCAAGATATCATTTATCAACCATGAAAATTAATTCACAAACATACAAGAATACACAGACCATCGAGGATGAATCAACACCTCTAAAACAAGCGGCTGAAAAGTATGGTTCAATCTTGAACCTTGTTGTCTAAAATAAGACCCTGTTGTCAACAAGAGGATTAGGATTTCGAGTAAACTCAGAAATGAATGAAAACTAAAACTATCTCATTTAAATAAAGAGAAAACCTTAGTCTTGTTTTTCTCCTTCTATTCTCCCCTTGTCTCTTCATCCAGTTGATCTTTTATTCTTTCACAATCAGTTGAATTAGTTTAACTATTTTTTCTAGTTAAGTCAAATTGACTTAACAAATTAGTTTAGGAGAAATAAATAATAATATATAGATAAGGGTCTTAATTAATAATGACTAAATAGGTGTGACCCCCATTATTTCTTCTTGTTACCATCAAACACAAAGCATATATAAGAAAAATAATCATTTAGACCATATAACACCCTTGTAGCTCCTGTGGATTTTTAAATTGGATATTTAAATATCAACAATAATTTATATCATATAAAAAAAAAAGAATACATATCCCCATTATCCACAAAATATCCAAAAAATAAGGCTTGTTGTCCAAAATATGTTGAAAACCATTAAACATTGTCCTCATCATTGAAAATCATAAAAATAAGCATTTAAAAACCATATTTGCTATTTTGCAAGGCATATTTCCTTTTCTTGATGTTGTCTCCCTTAGAATTTTCTGAAGTAGCCCGTGGTTGATTAGACCCTTGGGGTTGTATCTCGCTGATCACATGGGAGTAGTCATCCTTGAGGTGGAGGTGAGAAGACACATATTTAGACGAGTCAGTGGATGGACTAGAAGGGGAGGCTATTGCTTTTCCTTTATCTAGAATAGGTTGTAGGATGCCAGTTTTTAATTTCTTGCTAGCTTGCAAGGATTGTACTGGAGAAACAACAAGAGAAATTTGAACATTGAGATTAATTGGTGGTGGTAAATGAAATGACACAGTGGGACAACCACGGTGGTGAGAGACAAGTTGGTGGAAAGTTTCTTTCCAACCGTCATTAGCGGGAACTTTGGGTTGCAATGAGCCATGTGGGGGTATAGGGATTCCAGGAAAAATCAGAGGTTGTTGGAAACGGGGTCTTTCTGGTCGAGGGTGCAGTATCCCATGGACAACCCAATTAAATAACCCATTTTGGAACAAGTGGTTCAATTATTGTGGGTCGACGTCAAAATGGATAGAAAATCTAGGCCTCATATGGCCTCGATTCCAATTTCACCTGTCTCTGTAATTTCGACCATTGATTCCTCTACTGAAAAATCTCATCCTGTAGCAACAATTTGTCAGTAATGAAGCTCTTAATAAACCATACATCAAACTATTCTTACATGAATCAAAAGTTGGCTCTAAAATTAACACGAGATACATGCAAATCCATCCATAACACTTCATTTATTAATTTCCATGTGAACAGGGAATGATAGGGTTCATGGGAAATATGGAGGGAGTGTAATTAGAGAAAAATGGTATCGTGGAGGGGATCAATATACGAATAGTGTTCAACAATTAATAAAACAATTAACTATGTATATAAAAATATCAATAATATTAGTCATCAACCCTTCCTATATTAACTTTCCTTTGTTTACACACAGACTTCTGTTTAAAATTAATATCACAGAATAGGGATGAATAAGTGAACTCAGGATCATGGATGGAGTATAATTAGCAAAAAATGATAGAATGATGGGGAATATATATATATATACTTTTCAATTGAAAAACCAAACCATGTTATCTTTGATGTAAACTTGCAAACAAAATATCATTTTGTTCAAAATTTTAAAGTTTAAACAATACTTTGTTTCCAAACAATAACCCAAAGCTAATGCTTCCTTAACAAAATTGCTCACTGGCCTTCTAAACTGTATAACACAGTAACCGATGTGATATGCCCAGAATTTTATTTAACCAAAATAATGAGAATAATAATACTTCCATTATATAATAGAATCAAAATGAGCAACATCATAATCACTACAGGAAATATCACAACAATCTTGGAGTGGACAAGTCACAACACATACTACCAACCCATAGAAAAGTTATTAAATCCCACAAGGTCCCGTGCAATTTCACAAATAAAATCTCTATTCATAATCACCATTTAATCGTGCCAATCATTCATCACAATTCCTCATCAATTTCATTATGGTTCGTATTATTGAATTCAAGCATCATACATCTTATGCACATGTGTTTTTGCAAATTCGATAAACATAACAAGTTTATTCAAGGATATGCAATATTTTCTATCAAAATCATAAGATTCATAAAGAAAGACTGTAACTTCCAGTGAATATGTGAGTGCAATACTTCTTCCATAATTTTCCAAGCAAGTGACCAATTAAACCCGTGCCCAAGTAAACGAGAAAGAAAAGTACTCCCATCACATTCTGGGTAAGCAATGTTTTCACAATAATGCATAGGGTTCAATATATAATAGTGACAATAAGTGGCAAAAGAGAGAGGGATAAACAAACTTAGGGTTTGGAAGGTACAAAGAAAGAAAGGTTTACTGCACAGGTGCCTCACATTAATAGGCATAGATTTGAGGTTATAGCATGGATGCACTAGCATACATGAGCATTCATGGAAACACAGAGATAAGGCATGGAAAACCCAACTTCAAACAGGGAGGAAAACCCAAATGAAGAACTAGAGGCAAATAAAACCCAACAACACTCCTTTTCTGAGAAAAAATCATGAACAATTACACACAACAAGAAATGCACGACCTTTCTTGTTTAAAATGCCAATAGTCTCATAACAATCACCACATGAAACTAAAGTTTGCAAACAACCAACACACAGTCTGAAAAACAATATCGTGACAACTTAAGAAATACACAGACCATGAGAAACAAGATCCAACACTTGATTTAAGAGCAGAGCGAAGTTCATGGATGGAGAAATAAGAAAAACCCCATACTTGTAAAATATTGCGTTAGGAGAAATGACCAAGGTGTATACCTCCTCCATGACCAAGCAAGGCAGAGCAACAACAACTAATAGAGCACAATGAAAATGACTAGGGTGGCGGGCTCGAGGTGAGTAAGAGTGGCACACATTTATTGCACATTTCTTCTCCCTTGGCATTCATTCATGGCTAGTACGAGCCAAGTGCACTATACAACTTACATTCCATTAGCATCCCCATTAATTAATACAAACCCAGTATCCCAAAGTTTTCATAAGCTCCAATTTAAAAATGCGCCAACCTTTGCCACCATCCAATTTAACATATGACTATTTGCTAGGAATACAACTAATATTTCCATCAAAATAATGCACACCACAATTGTATCAAGAGTTGGGATGGTCACCCATATACAATATAGTCCATATAAAATCAAAATCAAACTAGAGTGTTATTCCTTCACCCAATAAAGAAACATATCACATTTTTCTAGAGGTAATCAAGACTGCATTCTTTCTTGTTTTAACCATCTTGCCCATAATTTCTTATCATAATAATTTTAACACAATTTGAAGCGAATAAGCTATAGAAATTTTGTCGCAGCCAACACATAGGCAAACAAAATATAAGTGTCACTTCTCCATCATAGTTCCATTAGTGAAAAAAGGGGTCCCACCTACTAGTATATTATTAATATAATTAAATAATAATTATTGGCAATCATTTGCGAGCATGGTATCCAACGTTGCACTTTTAAGCGTCAACAACCTCATTCACATGGGCTGAAGTTTTGGAGAAGTTTTTTTACTTGTGATGTTTCTCTTAGGACTTTTTAGTGGAGTGTTTCTTTGTATAGTTGGCCTTAGTTTGTGTCAATATCACTACTTCTGGATCCTTGATTCAAAGTGGTCGACCAACCGCTTCATTGGTTGGGAAGGAATCCTGGTATTTCTCTTGAAAGTGTGGAGTTTTCTCTTAGAAGGAGTGGAATTTTATACCACTGGTTTTCTAGTGTCAATGAGTGAGACTTTTTCATACATGAGAAATCTCACAAGGGATGAACTTGTGAATAATAAAGTTATGGATAAATTTCTTGAGGACACCAACCAAGGGACCCCTACCCAAGGGGATTTTTGTGCTTTTCCATTATTTTGAAACATTTGTGCCCACTTGATGGCCACTTTGAACATTCCTGGGTTGAATGTAAGTCTACTGATTGGGTTGTCGACCACTTTGAATGTCTCAAATTGTCTTGATTCTTCTTAGATAAGCACTTTATTTCATGGGAATTGTATGGATGTTGATTCTTCACCTTTTGTATTAGCCAAACCTACTCCTTCTCCTTCTCCCACTTTTGGTGAAAGTCTAGCTACTAGTAACCAAAATTCTAAAAGGAATGGGAAGAGGAAGTGCAAGAAGAAAAAATCACCAACCTCTACGAGTCATGTTGGAGACTTGTCACTGGCCTCTGCTAGTCATGTTGGGGGCAAGCAACTAGTCACTGCAAGTCATGCTGGAAGCACAAGTCTAGTGTATACAATTCATATTGGAATTAGTTCACCAATTTGTGTGAGTCATGTTGGATTTAGGTCAACAATCTATGCGATTCATGTTGAAGACCATCACCCAGCCTCTGCAAGTCATGTAAAGGAAAAGAGCCTGGTCTCTGCAATTCATATTGGATTTCAACAACCAACCTCTTCTAGTCATTCTAGTAGAATGAAACCAACCTCTAATAGTCATGTTGGAGATATGAAAACAACCTCTGTGAGTCATGTTAAGACAAACAACCAACCACTGTAAGTCATGTTGGGGGCACAAGTCTAGCCACTTATAGCCATACTGGAAAAATGTCACCAACCTCTGCAAGTCATGTTGGAGATCAACATCTAGCCATTGCAAGTCATGCTAGGGGGAATTCATCGGCCATTGCAAGTCATGTTAGGGGCATTGATATGATTGATAATTCTAGATGTATAGGACATAATCTCAAGTTCGTTTGTAATATTTTCAAAGGATATCACCTTACTCATTTATGCCTTGCTATTATCGTGGTCCTTGTCTAAAGTCCCTTCTAGTTATGTGTCATATTTGGTTTCCCAACAATATAATCAATCATTGGTTGATGAAGTGATCATTTTAATCCCATATTTGATTGATACCAGTATCATTTTGAGGGGTGATGCATCTATTTACCATGTTGTCTCACATCCTTTTCAACCAGTGTTTGAGGAAGTGGTCACACTAATGCAATCTTCGGTTGATCCCACTCTTCTCTTGGAGAGTGATCAATCTTCCAAAGTGGTCAAGTCGACATAATCTTTGGTTGATCCCAATATTCTTTTGGGGAGTTATGCATATTTTGACTATGTCTTTATCATTTCCAATTTAGCGCCTTCTGAACAAGGGGACATTCCACTCTCTTCGAGTATGCTTACTCCAAGTCATAGGATGGTTTCTTTTGATTGGAATGATCTTGTGGATCCTCACCTTCCTTCTTTTGCACCTTTCTAGTTAACGATTATGGTTGAATATATGTTGAAAGGAGTTCATCGATGTATTGTAGATGAAGGATCCTATACAAGTATTTTATCCTCCCTAAATTGGAAAGCTTTGGGTTCTCCCAAACTTGTGTCAGTTACCAATGAGTTGTTGGATTTAAGACCTAGAGAATGTTTAGGGATTGTTACTCAGTTTCTTATCATGTTAGGTGGGAACACTATCCTAGTCGATCTGTTAGTGGTGATAGAACCTTTAGACTTTAATATGCTTTCGGGGCATGATTATGTTTATTTTCCTCACAACGGGAGCATTGTCACTATTGATCAACTTTCATATGATAATCACCATCCTAGTTCAATTTAATCTCAGGTTTCCCCTTTGTATGTTCCCAGTGTTCAAGTAGACTCTTCCCCGCCATAGGTGAATTATGTGGCATATTATCCTCAATGTTCAATTTCTCCTGATATGGGATGTTTACATTTATGTTTTCCTTCTCGAGACAAGGTATTGATAATTGACCGGGTGTTTTATCCAATGGGGGCATGGGAGCCCTTGCTTCCCCCTATTGGCCTGAGTAATCTGGTGTTTCCTCTCGATTATGATATTACTGTGTGTGAGACCTCGAGCCCTGGTATTTGTGTGTTTTAGAGCCTCAGTTTCATGGATGTTGAGTTTCCTTTAGATGAGGCTATCCTTGAAGCTATGATTATGGATTTTCGACCTCTTCCTGCATTGGAAAATTTACAAGTTGGTTACCAAAGAAACCCTTGGCCTGAGCCTAGAAATGGACTCTACCTGGAGAACTACTATGCATAGACCATAAGGATATGTGGTTCTCTATACATATTATAATTTTAGGGTTTCTTGTTTTCAAGTTTTGTATCTGATAGCACATGATTTTATCATAGGTTTCTATATTGGACTTATTAACTTATGCGTGAGTGTTTTTGGTCTTATATACAAGACTTTGGACACATTTTCTTTGGTACCTTTTCATTCCATGTCGATCCCTTCTAACAGGTAATGATCTCGAAACTGACATATAGGTTATATTTTCCCCTCCATGATTTTTTGCATTATTTGTTCCCTGTTTCATTTTTCCTTAGAATAACCCCGCTAAGTTGCAACAAAAAACCTTCTTTGTTGTTTAAAAGTGTTTTAATTCATGTGGTAGAGACTATCATTCATGGGTCCTTTAGTTAGAACCTTGTTCACAGTTTGGAGCCCATGCTGAAATACTCTCATAGGTTTGGGAGTCTTTTTTAGTCCCACAATGAATTTTCATTGAAGATGCATATATTCTTCTCAACATTTTTTTTGGCCATTACCTATGGAACTCCCTCTAACATATGTTAGAATTTTTTGGATTCTTCAACAAATATTGTGTTCCTTACTGGCATATAGAGATTCCATCTCGCCAACATAATGCATTTATTTGTATCAATCACATATATGCCATAGGATCCACCCCATTTGTTCACAACATTATACCTTCAAGCTACTTTAAAGGTTTCATTTACAGATGGTAGAGATTACCTCTTCATGGGTGTCCTAGTTAGTATCTCACTTGAATTTTTGACACCCATGATGCAGTTTTTTTGTAGGCTCGGAAGCCTTGTTTAGTCCTTCCATGTCTTTGCGTTGAATCCTTATGACTTCCTCTCAATCTCTTTCTAGATAACTTACCCAAAAGGATTCCACAATTTTGTTGATTTGTAATTGCATCACATATTAATTGCTCGCACTTCTAGGCCTAATGTTGACTTCAAATTTCCATTGTCAAACCATTTACTTATGCATTCCTACCAATTGTTAGCCTTACAATTTATGCCTTTGTGACTTGACACATTTATCCCTAGAGGAGACATTCACCTAAGTTTCCTTATCCTACACATGATTACTTGCATTGAACATAGTTATGTTCCTTGTTCTCTGGAACTAGTTTTCTTGCCTACGACACTCATTTCCTCCATTGTGCTTTAGCATTCTTTTTCAATATTTAATAACATTAAAATGACAAAAAAATCAAAAAACAAAAAGAAGGGGGGAAAAGTGTCTATCTCTTTATTTGGAAATAATTTTTTTCCCTTGAACAAAGCATAATATTTGAGTTAGCATCTTAATATTTTGGGTTTATTATGGATTTAGGAGACTTTTATCATTTTTTAGTATAATCTTCATCAGTTGGTTATTCTTCCGGTCATATGGATAATCTGTCTATGCCTCATGTATCACATATGTATCCTAGTTTGTAATCCATGTTTCCTAAGTCACATAATGTTTTGTTCTTTTGTTCAAGGGAAGTTTCAGCCTGAGTTGACCACTCAACAAAAATCCTTGAATTTCCATGTCGGTCTTCCCGTGTCAATCAAGTATGTCTCAGTTTCACAAGTATTTTTATACTTTAATTATGTTAGTATATAAGGTTCCCATTTAATTCTTATTGGTCGGTCTTCTCTTATCGACCATGACTCATTGTTCTGAGAGTACAACCTAGAGTTGCACCCTGGGCCTATTTCCATCATTGGTAGGTGACCTTGCACTCAACATATGAAAAAAAATCATTAGTCATTGACTAAGTGGTTTCCCTTATGTTCGACATCAAAAAATATCACCACACATAGGGATTCATGTGGTACCTTGTTTTCCATTTGACCCCATTTGTGGATTCCTCTTATTTTCCAGTAATCTTCATCATTGGCTTCTATTCAAAGAGTCTTTGTCATGTGTTATTCCATCTGGTGCATGTTGGAGTTGTACCTCGATGTGGTCCTTACAATATTTTTGTGTGATTCCTTCCAATTATTTGGCCTTCTGCTACTCCTTGTGTTGGATGATGGGGGATGCCTTAATTCTCTCCTTCTATAGGATCTCTTCCTATTGACTTCAACACATATTTCTCTAGGACAGGGATCTAGAGTCATTTTTAGTGCCTTAGAGATTGCATTCATCAATGGAAGGATCCCTCTCTATTGATAGTGGGAATACATCAATGTCCTTTGATCGTTAGATTCTATCAGGTGTTCGACATCAACTCATTTATTCACACTTGATAGATTGTACTAAGTACCCTGACACCCATTATCATCATCAATGGGTTGTCTCACATTTTTTAACAATATATATATCAATGACCGATAATCAAATGGTGTCTCACTATGTTCAACTTCAACACATATATTTGCAGAGTGTAGACTCGTACCATGACATATCATTTTGAAGACTTTGGGTGAAGTATGAGAATCACATATTTTGTTCTCCTACCTGATCTATATTTATTGTACCACCCTCATTAGCATCGTTACTTGTAGAGGATCAATTTTTTCACTTCATTGGTTCCAAATATCCTCTGATTTGATTTTGTGACATAGCTCCACTGTGTATCCATTCGTGGCTATGATATAATTTCACATGGATCCACTATGTATTTTCTCATGGTCATGATTGCTACTTCTATATATATCACATGGATCCACTGTGTACAGTTTCCATGGCCATGGACATCAATTATACTATCATTACTCATGGATCTACAATGCACTTGATTTGGCAGCCATGCTTATATCACTCTTGAGCATGGGTATGCCTGACTCGGGAAGAGAATACTCTTACTTGATTTATGTTGTACTTTATGTTCTTGGATTAGTTGTTCGATAAATTTCATTTGGAATTAATTCAATGAATCCTTGCCTCTCAGGGTTATAATGTATCTCGGCCGTCAGTTTCTCTTCTAACCTCATACATTAGGGGGCATCTGTTATAGCACAAATTGCCACACTACGTTTTCATTTGTGACATGGCCTAGTCCATTCCCTATCTCACAGACCTAAATCCCACTCTCATTCATTAGATTCATCCAAAAAACAACACTTTTGTTTTCATATGCTATTCAATCATGTGAAAATCACGTATATATGCTATTTTCTAGTGCACAAATATCTTGTACCCTCAATTTTGTTTAAAAAAAAAAAATCCACCTTTTCGGGTGGGATTTTCGGTTTGTCCCATTCTCAAACTTCCATTGGCCCGTACACAATGGAATATAGACATATCAACCTATTTAGGATGGTATATAATCACCTATGGGGGTATGGATGAGGAGAGACAACCTTGGTGCAATATTATGATGACAATTTGTAAGCTCCCCAATTCTCTGAACCTCTGAGTAACATCCCCTAATCTAGAAACTTGTTTTCCAGCATTTTCTCCTCTCTCATATATGATCATAGGGTGTGTTCCTATCCCTTCCAGTTCTTTTGAGGAAGAAACACTTTTTTTATTTGATTCTTGAAGGGTCCAGTGGAGGAACCCGAGCAATTAGCTTCGAGGGAGTGCTGACGGTTAGATTCAAGATGTAACTACCTACTTAAATTATTCAATAAAAGAGTTCTATTTCCCTCCATATATGTGTAATTTTGTTCAATATATTTATATATGTTAACTTGATTTACATATTTGAATTTTCACTTTACATTCATAACTTTATTCCATAACTACCTTGTTGTAGTAAAGACTTGTTCTCCTTTTACATGTTGTTGCAAGAAGAGATCAAGATGAAGTCAAAGGTTGAGAGCAAGGAACTACATCAAACAATTGGATACAAGGTGTGAGGTCTTCTATATTCTCTTTCAAGAAGTTATTTTATTATAATTTTATGTGTGGGAGGGCATGTTTTGGCTTTCAAGTATGGTTAGGCACTGTTGTGACACAGACCCAAGGTCACAAGGTAAAAATATCATAACACATATGCAAGGAAATTAAACGACACTACAAAATGAACTACAAGGAAAATACCTTTTAGCAGAGGTTATAACAGAGGTTTCTAGTGTTACAAAATTGGAAAAAATTGTCAAAAAAACCTCCTCTACAAAATTTGTTTTCGATAATAGATGTTTTTGCGGATACTATAATGAAACTTGATTATAACTAAAAAACTATGGATGGCCAGAGGTGTTAGCGTATGTTTAAAAATCAGTGTGTTTGTATGAGGAACAAGCATCGATGTGTACATACACATACTGCATCGATGTTGTACACTTAAAGTCAAGCATTGGGGTAGTAAAATATGCAAGCACCAGGGTAGTAAAATATTTAAAGAACCGGGGCGTTTGTATTATAAGCACCAAGGCTTTAACAATAAAACACATCGGGAGAGTTTAAAATAATTAAGCACCCAAGATTTCTTCTTAGAACGCATCAGTGTGTTAATAATAAGAAGGCACTGATGTTGTATAAAATAATATGCACCGGTGAATTACCTAGAAAACCTCCTCGATGGATTAAAAATAGAAAGCATCAGTGCTTTTTAGTAACAAACAAGCATTGATTCTTATCAATAACACAATATCTCTGGTGTGTATTAATAACAGAAATGCACCAGTGCTTATTAATAACACAAAAGAACCAGTGCTTTGTATAAACTTAATGCACCAAAGGCTAGTTGTTTAATATAATTTTTTGGTATTAAATAAATATTGAAACCCATGCTAATTGATTACATAAAAGAAATGGTGCACATTTCATATGAAACACACTGGTGAGTTTTAATATTAAACATGCCGATGAGATTAATAATTAAAATACACTGAGAAACATCGACCTGTGATAGTGATTTTATTGTTATTTTTTAATTCCATTGTTTATAAAAAAAATTACATATATCTTATATTTTGATTAGTGAATTTGGATATGATGTTTGGATTAATTTTTTATATCATCAGATTTTTCATCTCTTCATTATAATATTTAGTCATCCATATATTTAATCAACGATGTAACATTTTACAATGACATTTGACAACACAATAGAATAAGTTAAAACATATTTTATTATATGAATAAGAGGGTCTTTGTCATACAAAATGGGACACTTATTGGTAATCCCTTGTATTTCAATTGGGACATGATGCCCATTACATTAAACAAAAATGTCTTATTTTCACAGACAATTATTTCAAAAAAACACAATTGTAGCTTGCATTGATATCCAAATATATTGGTCATCATTCTCCACTAGAACTATTGTTAGTGCTCGAGTTACTTCCATGCCTTGGGTTATTTTGTTGAATGTTTGGTTAAATGTCTCGATTATTTTTTTCTTCTTCAAGTTCCATCTACAAATATAAAAATAAACTATAATGAGTCTATCTACATTGGTAATAATAATGAAAATTGAAATAAATAATATACATGAATGTAAATTTAAAAATGACGTACCTGTAAAGCAACAATTGACTCATGAATCATACACATATGTTCAAAATCAAATATCATGCCTTGTTTCAACAATTCTTCTGTTGACTCAGTTCCATACTTTGTTTCTTGCAAGTTTTATACCCCATAATAAATCATAGATTTAATATAAAGTATTATTTTTATTTCATTAATTATAAAATGATAGAAGTAAAACAACATAGATTATACTTACAAATTCCACAATTAATTTTTGATATGCCAACATATACTCACAACCCTTAATTAACCCAATGTCAATAAAAATTTTGTTGGAGTTACTTCACACACACCTAGGATTTATCTTTCCTGAGGTTTTTTCTATGTTTATTAGTCATTATTCAGTCTCCTATATTTTAGGAAGAATATTCCTCTAGGGCGAATATTCTCTTCAATTTTCACTTTAGTTTGATCAGTTCAGTGGAGTCTAGATGCTACATTGGGATTATCACCATGCAACATTGGGATCATCACTAGCTAATGCACATTGTCCTTGGTATCATAACCAAACTAGTGCATTACCCATGATTCCCTAATCTCCTCCTCACTTCACTTTGTTTTAGTCAATTAACTGAAGACTGATAGACTAGTTAACTCAACTAGGTGGCAGTTCACTCTCATAACTACCCGAGAGACTAGAATAGGTGGTAGTTTACTCCCATAATTGCTAGTGTGTGTCCAGATCATTATATACCACCCCTATGGCACATTGTATTCTTCTCCAGTGCACATTGGTTGAGTTATACATAGTATATCATGTGTAAATTATCATTCATTCATTTGGTTAATGAGAATTCTTCCATTCTTTCTCTCCTGCTTCTCTTTACTTCTATTTTGTTTGAAAATGTGTATGTCGATTCCCACCTAGATATATTATGTGCAGGTTCAACACATTTACATGGTATTAGAGTAGACGAAATGCTAGGGAAAAGACACACCAATTTTTTTTTGTAGGTACCGAAGATTGAAGACAACGAAAAAATGGAATTTCCAAAAGAATTCATTCTTATACCTTACAACTTATTTGCATGGAAGGAGAATATGATAATTCATCTTCGAAGCATAGGATTGTATAGGTTAACCATGAACAAAGAGGCAGAACCAACATCATCCATAGAAAAATCGAAGTATCTAAATCGAATGGGTGAAACATTCAAAACAAGTTGTAGTCTCATTTCTCCTAATCTCCTCTTTCACTTATCTTCCTGTAAAACCCCCAATGAATCCAAGAACACCATGGATGGGATTTTTGGAAAATAGGATGAGATGAGGGGTCACATTCTTGAGGTGTAATTTCTCACATTGGATCTAAAAGGCTTCGACAATCTCCAATATTTCTTTACGAAATATAAGTATTTACTGCCGCAACTCAAGGATTGTGGGGTTGATAAATATAAGTAAGAGAAACAAATGGTTCTCACCATTCTCTCCAAACTTAGTCTTGAATTCTCAGTGTTTGTATCCACATTCCCTTCAGTGAACTTTTCCTCTGGAGCCACCAAGAAAATGCCTTCTCTTGAGGAATTTATTGAATCTCTGACACAAGAGAAGACCAAGCTCATTGACATGGGAAAAATCAAAGGCCCAAAGGCGCATTCACTTACTGTGCAACATGGCAGTGGTCATCAATCATAAATCTAAATATAAATACAAAATGAAATCTCATGCAAATCCGAAGAAGCAAGGGTACTCAAAACCCTTCAACGATGCCTCCGGATCCAAAGGTGGAAAGGGAAGAAAAGGGGAGAAATGCCATACTTCCATAAAGGATTCCATCCAAAATCTGCATGTATGCAGAAAAATATAGATATAATGACCAAAATACTTCAGCAAAACAACCTTGGAGATCACATCCCCGAGGGTGCCAAGAAGAAGAAGCCAAAAAATCATAATCCCAAGAAAGGAAATTCTAGCCATGCCTTGATTTCCATCAACTCCTCTCCCGATACTTGGATCATAGATTTAGGAGAATCACACCACATGGATTCCACAAAAGAGCTCTATTCTTCATTGTATGCATACAAATTTCCTCCTATTTTGATGGGGGACAACTCTCCAATTGAGGTCACCGACAAAGGAAGGATTGAACTCACAAACGAAAGCTTCGAGAATGTGTTGCACGTTCCCAAACTTTCCATCAATATTCTCTCAGTGTATCAGATGAAACATTCTAGCACCAAAAAGAAAGTCACATTCACACCTAATGTAGTGGATATCTATGACATGCAAACCAATTCTATGGTTTCTACCAGTGAGGTAAATCATCAATCTAGGCTTTACACATTTTCTTATTGAACCAGATTCTACTGTACTGCTTACCCATGCTGATGCAAGTATTAGCATATGGAACAAAAGGTTTGGGCATTTAAATTTCATACATATGCAACAAATTAGCAAGAAAGGATTGGTTGATGGTCTACCAGACATCCATTTCTCCAAAGGAATCTGTGAGGGATGTGTTCTTGGAAAACACCCTCAAGAGAAATTCGACAAAGGAAAGACTAAGAGAGATTCATCTCCTTTAGATATGATCCATAGTGACCTCATGGGCCCTTTTATGCATCCATCAATCAACAAATCAAGGTACAAGCTCATTTTTGTTGATTATTTCTCACGTTTCACATGGATTTTCTTTCTCAGGAAAAAATTAGAGGTATTTCAACACCTCAAAGATGTCAAAGCCCTAGTTGAGACATAGTCAGGAAAGAAAATCAAAATCCTCCAAACTGATAATAGGGGAGAGTATGTCAACCATGAGATCCAAAATATTTTTCATGAGGTAAGGATTCAGTTGCAACACACAGTTCACTATACTCCACATTAAAATGGAGTCGATGAGCGGAAAAAATGATCTCTAAAAGAGATGCAATCTTGCATGCTACATGCAAAGTCACTTCCACAAAGATTATGGACCGAAGAACTTAATTGTGAAACCTACATCCAAAACAAATCTCCCCATAGATATGTCAAGGATAAGACCCCCTGCGAGGCTTGGAGCTACCTCAAACTGGAAGTGACCCACTTTTGTATTTTTGGTTCATGTTCATGGGCCCAAATTCCCTCTAAAAAGGGATACAAACTTATTGATCTTTCCTCGGACCGGCTCATCATTGAGAGAAGTTTCCAATTCGAGGAAAGTGTATCGCATGTACCTTAACAACCGCATGCAGACACCTTTTTTCTTCCACCTATCAGAGATGATGAACATGCACATCTAGACTCTTCTTCATATGTGTTAAGGTCCTAACCCGCACATAGGTAGATCAATGTATTTAGATGTAATAAAGGTCAATATTAATAAGACCTTTCAATAAAATAGAATAAGGCGGATGTAAGAAGACCTAATAGAAGCTTCTGCTTCTAGAAGGATCTTCC
>ML778002.1:253888-277486 GCA_009831015.1 Picea engelmannii | reverse complement strand
AAAAATAAAATAATAATATGAAAAGATGCTTAGGCGCATTTACCTTTTGATTTTTCATAAAAAGAAAGAAATAAATAAATAAAAGGGGGGAAAACTTAAAAGAAAGGGGATTTAGGGTTTTTGGGGAAAACCTAATGGGATTAGGTAAAAAAAAAGAGGATAAAAGAAAGAAGATGGGGGAAAAGAAGGGGATCTTCTATGGAGTATTGTTATTCTGCCAAAATGACAAACGGGACTGATTGCTTGTAGGAGTTGGGGATTTCCCAGCTGACTTGAGTGGTAGCTCAGCCTTGGAGCCGAGCTGGGAAGCTAGGTACTGTTTGGATTGTGTGTGGCCCCTTTACGGCTCGAGGGGCTGAGGGGGAAGGAGAGTACCCCTAGCATTTGGCTGGGAGGTACCGGTGAGTCCTCTACGGATGACAAGCTACAAGGCAACGAAGCAGCGAGGAGCACAGGAGTTCATTGCGGCAAGCAACAAGGCAACGGTATGTTCATGTTTTAGTAGAGTAGAATGCTTAGTGATTTACTGCTGAGATTATGATGGTACTGTAGTAAAATGCCATTTCCTCTTTCCTTAAACTCTACAAAACAAAAAAATAGGGGTAATTTCTGAAGATCAGCGTTAGCAATCAGTTCTGGAAATTTCTTCAAGGTTGTACCTGTAATATGCATTGGGTTATTTCGTTTTTATTTCTTGTGTAGTTTTAGGGTTCCTGGCCAATTGTTTTGGGTTTACGGTTGTTCGTCTTTTCTATTTGGTACAGTCATAGGGTTTATGGTAATTGTTTGGGTATGGATATTTCGTTTTTATTCCTCTGGGGTGAATTCTTTGACAGTGGGGGTTTCTCTTCATTCCCTGTGGGTGTCTAGGTATGACAGTAAGTCGCTAATCTAGTGGGCATCTTATTTATCGTGCGTCCTTATTTAAGGCATGTTGGTTCCATTACAACTCAGTTTTCTTTTGTTTACAGTGCGCCCCTTTTGGTCTCGGTGGGCGTTCTATTGTGCTTGGGGGCGTCTAGACTCCTGTGGCTGTAATGGGATCCCTTCAATGATTGGTTCTTGGTGCCGAGATGTTTTCAATGGGAGTGTTGCCTTGAATCTCGAGCTTGAAACTTGATGCTTGGTGTTATCGATTGACCAAGTCACCTATTTCGTCCTTATTTTTTTTTTCTTTCCTGGGCGTGCTTACTACCGGGAGCCACTTTCATATGGCGCTGATAGGAGGGATGAATTGGGCTGTAGACTGTAACTCGTTGTCACCCTTCCTAAATCCTTAAGATTCCGGTCACATTCGGTAACCCGTCCCTTTTTGGTTATTGCGTGAGTGGTCTGTCTTGAACCCGCGTGTTAAAATTCTTAATGCTTATTCGGATTAATATGACACAGAAGGGTAAGGTCACCTTTGGTTGGACTGCAATGCTTCTTTTATTTTTATTCATTTTTCCTCCACGTCTCCATTCTCTGACCAGGCGCCTTCCACGTAGGACATTCCTACATTTTAACCAGTGAACCCGACACCTGTGCGTTATGCTTGAAGACTGCAATCCCCTTTTTTTTTTCTCAGTTATCAAACTGCGTTTTGCCCGGACTGTGTAGGGTTCTTTCATAAATGGAGCATGGTTTTAATTATTACGGCTCTATTATCGCTCTGTGATCTGGTTTTAATATTCTCGTTAACATCATGGTTTAACATTATCGTGTGGTATTATGGTTAATATTGATGCCTTAATATTCTGGTTTTATTATTCCGTTTTAATACTAGGGTTCCATTATCGATCTAATATTGGGTGTAATATTATCGTTTTAATACTAGGGTTTTAATGTCAGCGTTTAATAAAATGGTTTAATGGTGCGGTTTTAATATTCTGGTTTCAATATTATCATTTTAATATTATGGTGCATTTAATATTGTTGCTATGCAATTGTCCCTTGTTAGAACTATTATGAATAATTACACTGTTATGAACTATTACTTTAATAAAAAAAAATTAGTATCCTATGTTTAATTTATTTGCTTGACTAAGATATCCTTTATGCTAATTTTTAAAGAGAAAATGCTTTATTGATTTTTATAATCTCAACATTATTAAGTCCACTAATATGTCAATTTAATGATGCTTTTGAGCCAGCACATCTAGGATTGCAATGCTCACATTTTGTAAGAATTAAAGACTTGTAAATATTCCTTAATAGAAATGAAAGCTCTCTTGATGATGGGTGTACTTTTCATATTGATGAACTTGATTCTTCAAGACCCGAGTCCTAGAAGATATCGATTCCTTTAGGAAAGTCCTTACATGCTCAAATTCTTGAAATCAATAATGATATTAAAATGATAAAATTAAATAATTAATAAATAAAATGCGTTCCAGGTGTCAATAACAGAAAATGAGTTTTAGTTGAAATAAAGGATTGAGATGCATTAAAAGAGAATTTTACAATCCAAATCACCGTATGTTTCCTTGATTTTTACTTACTATGTTAATTTGCGATTATTATTTACTAAGCCTTGAAATGAAGAGTAATTATTAGTTCAATTTACCGTGCTAATATGTTTCCCATGGAAATTTGGTTATTAGGATAATCGTCGATTATTTTAGCTACATGTCTTGGAATGAAGCCATTATTAGTTTTAGTTACCATGCTAAGGTGTTTCCCAGTTGAATTCCATTATTCTGTTAATCATCGATTATTCACTTCCCATGTCATGTAAGGAAGGTTATCATTAGTTTAAAGTTCATTTCTTTCAATTGTAAAAGCAAATACATAGTTGTTATGGACAAGTTTTTGGTAGTCCCGTTGTTATTAATCACCCATAAAAGGTAAAGTCATCATTATTTTAAATTGCAATGATATGGAGATATAGAAGGCGATGATATGGTTATGTTAAGGAGATGTTATGGTAATTAATTAATGCTCATTATTCAAGACGGGGTTGGTAACTCGTCATTAGCGGAAATCAGATGGAGTATTTGTTCAGTAAATAATGTCATGGAGTCTCAATAGTGGTTGGTAGATGTTCCAAGTCTATAATGAGGGTGTTGTGCCTTGTAGATACAGTTGTACTTGGATGATAAACCTTCCATGTGTGGGACTGTTGTTGGGTGGGATGTAGACACCCCCAGGTGGCCTTAGGAGATGTGTCTGTGTGTGTGAATTTGTGTAAAGAATCTAGTGCCGTGTCAAGAGTCTCGGGCCCTTTAAAGGCAGGGTTTCCACTCTTGCGACACACCTGAGGGGATTACTAGTTTCTTCCTGAGCAGTCGGCCAGGAGCCTATCTGACCTTCTCTCTCTCCAGAGTAGAGAAATAAGATTAAACACCCTGCTTTCCTGTGCAGATATAGTAAGACCTACTACTATGGATTCTTCCCTCTGTGTTGTGTTGTGCCTAACCCAGTATGTCGTGAATGTTTGCGTAGTGTGCCTTATGTCCTTGGTCTTTATTGTTGCAGTACTTGTGTGCGCCTTATGTCTTGGGTCTTTCATTGCTTGTAGCTACTTGTTGTGCGTCTTGTCTTCTTGTTGTGACCATCGTGGTCGCGTCTTGTTAGTCTTCGGGTGGCGACGTCGAGTTGCGTGTGTCGGTTTCCTTTCGACACGCGCACACACACTTTAAAAAAAAAAAAAAATATTCACCTGATGTCAGAGTGGTTGTCGTAACAAGGAGGATGTTACATATGGTATCAGAGCGGGTTCAACCCATGACTTGGGGTTCTCTACGACTTTCGTTGACATGAGTTGGTTTTATTATACTGTTGTTGATCGAGTTGATTGTGTGCGTGCAGGTAAACATGGTTAGAGGATGTTGCGGAGGCAGACGACAGGGTGCTAGGAGAGGAGGCGTGACGCCTCCAGCTGCATCCATGCCTGAGGGGTCTAACCCCCAGGGAGGCAAGAAGGTTCTCGGATAGGAGCAGATAGTAGTTGGTGATGTTGTTGAGATGATGAGATCTTTCCAGTGCATGTCCGAGGCACTGATCAACAGATTGGATAGAGACGAGGCCAGGGTGCCAGCACCCCCTGAGGGTCCACTGCGCACACCGGCCGTTACAGGTAGCATTCACCGTGAACTCGAGAAGGTAAAATTTCTCGAGTTCTTTGGTGCCCTGGACGGCGCCGCCGTCGAGGCATGGTTGGAGAATATGGCGATGTGCTTCGCACTTCACGATTATACCTCCAACATGAAGGTCCGCATGCCATTCTTTCAACTGAAGGGGAGCGCTCTTCTATGGTGGAAGACACTCTTGCCGCAGCTAAACATGGTCGTGGAAGACGTGTCATGGGAACTATTCGAGGAACAGTTCTGAGAGAGGTAACTTTCAGAGGAGTTCATTGAGCGTCAGCTCAATGATTTCAATGCATTACGACAGGGAGGTTGTCCGGTGCCCGAGTATGAGGCACGTTTCATGGAGCTGCTCCAGTATGCTCTGCACCTTAACACAGAGAAACTCAAGGTCAACTGGTTCGTCTTTGGCCTTAACGATAGCCTACGTGCAAAGGTTAGGATCTTGATGCCTCAAACCTTGCATGATGTTGTCCAAAAGACCCTCATAGCTGAGGAGGAGCTTATCAGTGGGGGTCAGACTAGGACTCTAGCGAGACCCACAGGGTAGGGTTCATTTGGTATGCCACAACATCCGACACCAGCGAGACATATGCTGGGACATCGTGGCTTCCAAAGGGGATCCACTTTTGCTACACCTCGACGATAGCCGCCTCAGCAACGGACACCATATCGAGGACCATAACACCAGCAGCAGCGTCGCCCGCAGTAGCAGCAGTTTAGGCCTGTTCAACAGAACAAACTAGGGTTTTAGGCCGGTGGGCAGTCATATTCTACTTCGGGTACCAGGACCACTGGGCCGAAGAAGGGGTGATGGATGTGTGGGGAGCCGCACTACCAGTGCGACTGTCCTTTGGAGAGGACTAGGGTGCCTGGACCAGCCGGACCCGCTACCGTGGGAGAGATGGGCAAGGCTTATCGGATACATGCAGCACTGAATAACCGCTAGGCAGAGCACCAGTCGACTGTGCTCGAGATGATAGGTACTGTCGCTGACCAGACCCTTAGTATTTTGATAGACCCAGGAGCTACTAAGAGTTTCATTTCTGGTGTAGCACTAAAAAGGATTAAGGTAAAGGTAGTCGAACAGGATGAGTTTAGCTTCGTGGAGATGGCTTCAGGAGCCAAACAGAAGGTCAGAGGGAAGGTTACGGGATGTGCCCTTAACCTGGGAGAGTTTCTCACGAGGGTCAACTTGTACGTCACGATCTTAGTATCTTATGACGTCATGATCGGTATGGATTGGTTGGAAACGCATGAGGCAATACTCAACTGTAAGACAAAATGGTTGAGCTTGGTTGATGATGAAGGAAAGAGACGTGTGATTGTAGGAAGGAACCAGGGAGTTTCCCTGCGGTTTGTCTCTTCCTTACAGTTATGGAAGAGTATGCGCAAGGGGTGAAAACTTTATGCGATCCTCGTGCTAAATGAAAAGGGAGTAGTGGAAGGTCTAGAACACCTTCCGGTGGTGAAGGAGTTTGCAGACGTATTTCCAAAGGAGTTTCCTGGGATGCCGCCAGAGAGAGAACTGGATTTTACCATAGACTTGAAACCAGGAACCGAACCGATAGTAAGAACACCTTATCGGATGTCGACCCTGGAGTTGCAAGAGTTGAAAATGCAACTGAAGGAGTTTTTGGACCTGGGACTGATACATCCTAGTGTGTCACCGTGGGGTGCACCGGTTATTTTCATTCGAAAGAAGGATGGATCGTGGAGGCTTTGCATTGACTACCGTCAACTGAACAAGGCTACGATCAAGAATCAATATCCCTTACCAATAATTGATGATCTATTTGATCAAATGAAGGGTGCAACAGTGTTCTCCAAGATTGATTTGCGATCCGAATATCACCAGTTGCGAATCAAGGAGGATGACATCCCTAAGACCGCCTTTAAGATGAGATTTGGACATTACGAGTTTACTGTTTTTCCATTTGGACTGACAAACGCCCCAGGGGTATTCATGAATTTGATGAACGGGGTGTTCCGCAAGTACTTGGACAAGTTTTTCCAAGTATTCATTGACGATATTTTGATCTACTCTCGGACGACAGAGGAGCATGACGAGCACTTGCACTTGGTACTACAATGTTTACGAGAACACAAATTGTATGGGAAGTTGTCCAAATTCTCTTTTTACCAATCGAGGATTCACTACTTAGGGCATGTCATCTCCGGTGAAGGTATCGTCGTGGATCCAGCCAAGGTTGAGGCTATTATGGAATGGCATGCGCCGACAAATGTCATAGAAGTGCGTAGTTTTATGGGATTAGTAGGATACTATCGACGGTTTGTTGAGGGTTTTTCAAGAATAGCAAATCCAATCACGAAATTGCAGAATTAAAACAAGAAGTTTGTTTGGACAGAGAAATGTGCAGAAGCATTTCGGAGGCTTAAAGAGTTTTTGACCACCGCACCGATACTAAAGGTCCCTGACATGGACGCAGACTTCTTGGTATGCACTGACGCATCCAAGGAAGGTTTAGGCGGAGTCTTGATGCAGGACGAACGAGTGATTGCTTACATTTAGAGGAAGTTGAGAAGGCATGAGGAGAACTACGCGATGCACGATTTGGAGTTATTATCCATCATATATGCCTTGAAGGTCTGGAGACACTACCTTGTTGAATGAAAATTTGAATTAAAGACTGATCATTGTGGACTACAACACATTTTTACGCAAAGCAACCTGAACGCACGATAATGGCGTTGGTCGAAATTGCTTAGCGAATACGATTTCGAGATTACTTACATAAAGGGAATAGTGAACCGAGTGGCAGATGCCTTGAGTCAGAGGCCATGCATATTTTCGGTGTTACCTCTTCAAACAAATCTACGTGAGAATATTCTCACCTTACAACGTGATGATGACTGGTACACCAAAGTCAAGGACTTTATCGGACAACACACGATGATGGTACCATGATATGAGGGATATTCATTTGATAGAGATGGTTTAATGAGGTTTAGAGGTCAGATTTACATACCGCCAAATGATGAGTTGAGGATGTTGATCCTGAGTGAGGCTCATAGAGTAGTTTACATAGCTCACCTGAGAGTCACGAAGATGAGGGCAGACCTTAAACCCTTATTCTTTTGGAAAGGAATGAAGGCTGACATAGTCAACTTTGTGGCTAGATGTCTTGATTGTCAGCAAGTAAAGGTTGAACATAGACACCCAGCAGGATTACTTCAACCACATGCCATTCCGGAAATGAAATGGGAAGTTATTTCGATGGATTTCATTGTTGGATTTCCACTGATGGCTAGGAGACACGAATCGATTTTTGTAGTAGTAGACACTCTGACGAAGAGTGCTCACTTTATTCCAGTGCGTACGATGTATCAGGCACCTGACATAGCGAGAGTTTTCATCAGTGAGATTGTGAGGCTACATGGCATGCCTAAAAGGATTATATTCGATCGAGGATCGGTGTTTACTGGACGAGTTTCCAAGAGGCCTTGGGAACCCAACTTAATTTTAGTACTATGTATCACCCAGAGACCGATGGGAAAACCAAACAAATGAACCAAACCTTAGAAGACATGTTGCACATGTACGTGATGGACCAACAAAAGCATTGGGAAGAATTCTTGCCTCTAGTAGAGTTCGCTTACAACAACAGTTATCAGAGCACCATAAAGATGGCACCTTTTGATTTTCTTTATGGACGACCATGTCGGACGCCCTTGAGTTGGGATCGACTTGAGGATAGGGTCCTAGTGGGACCAAAAGCGATCCAAGAAATGGAAGAGCAGATACAAACCATAAGAGAAAGAATTAAAGAAGCACAGGATCGACAGAAGAGTTATGCCGATGCGCACCGAGTCGACCGTAGTTACGAGGTCGACGACCAAGTTTTCTTATAGGTTAAACCGCATAAGAGTTCGATCAAGTTTGGAAAGGGAGCTAAACTCTCTCCTAGGTTTGTGGAACCTTTCGAGATTGTGGAGAGAAAAGGGCCCGTGGCCTATCGACTAGCCTTGCCTGATTATTTGAGGTGTATGCACGATGTTTTTCATGTATCTGTTTTGAGACATTATATTAGTGATCCTACACAGGTGATTGACCTGAGTTCCTTGCAGGTATCGGATGAGGGAGCACTCATGGTTGAGACGGTCCACATCTTAGATCATTTCGTTCGACAGTTACGACGTCAAACGGTAGATCAGGTCAAGGTCCAGTGGGACAGTTATAGTCCACACTCGGCGACCTGGGACGATGCATATGACATGAGCCAACAGTTTCCATTTTTGTTTGATAGATAGACTTATGATACTGGGGTACTTATGATACTGGGATACTTTATTTCTGCATTTATACTGAGAAACTTCGAGACAAAGTTTAGACCAAGAGGGGGTGTATGTAACATCCCGCTTCGGCGCACTGAGAAAACTTATTATTTGAGGACACTTGCTCGCAACTGATCTGGACTTTTATGATGTCAGACCATTTATACCTGATTATGATGCGATTGACAGATGACATGATGTGATACTATTTGATGTAGACAGGTGCTATTGACTCAGTTTTATTGAGTGTGCAGGGTTTTTGACCTTGAGGATGCAGAGGCATCGGTAGAACCCCCTTGGACTCTGGACTGAGTCAGGGAGTGTGCTTTTGGGTTGATATGTTTACTATGATTTTTCATTTGATTTCATGATTTGATGTTGACATTGCTGACATGATTGTTGATGATGCAGGCTGACAATAGCTTGCCAACCAGACTCACATATGGAGTAAAGGGGCCACACACGTTTTGCAGAGAGGTTGAGGGAGAGGGGTGGACAACAGCCCTACCACCGCCTACTAGCACTCCCGTCGTGGCTCGAAATGTAGGTTAACGATTACCTAGTTCGAGAGGATCCATGATGCCGTGAGGGTAGACTGCGACAGTCGCTCACGATGATTCTAAGGGGCGCACAATAAGGCGGGGGCCTTATTCCTTAGAACCCTTAGTCTCCCACAAGTTCACCTGGCAGAGTATTGACTCCAGGGGTTATAGATGTCTACCAATCATTCCAGTTGGCGAGTGGCACCCTTGGAGCACATGGTGCATCCTGAAGGGCACGTCGCACAAAAGAAACTCAGTTGGTGAGTGGCACCCTTGGAGCACGTAGTGCATCCTGAAAGGCACGTCGCACAAAAGAAATTCAAGAGGCGAGTGGCACCCTTGGAGCACATGGAGCGTCCTAAAGGGAACGTCGCAATAATGTGGAGAAAGGAGTCAGCCTAAATAGCCCTAAGACCTCAAAACCCGAATAAATCCTTAAAAAAATTCCCCTAACCTGACGTCGCCGGTTCAGAATTTGAGCCCTATGTAAAAAAAAAAACATAATTCAAGAGTATACATTAAATATTCATTACCCCTATGATGATTTGCAACCTCCACCTAATTTGAGGAGTTTCCTTCCTTAATTAAATACACAAAAAATTCCTCCATTAATTGAATTCATAAAGTATTTCCTTACTTAATTGCGTACATAAGGCCTTTCCTCATTCCCGATAATAAGCTTGATAATTTGTCTTTTTAGGAAGGTACTACTACTTCTCCCTAACATAATAATCAAAACTTAACCATATCCTAATAACAACGCCATTATATTCTAGCTCACAACAGCTCTGCAATTCAAATAACATTAGAATTTCATTTCCTACTAGCTAAGAATTAACAATACAAGTGCTAATAATAAAATTGAACAAAAAAAAAACCACTTAAGCTAATGTGAGTCTTCATAAAGGGTGTAGGGTCAAATAAAGAAATTTAATAAATTAATTCAATTAGGGGGTTGTAAATTTGAAAAGAGGAAATTAATTAGTTAACTAAAGGGAGTTTAAAAGAATATATATATATATATATATATATATATATATTATGAATTTAAAAATAATAATAATAATAATATGAAAAGATGCTTAGGCGCATTTACCTTTTGAGTTTTCACAAAAAGAAATAAAAAGAAATAAATAAATAAATAAAAGGGGGGAAAAACTTAAAAGAAAGGGGATTTAGGGTTTTTGGGGAAAACCTAATGGGATTAGGTCAAAAAAAAGAGGATAAAAGAAAGAAGATGGGGGAAAAGAAGGGGATCTGCTATGGAGTATTGTTATGCTACCAAAATTACAAATGAGACTGATTGCTTGTAGGAGTTGGGGATTTCCCAGCTGACTTGAGTGGTAGCTCAGCCTTGGAGGCGAGCTGGGAAGCTAGGTACTGTCTGGATTGTGTGTGGCCCCTTTGTGGCTCGGGGGGCTAAGGGGGAAGGAGAGTAGCCCTAGCGTTTGGCTGGGAGGTACTGGTGAGTCCTCTATGAACGGCAAGCTACAAGGCAACGGAGCAACGAGGAGCACAGGAGTTCATTGCGGCAAGCAACAAGTCAACGATATGTTCATGTTTTAGTAGAGTAGAATGCTTAGTGATTTACTGCTGAGATTATGATGGTACTGTAGTAAAATTCCATTTCCTCTTTCCTTAAACTCTGCAAAACAAAAAAATAGGGGTAATTTCTGAAGATCAGCATTAGCAATCAGTTCTGGAAATTTCTTCAAGCCTGTACCTGTAATTTGCATTGGGTTATTTCGTTTTTATTTCTGGTGCAGTTTTAGGGTTCCTGGCCAATTGTTTTGGGTTTACGGTTGTTCGTCTTTTCTATTTGGTACAGTCGTAGGGTTTCTGGTAATTGTTTGGGTATGGATATTTTGTTTTTATTCCTCCGGGGTGAATTCTTTGACGATGGGGGTTTCTCTTCATTCCCTGTGGGCGTCTAGGTATGACAGTAAGTCGCTAATCTAGTGGGCATCTTATTTATCGTGCGTCCTTATTTAAGGTGTGTTGGTTCCATTACAGCTCGGTTTTCTTTTATTTACAGTGCACCCCTTTTGGTCTCGATGGGCGTTCTATTGTGCTTGGGGGCATCTAGACCCCTGTGGCTATAATGGGATCCCTTCAGCGCTTGGTTCTTGGTGCCGAGATGTTGTCAATGGGAGTGTTTCTTTGAAGCTCGAGCTTGAAACTTGATTCTTGGTGTTGTTGATTGACCAAGTCACCTATTCCATCCTTATTTTTTTTTTCTTTCCTGGTCGTGCTTACTACCGGGAGCCACTTTCGTCTGGCACTGATAGGAGGGTTGAATTGGGCTGTAGACTGTAACTCGCTGTCACCCTTCCTAAATCCTGAAGATTCCGGTCACATTCAGTAACTCGTCCCTTTTTGGTTATTGCGTGAGCGGTCTATCTTGAACCCGCGTGTTAAAATTCTTAATGCTTATTCGAATTAATATGACACGGAAGGGTAAGGTTGCCTTTGGTTGGACTGCAATGCTTCTTTTATTTTTATTCATTTTTTCTCCATGTCTCCGTTCTCTGACCAGGCGCCTTCCATGTAGGCATTCCTGCATTTTAACCAGTGAACCCGACACCTGTGCGTTATGCTTGAAGACTGCAATCTCCCTTTTTTTTTTCTAGTTATCAAACTGTGTTTTGCCTGGACCGTGTAGGGTTCTTTCATAAATGGAGCATGGTTTTAATTATTACGGCTCTATTATCGCTCCGTGATCTAGTTTTAATATTCTCGTTAACATCATGGTTTAATATTATCGTGTGGTATTATGGTTAATATTGCTACCTTAATATTCTGGTTTTATTATTCCGTTTTAATACTAGGGTTCCATTATCGATCTAATATTGGGTGTAATATTATCGTTTTAATACTAGGGTTTTAATGTCAGAGTTTAATAAAATGGTTTAATGGTGCGGTTTTAATATTCTAGTTTCAATATTATCATTTTAATATTATGGTGCATTTAATATTGTTGCTATGCAATTGTCCCTTGTTAGAACTGTTATGAACAATTACTTTAATAAAAAAAAATTATTATCCTATGTTTAATTTATTTGCTTGACTAAGATATCCTTTATGCTAATTTTTAAAGAGAAAATGCTTTCAATCTAACATCGAAGGGACTGCAGTATTGATTTTTATAATCTCAACATTATTAAGTCCACCAATATGTCAATTTAATGATGCTTTCGAGCCAGCACACCTAGGATTGCAATGCTCACATTTTGTAAGAATTAAAGACTTGTAAATATTCCTTAATAGAAATGAAAGCTCTCTTGATGATGGGTGTACTTTTCATATTGATGAACTTGATTCTTCAAGACCGGAGTCCTAGAAGATATCGATTCCTTTAGGAAAGTCCTTACATGCTCAAATTCTTGAAATCAACAATGAGATTAAAATGATAAAATTAAATAATTAATAAATAAAATGCGTTCCAGGTGTCAATAACAGAAAATGAGTTTTAGTTGAAATAAAGGATTGAGATGCATTAAAAGAGAATTTTACAATCCAAATCACCGTATGTTTCCTTGATTTTTACTTACTATGTTAATTTGCGATTATTATTTACTAAGCCTTGAAATGAAGACTAGTTATTAGTTCAATTTACCGTGCTAATATGTTTCCCATGGAAATTTGGTTATTAGGATAATCGTCGATTATTTTAGCTACATGTCTTGGAATGAAGCCATTATCAGTTTTAGTTACCATGCTAAGGTGTTTCCCAGTTGAATTCCATTATTCTGTTAATCATCGATTATTCACTTCCCATGTCATGTAAGGAAGGTTATCATTAGTTTAAAGTTCATTGCTTTCAATTGTAAAAGCAAATACATAGTTGTTATAGACAAGTTTTTGGTAGTCCCGTTGTTATTAATCACCCACAAAAGGTAAAGTCATCATTATTTTTAATTGCAATGATATGGAGATATAGAAGGCGATGATATGGTTATGTTAAGGAGATGTTATGGTAATTAATTAATGCTCGCTATTCAAGACGGGGTTGGTAACTCATCATTAGCGGAAATCAGATGGAGTATTTGGTCGGTAAATAATGTGATGGAGTCTCAATAGTGGTTGGTAGATGTTCCAAGTCTATAATGAGGGTGTTTTTCCTTGTAGATACAGTTGTACTTGGATGATAAACCTTCCATGTGTGGGACTGTTGTCGGGTGGGATGTAGACACCCCTAGGTGGACTTAGGAGATGTGTCTGTGTGTGTGAATTTGTGTAAAGAATCCAGTGTCGTATCAAGAGTCTTGGGCCCTTTAAAGGCAGGGTTTCCACTCTTGCGACACACCTGAGGGGATTACTAGTTTCTGCCTGAGCAGTCAGCTAGGAGCCTATCTGACCTTCTCTCTCTCCGGAGCAGAGAACTAATATTAAACACCCTGCTTTCCTATGCAGATATAGTAAGACCTACTACTATGGATTCTTCCCTCTGTGTCGTGTTGTGCCTAACCCAGTATGTCGTGAATGTTTGCGTAGTGCACCTTATGTCCTTGGTCGTTATTGTTGCAATACTTGTGTGCGCCTTATGTCTTGGGTCGTTCATTGCTTGAAACTACTTGTTGTGCGTCTTGTCTTCTTGTTGTGACCATCGTGGTCGCGTCTTGTTAGTCGTCGGGTGGTGACGTCGAGTTGCGTGTGTCAGTTTCCTTTCGACACGCGCGCACACACTTTAAAAAAAAAAAATCACCTAATGTCAGAGTGGTTGTCGTAACGAGGAGGATGTTACCGGAAGAACCCATATTAGGGAAGGATGTGTCCATTCAAGATGATTCATAAATGTATGTTCTTGAATTTTACCAAAAATTTTTTTTCTCAAATTTTTAGTTTAGCCTTTCCCATTCAACGCTTTAATCAATTATTTTGAAATATATAGAACCCCTAGATAAGTTTATCATTGTATTAAATGGTGTACATTCAAACTTATTTAAGATTAGATCATTATGAAGACCTAATTTTGAACTTGAAAATTTGAATATTTGAGAACAAACTCTATCCCACATCAGAAAACAGAAAGTTTCTAAATTTTTCTCGATTGCATTCCTTGCTTTCTTGTCCAAGAATGGCGTAGTATGGAAAAATTTGTGTTTTATACATACAATGAAGTGAATTCCTTCTTGCCAGGGTATTGTCAAAATCTTAACTAAATTGGTTACTAATCACAAAAACCAACATTCAATTAGATTTACAAATAATCTCACACATATTGTATATGTGAGCTAGCTCACATAATTTCAAAGAGAATTTCATTATATCTAATATGAATACATCCAATTTAAATGGTTTTTGAAGAACGAATTAATATACATGTGCATATTTGTGTTTTCTTCATGTACATTCAAGATTATATGAGAACATCTATTCCACTGAAGAAAGAGGAGATAAGTATTTCCCAAAAGAATAGTTTTTAAAATGAATATTTGTGAACGTTTTTAGATAATAAGTAGTTTTTTGGAAGAATGACTTAATATGGAGATTTACAAGTCCTTTAGTTTGAAAGGGCATCGTGGAATTTGATTATATGACCACTGCAGAAGAAGAAGAAGAGAGAAGTATTTAACTACCGAGGAGATTAGTATTTTATTGTTGTGTAAATATGATCAAATAACATCACCTGAGATGAGAATTTCTTAAGGATTTGGGACTTTATCCACAAGGAGAATTTCATCTAAAGGATTTTGGAATTTATCCATAAGGAGATAAGTATTTCTTTGGAAGAATGACTTAATATGGAGTTTTGTGAATTTTCTTCATACACAGTTCTATATTTATATTCAGATTATTATCTAACTCTAACTCACAATTTGTTTTACCAAGAACACAAAACATCACCTGGGATGGGAATTTCACCTGGAGGATTTGGGACCTTATCTACAAGGAGAATTTCACCTAAAGGATTTGGGACCTTATCCACAAGGAGAATTTGTAACGACCCTAATTGAATAAATGATTAAAGATTATTAAGTAAGATTTAATTAAAGGAATAATTGAGGATTAACTAAGTAATAATAATCTAACTGAAGATCACATTTAATGACCTATGACATAAATTTAAGAGATCAAAAAAAGAAATGATATAACAAGAATTGTGTATGCAGTAGAGGGTGGCGTATGCAGGGCGAGGAGCCCATAAATCCCGAGATGATAAAAATATTAATGAAGGGACAAAGGACGGAGGACGGGGGTGGTTGTGAAGTAAATGCATGAGTCGGCAGAGAGGAATAAGGGACAGGAAGAGGGGGATGTGCGCACCATTCAACGACTGGGATGGATGTTGTGGACTGTAATTGCTGAGCTGGCTGTATTGGGGAGAACTATTGTGTTTTTCCGTGAGCAGAGAGCCTCTAGACGGTTGTGTTTTGCCATGAGCAGAGAGCCTCTGGACGATTGTGTTTTGTTGTGAGCAACGATTTTCTGTGCACTATTGTATTTTGTGGACTGTTGGCTTGCTGTGATCAAGGAGTAGAGTTCCTGGTTGAGATTTTATCCGGGAGGCACTAAGTTGCTGGAGGTTTTGGGCACGGAGGGCCAGGATATTCGTAGATATCCTGGAGCTAGGTAGTTTTCCTAGTTGGCAGGGAGGACAATAGTTTTGGGCAGTTATTTTCTTGTTTGTGGCAGGGTTGATCTGTGTAGCAGCAGGCAGCAGGAAAGCAACAACAATTAGCATCAGAACCTGGTACTTTGTTAAGTTATGTATTTATTTATTTCTGTCATGAAATCAATATTTATTGATAAATCTAAGTTATTGAAGTTGTTGTTATGAGAATCACTATTATGCTAAGAAGTTATTGTTTCAGTTTACCAAATAAAAAATTTATAAATCTTAATGATGTTCAGTAGTATATGGCCATTACATATGGTATCAGAGCATCTTAGTTCGAAATCTGGGCCTAAGGGCCAAAACCTGAGTGTTAACTCCAACCACGCTTCAACTACAAACAAAAACATTCAGCTTGACCAAATATGACTGATACAGTATCAGAGAATATACTCAGGTAGTACCCCTAAGTTATCCAAGCAAATAATCTCATATATCACATGCAACAGCTTTAGGTAATACCCTGTAACTGGATCGTGTACGGTCACTACAGTTTTAGTCTGAACATTCGAAGGAATACCTTTAAAATAGTGGTAGCAAATCGGATAGTTGGAAGGATCACTTCCCACAAAATGACTATCCTTAAAGCAGCCTGAATAAAGCTATTAAGCACAAAAAAAAACAGAGATGATAACTTAATTTTATTTTGATCAATACTTGTCAATGAAGTTTCGGGTAGAATAAACACCTGAAATAGATGGAATGTTGAGGGAAAATTCTGTCTGAGGCTTGAAGTTGGTAAGAATTAATAACTACATGAAATATACCAAATAAAATGAAAAAGGACATTTGCAGGACCTTGAAAAGGCCTACTTCATTTCAAACTTACCTAAATAAGGAACTGCCAATGCGCAGTCGGAAAAAGGAAATTTAGAAGACTTGTACCGCACAGGAATAATGTGAACTATTTGCCTATATTAAGCCTCGATGATTGTAATAATGAACTATAGACCCATATAAATTTCAACCGTGCCAAGAGAGAAATTTTAACACTACGTAATGTTTTGTGCAACTAATCGATTTTCCCAAAGAAGAGTTGTCTGTTACAAGGGAGAACGGATCTGCACCATCAGATCTCGGGTGAAATCCCATCAGCCAATAGATCTAGAAAAGTTGCGTAGGGTTTAAGCCCTAGCGTGCATAGGAGGAGTCCCAGAAGAGTCATAAGGAAATCTAAGTCATCGAGGCCTTGTGGTTCTTGAAATCCTGAGAACGGATTCTAGCCGTTGATCTCGGTAGGACACGTGTCAGCATTCTGGGGAGGCGTCGGGATTTTACCATCGAAGATTTTAGGAGCGTAGAATCGTTGCATAAGGAAATCACGATTCATGATTTTCCGATAGGATCGGAGCCATCCAAACAGAGGTGATGCATGTCAGAAGATCCTGAAGAGTCGTGAAATCGGGGTTTTCGAAGACAAAGAAACCGCATCGCTGGAAATCATGATCGACGATATCCCGACAGTTACATAAGCATGGTGGGACCACTAGAGTCAGAATGGAGGAAAGGTGTCCGTCATCTAGGAAGAGTCAGGAAATCCATGAGAAAATCTCGACACAATTACAACCGTCCATCTGTGGGAGAGGTGGCAACCATCGAAAACCATCGGCGTTTGGCCCATCGGGAAATCGGGAATCCCGAAAACATGATGTTTAAGCACTTTGAATTCGCGATCCACGAAACCCCGATGAGTGGGGGCCAGCTGTCATCACAATAGAGGAGGAGGATAGAGGCGTAGTGGAGGCTAGTTGTCAACCAACCGGGGAATCGAGATATCGGGATTTTGAGGGCAAGGAATACTCACATGATGGAGTCGCGATTCATGATATCCCGACGGGAGTTATGAACAGTCCATTGGCAAAGACGTGTGGCATGAGATCCTAACGAGTCGGTGTTTGGGGGCATCAGAGTTTTCAAGGGTAAATAAATTGTGCAACAAGAAATCGCCATCCGCGATTTCCCAACGAGATCCGAGCCGTTCACGTTGAGGACGCGTGTCGGAGGATCCCGAAGAGTCAGGGTTTCGCATATCGGAGTTTTTGGAGTCGTGAAACTCTTGCACAATGAAATCTCGATCAACGATTTCTCTACATGGTCGGAGCCGTTCGATTGGAGGGACATGTGTCAGAGGATCTGAAGGAGTCAGGATTCAGCATTTCGAGGTTTTTTCATACATAGGAATCGTTGCATTAGAAGTCACGATTTCGCGATACCTGATAGAGATCACACGTGCATCACGGATTGGGAAATCAGGAATCCTAAGGACACATGCATGTTGACATCGCGAACGTTGAAACGCCGAAATCCCGATAGGGTGATACAATGCCACAGTCGCGGAGGTGGTCATATGGACCAAGCTCGTAGTAAAAGGGGCTAACAAAGAAAAGGGCCCATCAGGAAAGTTGAGCAAAAAATATCGATAGGAAGGTTTATGGTAACAGGATTGTGAGCATGGTTGTATGGACCAAGGTATAGTCAGTAAGGGGCTAGCTCATAGAGACTGAGCCCATCGCGAATCGGGGTTTGGAGAGGTAAATATTTCGCGACAGCAAAAATTCCGAAACCCCAATACAGAGTCGGGGATAAGTCACGGTAGGTGCAGAGGCCGTGACGAGCACATGGAACCCATGCGTGCCCGAATCCTTGGGAGCTCATTTAGTTTTTTATTTTATTTTTAAAATCGTTAAAAAATAATATAAAATAAATTAAATATTTAGTATAAATAATTTACATATAAATAAGGTTAAGTTAGTTTAAATTAAAGTAAAGCTAATTTGGGTTAAATTAGTGTAATAATAATTCAACTATGTTATTAAAGTGTAAGGTTAGTCTACCTTGAAGTTGATGTTAACCAAGCTTAGATGCTTAATCCTAACCCAAAACTGAGCCAATTCCCTTGATGGAGTAATGTATGTTTACAGACAAGTAAAGAAAACTTACGCCTAACCCTGTTTCTAAGTTTAAGTAGCACCAATTTGAAACGTCTTGGAACTCACCCTAATAACTTTTGGGTGATCCAGGTTAAGTTAAACAAGATGGTCAATACTCGAAGGGGTCGAGGAAGGGGAGCATCGTCACGGGCACCACTGATTCCACCCACACCATCAACACCATCAACACCACCGACACCACCAGTACCACCACCACCATCGCCCGAACTAGCCTTCATACTGCGCTCGTTGGAGGCCATTAACGAGACTTTAAAGGGGCACCAACTAGCAGGGACTGAAGTGGAACTCCCACCGTCTGGGATGGGTAATCCAGAAGCATCAAGGAAATCAAGGGGAGAATTTCCACCTGAAGACATCACGAGAGAATTGTAGAAGATCAAACTTCCAGATTTTTCCGGCGGTCGCGCCAGTGAACGCGCGGAAGCATGGTTGGAAGGCATGACAAGGTGTTTTTCCTTAAGGGACTATGCATCCAACTCGAAGGCAAAGATCGCAATTTTCCAGTTAAGAGACAACACCTTAAACTGGTGGGGAAACTTGGAAAGACAACTACACCTTACCCCAGACACAGTATCTTGGGAACTTTTCGAGGAGAGGTTCCGAAGGAAGTATCTGCCAGATTACTACGAGGAACAACAAGTAGGGGCATTTCATGCCTTAGTACAAGGAAATAGGACTGTAGAAGAATACGAGATCAGATTTATGGAGTTGGTCAAGTATGTTTCGTATATGGACAATGACCAGCGACAGGCAGAGCGCTTCATTTATGGATTGAACTTGAAGATAAGAGCTATGGTGTGGATGTGGAAACTATCTTCAGTAGCGGAGGCAGTAGAAAGTGTGCGTTATGTGGAAGAACACATGAACTTAACATGAGGTGCAATATCAACATTTCCACATCGCCCTGGATTCGTAGGAAATACCCCGAGGACATTTCCTAGGGGAGGGGGCTCAAGGCCACCACCTTACGGTAACAGAGTAGTGCCAAGGACAGTAGCTGCAGGGATTTCAATGGCAGCTAGTGCAACATCTCATTCATCGCCAACGGTGCAGACAGGCCCATGACCATCTCGAGGAACAACTAGTAGGGGTAGAGGTTCCAGGGGAAGGAACTCATTTCAAGGATAGACACACAACAATGCACAGGTTCCACCTCGTGTTACCTATTGGGGGTGCGGGGGACCCCATTACCAGCGTGACTGCCCAGATTTTCAACCAGGGTTCATGCATAATGAAGGGAAGGCACCGATGGGGAAAGAAAGTAATAGCCACCATATTTACGCAGCAGTAGATAACTGCCAGGATGAACATCAATCCACCGTATTGGAGTCATCGGGTATGCTAAATCATATTAATGTTAAGATTTTGTTTGATTCTGGTGCGACAGATAGTTTCATTTCACCATATGCATTAGAAAAGAGTGGGCTGGCAGTCTATGAGCACGATGACTTTAAGCAAGTCGAGATGGCTTCGGGGAAGAAACAAGTTGTAGGACCTAGTGTCGATAATTGTATAGTAGACCTAGGAGTGTGCACTACCAAGTTGAAGGTCATATGACTTAATCATTGGAATGGATTGGTTAGCATCTCATCGAGCTTTGATAGATTTCTTCGCAAAGAAGGTGCTTTGTGTCAATGATGAAGGAAAACCGATAGAGATTCAAGGTGTACATAGAAAAGTGTTATTACACTTTATATCAACTATGAAGGTCAAGCGATGCTTGAGACAAGGGTGTCGAATTTATGTAGTGGAAGTAGTGAATGAAAGGAAGGGACCCTCATTGGGTCAGTACCCAGTATTGTCAAAATTTCAAGATGTTTTTCCAGACGAATTATCAGGATTACCTCCTAAGAGGGAGCTTTATTTTACCATTGAGCTAAAACTTGGTGCAGAACCAATATCCAAGACTCCATATCGAATGACAACATCGGAACTTTGTGAATTGCAAATGCAGTTGAAGGAGTTACTAGACTTAGGGCTAGTAAGGCCCAGTGTCTCACCTTGGGGCGCACTGGTAATTTTTGTAAAGAAGAAGGATGGATCCTTACAACTATGTATAGACTACAGGGACTTGAACCGTGCTACAGTGAAGTATAGGTACCCAATTCCACGAATAGATGACCTCTTCGATCAGATGAAAGGAGCAACAGTATTCTCAAAGATCGATTTGCGATCTAGGTATCATCAGTTAAGGATTAAGGAAGGTGATATCCCAAAAACTACCTTTCGAACTCGGTTTGGACATTACAAGTTTGTTGTAGTACCTTTCAGATTGACTAATCTGCCAGTAGTGTTCATGAGTCTCATGAACGGCGTATTCCGAAAGTACTTAGATCGATTTGTACAAGTTTTTCTAGATGACATTCTCATCTATTCCAGGAATGAAAGAGAACATGAGGAGCACTTGCGAATAGTGTTGTCTTTCCTTAGAAAGAACAAATCGTATGGAAAGTTGTCGAAGTGTTCCTTCTTCCAGAAAGAGATCCACTATTTAGGCCATATCATTTCAGGTGAAGGAATCTCGGTGGACCCAGAGAAGGTAAAGGCCATTCTAGAATGGTCAGTGCCGAAAAACGCACATGAGGTGAAAAGCTTCATGGGGCTAGCAGGTTATTACCGGAGATTTGTGGAAGGATTCTCAAAAATAGCGAAACCCATCACCACTTTGCAATGCAAGGGGGTCAAGTATGAATGGACAGAAGAATGTAATAGTGCATTCATTGAGCTTAAGAGGTTACTAACTAGTGCGCCAATTCTACGAGTGCCAGATATGGAAAAGGACTTCATGGTCTGCATGGATGCCTCGAAGCAAGGATTGGGGGCCGTGCTAATGCAGGATGGAGGAGTGATAGCTTATGCGTCAAGGAAGTTGAAAAAGCATGAATATTTATATGCCACTCATGACTTAGAGTTGGTAGCTGTAATGCTGGCTCTAAAACTTTGGAGACACTATCTTGTGGGGCGAAATTTTGAACTCAAAACAGACCATCAAAGTTTAAAACATCTCTTCACCCAAAGAGATCTGAATGCCAGGCAAAGGCGATGGAGTGAGTTTATGAGTGAGTATGATTTTGGTATTTCATATATAAAGGGAAAGGAGAATGTAGTCGTGGATGCCTTGAGTAGGAGACCATGTATCTTCTCTTTGGTAACTTTAAAGGTCAGTCTGAGGGAACATGTGTTGACACAACTACTAGGAGACAGTTGGTATTTAAAGGTTACTTCCAACCTCCAGAATGGGAGACAGTTAGAACCAAAGTATGAAGGATATAATCTAGAAACAGATGGATTGTTAATATATCGAGGAAGGATGTATATCCCAGAGAACGGGGATATTAGAAGCATCATACTGAAGGAAGCCCATAGATAACTTTATTGTGCGCATCTGGGTGTGAAGAAGATGTACGCAGAGATGAAGAAACTCTTCTTTTGGGTAGGCATGAAGCGCGATGTAGTACATTTCATCACTAGATTCCTAGAGTGTCAACAAGTGAAGGCCGACCACCATCACCCAACAGGCCTCCTACAACCGCACGATGTCCCTATGTCCAAGTGGGAAGTCATCTCAATGGATTTTGTTGTAGGGTTACTACTCACATCTCATAGACACAATGCCATTCTTGTGATAGTGGATAAGCTAACCAAGAGTGCTCATTTCATTCTGGTTAGAGACACTTACGATGTTACTGATGTGGCACGAGTGTTCATAAGCGAGGTTATCCATTTGCACGGGATACCTATGAAGATCATTTCATATAGGGACTCCAGGTTCACTTCTAGGTTTTGGACAAGTTTACAGTCAGCATTGGGGACTCAATTGAACTTAAGCACAACTTATCATCCTGAAACAGATGGGCAAACTAAGAGAGTAAATCAAGTTATTGAAGACATGCTTAGGATGTATGTAATGGATAATCAAACCCAGTGGGAGAAGTACCTACCTTTGGTAGAGTTTGCCTACAATAACAGTTATCATAGTTCCATCAGAATGCCACCATACAAAGCTTTGTATGGAAGGCCATGCAGAACACCATTGAGTTGGGATAGATTAGAAGACCGAGTAACAACTGGGCCAGAATTGATTCAGGAAATGGAGGAACAGGTGATTCAGATCAGGCAGAGGCTAAAGGAAGCACAGGATAGGCATAAAAGTTATGCGGATGCACACAGGACCGACCAGAGTTATGAAGTGGGGGACCAGGTTTTCACTCATATCAGGCCTAATAAGAGTACCATACGGTTCAGAAAGGGGACAAAGTTGTCACCTTGATTTATAGGGCCATTTAGGGTCCAAGAGAAAATTGGACCCGTTGCTTATCGTCTCATACTGCCACCCCACTTGCATAAAACTCATAATGTATTTCATGTATCTGTTTTACGTCATTATGTTGCTGATGAATCACATAAACTAAATTTGAAATAATTGTAGGTATCGGATGTGGGAAACCTCATGGTAGAACCGTTATGCATATTGGACCATAGAGTCTGACAGCTCAGAAACCGTCTAGTAGATCAAGTTAAGGTCCAGTGGGACAAGTATAGTCCAGGATCTTCTACTTGGGAGGACACCGAGACACTACGACGAGACTATCCCTCAATATTTTGACCACCTTGAGAACATTTTTCTCAAAGATGGGGTGTATGTGACACTACCTTTTGACTTAGATGGACAGGATTATCTGAAACCTATACACTTTATTTCCCAGTCACAGTGAAACTATTAAGTGATACACTTAAACTTCAAACTTATGAACTTTTATGAATGAATAAATGTTATCAATGATGAGGCATGTAATGCGATCTGTTATGTGAATGTGAATTTTATGAATGACTAAATGTTATCAATGATGAGGCATGTAATGTGATCTGTTATGTGGATGTGAACTTTACGAATGTTTAAATGTTATTGATGATGATGTATATGATGTGACATATTGTGAGAAAGTGAAATTGTGGAGTGTTTAAATACTATTAGAATGATGATTGGATACAATGCAGCCTATTTTGGGAAAATGATAATCTCACGAATGAATGATGAGTTTGAATTATGGGATATTATGAAATCTAATTCTATGTGGAAAACTTTGATGTTAATGTATTGGTACGGGGATACCAAATTGAAATGA
>ML778002.1:227795-238429 GCA_009831015.1 Picea engelmannii | reverse complement strand
TTTTACCTAGAACACCTTCTTGAGACTAGTCAATAGGGCTAGTCAGATACCCTATCTTACACAGGGTGTATCTACAAATTTAAAATGACCCAGATGCTGAAATTTTTACCACAGATACAATACTAATTTCTGTAAATGGTATCTGAAGGGCAGGGTCTGAAACGTTACAGAATTTTTTTTATAGCAAAAATTCCTCAATGACTCATTTTAGGATGATTCCATAACCCTATATTGTACCGGCTGTATCTCCGAAATTATAAGGCCTCAGAAGCTGAATTTTGAACCCAACGTACCTTGATCCGTCTTCTAAAACCCCTTTAAGCGGTTCCTTCTGAAACGTTGTAGAAATAAAGTTATAGCAAAAATTCCATGGTATCTCAGATGTAGCAGCGAAACCCCAAGACCTTGAGCTCTGATACCATATGTTAAGAACCAAACATCAATATAGCATATAAAAACCTCAAAAAAAGTACTCAACACCTTGAAAAAGAGATAATTTCAGATAATAAGCCTCTTCGAGGGGGCAACCTTCTTTTACCCCACTTAAATGTTCAAGTACAAGATGATTCAAAATGAAAATGTCTCCTTGTTATATATAGGAGACTAGGAGGTTTAATGGCCTAAAGCCGACATAAATAAAATAAAATTACTAATCTAATATGCCCCAATTAAGTGGTAATGAGCCAATATTAGGGATTAACAAGGTAACCAATGTGGAATTCAAGGGAGGAGGTATGCATTCAAGCATTGTGTTTTAGACATGCCAAGGAACAACACATACCCCTTTTACAACTCAGATAACATGTATGAAAGAGAATTACATTAGGAAAACGATTTGTAGGCTATGGTTTAGTACTATTCACATAAACCCACATTTTTATAAGGGTCTTCACTTGACTTTAGGCAAGGTTGTATTAATTTCCTTAACTTTGTTAGAGAATAGATCTATTAATTACAATTTAATTCACTTTACTTTAAACAAGGTTGTATTAATTTTCTTAACTTTGTTAGAGAAGAGATCTATTAATTACAATTTAATTCTAATGATTAACACTTTTAAATAAGTTTACATGAAAATCAACTTAATTATTAAAATGGAGATTCTAAATAATTTCAAATTTTAAATGTATTTATCAACTTAACAATTAGAATGGATATATATATATATATTATTAGTAAAGTGTTATTACAACAAGTGGAAGAGATATTTAAATTGTTTTTAGTTGTTAGTTCATACTAATTTAAAAAATGAAAAACAAATACCACTTAAAGAAGTCCGCTCTCAAATCAAGGATAAAAGAGATGTTCAACTCTTTTTTGGTTTGTGTGTTAATGATAAAATAAAATGCTCAAAATGATGTGACAATAAAATAAACCTTAAAATGGAAGAGATGATCAACTCTTCTTTAATTTTATCATGTAATCATTAAAAAAATGCTAAAGCTATAAGAGATATTCACCTAAAGGTTCATATACCCTTAATAAAATAAAATCTCAAAATGAAAGATGTTTTTAACTTTTCTTTAATTTTGCCCTTAATAAAATAAAATCTCAAAATGAGAGAGATGTTTTTAACTTTTCTTTAATTTTGAAAAAAATAATTAAAAAAAAATATATTCAAAATAAAAAAGATGTTCAATTCAACTTTAATTTATATAATGCTCGTAAAATAAAATAAAAATTGGAATGAGTTAAAATTTGAAACAAAATATTATTATAATAGAAAATATAAAATATGTTTAACTTTTTTTAAAATTAATGCAATATTATTAAAATAAAATGGAAATAAATACTATTGACAAAAGTAAGTGTTTAATGGAAATGGTGTTTAACAATTTTTTAGTTTAAAATAAAATGATCATACAAGAGGTATACAACTCAATTTTGATTGCATAAAATAATTTTGATTGGTGTAATGGTTGAAAAACATAGATAAAATATGGTTGAACCATATTTTATCTGCGTTTTTTAAGAATGATCTGGAGTTTTTTATACATACCCTTTTTATAAATATCTTATTTGGAAATATGGTTGAAGATAGTCAAAACAAGTCATCAAAATCTGGAATGTACTTTCAATGAAAAATAAAAAATTCAAGAATGTACATGTGCCACTTGTTTAAAAACACTGTAATGGTATTTCATCTTCAATTATTTGTTCAAGATCGACTTTCAACATTTTCTATTTTCTAACTTTTATTTTATTTATTTATTGAACTTCTATTAACTTTATGCATGCTCCACATACCAAATGACTATATTGACAACTTATGACATCTGACTGGTAGTCTTGAAAGTGAACATGAATATCAATTTGATGGGTTTCTTGAAAAAAATATCCTTTCAATACAATGGATCCTCTTTCATATATAAAACTGTTATCATCAAAATCTTCTAATAGCCTCATATTTTGTTCCCTGCATCACTTCAAATAATATTTCACATTTTCAGTGTTGTCTATAGGTGCAACCATGGAAAAAACATCTCCTGCAAATAATTGGATATATTGGACAACAAATAATTCATGTTAGATTATCACACAAGTACATCTACAAGTTATTTGAAAAAAATTAAACATAAAAATTATCTTCTTTAACAAGATCAAAAACTCTATCATGATCAACTGACACTATAGTTTCATTTGTTTCCATCTCCTCTGAGCTTGCAAGTGTCATTTTCCCTTTTACATTAAGTTTAGTATGTCTCCAAGATTTAACATATCCTGCATTTTCATTCTCGCAAATATCTATGGATTATGTGTCCTCTATGCAAACTAAACAAAAACAAGAGTCATTTCTTCTATCAAATGCAAACCCATTTTGAAAATGTTTTGTTTTAACTGAATGTATTTTTTGTGTCTCAGGTATTGTACTGGCGTCATATGGGATTGATCTATTTACATCTTCGATTCCGACATACCAAAAAAACCTGCACAATACAAGAACTTGTTAACTTGAAATCTCTCAAGAAAATGATTGAAGATTGAATATAAATTTGAACACATTCAAATTTATATATCCTGTGTACATACATGTAATATTTATATATAGACACACCTACACACATCACTTGAAGGATTGTATTCATGGATTAGCGCCATTTTGCACCATTCAACAACTTGTTCATTGGATTCAAATCGATCGGCATGAAGGTTCAGTTGATACCTTCAAAGTGTTCGTTTTATACATGCCCCTGCACCGCCGTGCTCTCCTTTTCCATGACCAGTCTCAAAAAAATTCCAACAATGTGTAATGTTTAATTTTTTATGAAGACGACATAACCAATATAATGATTGTGAAGATTTGAACTAACTCACACACCCATCTAACCATATCTAATGTCGATCGAATCTAATTTTGCGTTCTTTCAATGAATCGTAAAAATTATCAAAACAATGTTGTACATAATCTGTGTCGTGTGCTCGATCATCACTTATATAAAAGTGATATTCTTTGATAACATGTCGATTTTCATTGGTGCTTTCTTTGTTATCAAGACTCCGTTGAGCATGACTATATAGAACGTGGACAAATATCGTGACTTAATCAGAATGATAATATTCACTCTGTATTTCTTTTTGTGCAGCGAATGTGTAATTCTCTACAAAATCAACTACAGACAAAATTGTCCTTGGTGAAAACACTTCATGGGATTGTTTGAATTGTAGATCTTTCCATCGATCTCTATTTGAATGCTTGGTGTATTTATATATTTCTTCCTCAAAGTTCTTCAAAAAATCTATCACACAGATTTTATCTACCTTCAAATCAATCATTTTGGAAATAACATTTGAAGAATGTGGAGTCGTGTTGTTCATATATTCATATCTCTTCCAATTGACTCTTATATTAGAAAATGATTGATCATTCATATCAATATGATACTTTGAATGAAACAAACTTAGATTTCCACAACGATCACATTTCTTTCCACTAACACATTTGTTTTAGTAAAATAAATCATCATCTTCTCTTTCACATATAATTTCAGATATAAAAACACGGAACGTGGAAGGAGGAGGTCAACCTGGCCATGAAGTTTTACCAAAATCCAAAAACGTATCGTAATACAACTCAAATTTCACATGATAATGACAACAACAAGTATCACAAACAGTGATGGATCTAACAAACCATGGTTTTTATTGCACAAATGTATTGATGAAAATTTTAACTTATTTGTTCTCTTTTTTGAACTTATTGAACAACTCTATTTGTGTCATTGGAAATATATGTTTTGGATGTTCTTCTTATTGTTTTTGTGCTATTCTTCGTCGCAACACATCCCTTGTATGTGGTAAAACACGAGATTCTTCCAACCAACAATTACGGGCCAATTCTTTAACATTTTTTGCAAGTCTATCTTTGTAGAGTTGTCTATTCATTGTCCAACAAGCCAATTCATCATTTACATATATTTAAAATCAAAATTTTCTATGTTTGTGCAATGTTTTTCTTGACATTCCCAACATTTTTTCCATGTGTCGTGTCAAACGATCTTTTATATTGCTAGATGAAACAATTGTTGTTTGTATCGCTCTGCATGCAACACGAACATCTTCTTTTCGAGATTTTCCAAAAGCTTTTAATACACTAGTTATATTGTTAAAGACATTATGTTTCACCTTTGTATCCTTTGTCGACTTTTGAATACCCAATAATGATGTAGATTCTTTTAACTTTCTTGACTTCATTAGACAAAGTAAAAGTTGAGCTTGTATTGTTACTGATTCCTCTTTGAAAAAAATATTATACATATTCTTAATTCAATATCTTATATAATTCTTATCTTTTTTCTTTCCAAATTTGTCAGTATCAACATTTTCTAATATTTCATCATCAATGTTGATAGATTCTCCTGCATATTTCAATTTAAATTTTATATTAAAAAACATAACCCAAACACAAATTCACTTAATTATATATACTTTAGTGTTCATCTTGTATTATCTAAATTTATGTACATACCTATAGGTGATTCATCTTCTGCTTCAATTTCAGTTTCAACACCTTCTTCTTCAATTTCAGTTTCAATGTCTTCTTCGACATTATGAGACAAATCTATTTATGTTTTTTGAAAAGCATCAAATTGTAATTACAATCAATTATATTATTTACAATATTTTAAATTTGAATTCTATACTTTGAATTATGTACTTTCTTAATACAGTCCCAATGTGTGTCATGTTCTCGATCATCATATGTGCATGCATACCTGGATGACCTTCTTCTTGTTGAAAATATCTATTGACATTATCATCGTTTCTTTCTTCAATATTTGCACGTTCTTGTTTCTTTCTCCAATAAATCTCTTTCCTTTGTTCAATTTGGCGAGTATCATCTCGAGTGCGGTCAAATTTTCTCTTGCACAAAATTTTGTTTCACATGAATTTTATAGTTATCTGTAAAAGATATGTTCAACAAAGACATCACCTTGAAAAAATGCTCAACATTTATCTTTCAACATATAAATTGTTATTCCAATAAAAACTTGAACAGACATCAATTACCTTATTCAACAAAAACCAAAAAGATGATTCGAAACTTTATTTAGGTGCTCAAAAAAACCATCATGTATCGATATCAATCCTCTAATTAAGATAATGGAACAAGGGGAAGAAATAAAGAAAGAAAAGAATACAACTGCAATCAATAATAGAAATGATTTGAAATCCCTATCCCTGAGCTCATATATGTCTTTCCATCCGATGAATTGTGTTAAATGTGTTTGACCGAAAGCCTATTTATACATTTTGTCGCGAAATGAAACGATATGACATGTCTTTTCATTTTTTCTGACCAACAGAATTTGCTCAACAACCTTTTGGCCAAAAGAAGGTTTTTTCGTCCGAAAACCTTGGAAATCGTTTAGTTTTGACGGTTTCCGTTAGATTTTAGTCTTTCGGCCGAAATAATAGTTTTTCGGCTGAAAGATTATTTCGGCCAAAAACATGAAATTGAGACTGAAAACAAAAACCAGAGAATTGCCCCAAGCTTACCTGAACTTTGGAGGTTGCGGACTCCTGCAAATAATGAGAATTTGGTTTTGAAAATGACACTAGCATTTCCAAAATTGAATCTACTTTCAATTCCTATAATTTGTTTTCATTTTCTTTATTTTTATCTAATTTTATTAAAAAAAAAAAAAAACACTACATAATATTTTCAGCAGACATTATGATTCGGTGAAATGAAATATCGGTATCGCTAAAAATATACAGTGAAAAAAATAGAAAAATATATATTCATAATCCTTAAACTCTTCTTTTCAAAAGGGTATATTTAGATTTTAGTTTTAAGTAAAAATTAAGATAGATACAAGATGTATAAAAACATGTGTTTAAAATCTACAACATTTTCAGCTTGGTCAACTTCAAAAAATTCTAGAAATTATATTCATCTGCTAGATTCAAAATTATAGTCATAATAAAATAGAGTCTTTGTAGATTGTTGCAACATACTTCATTTCTTAAAAACATAATTTTAATAATAGATACATTGTTGTAGGAAAAAGTAACTCATTATCATTCCTTTCATGTTTAAGGAACATATTGTTAAACAATTGTCAAATTGACATATCAAATCGTGATAAAAAAAAAAAAATTGAAAAATAGTCATTGGAAAGATAACAAAATTCTTCACAAGTTTTGTTTTTACTATAAATTTAAATTATAAATAAAAAAAATACTTTTGTATGCCAGAAGTTGAAGAACCTGTGAAAATACATTTTTTTTTCTACATAAAACAAGCAAAAGTGTAACCCATCTTCTTGATTTCACCCTTAAAGGACTTTATAAAATTCGATTCCCGCTATTTTTTTAATTGTTTAAAAAAATCGCGCTTTTTTTTTAACTTTTTTGGCATGACGGTGCGCTAGTATAAGACACAACGGTGCATCCATATTACATTACGCACTGGTGCGTCCATATTATATGATGCACTGATAACATATAATTGTTTTTAATTAACAAAATCTTGAAACACGGTGTGGTTAATTTTTCAACACACCAGTGATTATTATTAATATGTGCATTGATGCATTTGTGGTTTACAAGCGCACCAGGATGATTTTAAAGTTATTTGAAATTTTATTTGCACATAAACAATATATTCATCTCAAATTATCTTTTAGGACGAATTCACATGACTTATGATACTTTAATATACAATTTACGTTTTATGTCTCCTTATTCTTAAAAGATGGTTTCAAAACTATATTCAAAATCAAATTGTGGTATGGTCCTCGAAATTTATTTTAGATATATACATAATTTTTTTTGTTAATTTTTCTTAAATGCAGGGAGAAAACCTTATTATATGATCAAATGGTCAATTCTTCAATTTCCATCCCATTCCATATTGCTCAAAGTCCATCACGAAGTTCTCTCTTTCCATCTCCAGTAAGTTTAACTTATTTTATTTATGTTTCGATTATCTCATTGAATGTTTTTTAATCCATGTCAATCTGAATAAAAATGTATCCAAATTTGCATGATCCTGATTCAGAATCGAGTTCAGATGTGGAAAATATTCCAGTACCAGTTCAAAAATGTCGGAATGTCTTATCAGGAGCAACATACCACAAGCAATTAGTAGATGAAAATGGACAGATGCTTTACCCTACCAATTGTGACATTCCATCTTCCAGCTACAATCATGGGTCAGCGATCATGGTAACAATTGTTTGGTACAATGTAATTTGAACAAAAAAAGTATTTCATTGTGATTACTAATATCATTGATGTACTAATGTTCAATACTTTTGAAATTAGGACTCTTCCGATGATGAGAGACCTACCTACAATCTTACGTTTCACCCCAAAACAATGTCAACCCAAGAGAAGGATGCATTGTTGAAATAATGTAACTGTGAAGAGAATTCTTATTATTATTTTTTTATTGGATTAAATCCCCATTGTGGATTAATCATGTTATTATTATTATTATTGTTATTGGATTAATCCCCATTGAGGATTAATCATATTGGTAATTGTATAAGGACCAAATCCCCTTTTGCGGATTGGTCATCAGACAATTACAAAGTGCAGAATAAGAAGTTGGCCCCAACAGTTATAATGAAAGGACCAGAATTAATTAAAGGTGGGTTTACCCACCCAGTGTGAGAGGTCGGCCCTACCAGATGGTGACTCTTCACACGTGCCAGATTGATATAAATAAGAGGCTAGCGCCTCACTTGTAAGACACACTTCACTTGCTCATTCTCTTATGAGGCAAGCTGCAATTTCAAGTTGGAGAGAAAAGAAGAAGGGTGGTGCATCTCTTGAGGAGGACTTTTTCTGTATTGGTTGAGTTATCTCTTGAACATTGTATAAGCTATTTATGATAAGGATGTTTTTGTTGGGTTTTCTTCCCCTAGAGGGTTTCCCAGGATAAATGATGTGTCTCTTGTGGATGTGTATTTCTCAGTGATCTTGTTCTTACTATTCTCTTATCTTATGAAATGAAAAGAAATATAATAATGGCATAAACATTAACATGGTATCAGAGCCAACCCAAAGAAAGCACAATCTGTAAGAGGAAAAACGTCACTGTTACCGTACCCCAAAATTAGGGTTTTGAAAAAGCAATTATTTTCATCTCCCTAACACCCTAGAAAGTTGCGCCCTCCCCCAAGGATCAATTTGGAACCTAGAGCACACCTTTTCAGTGGTTGGATCTCCCAGAAAGTGAAACCCTAGTTTCACAAAGTACAAGAAAACCAGAGTACCAGAAGTACCAGAAAACCAGAAGCACCAATTCAAAAATCCGGAGAGTAGATTTGAAGGGGTAAAATTTGGAATTTCTCAAATCTGAGGACACTAGGCTACTCGCCTCAGCCAAGCGCACCTCCTGGTAAGATCAAAACTTGATTTCAAGCACTTTCAATTTTTGGTCATTTTTGTTACCGAAAAGTACAAGATGTCTGCAAGCACAAAGCTTGTTGAGAAATTAGAAGGCATAGACAAATTCCATGCCTGGAAGTACAGAATCGATCTAATCCTTGTAGAGAATGACTTATTAATATTTATCAAAGAAGAAGTGAAGGAACCTGAAGATGCCGTAGAGAAAGTGAAACATCAGAAGGATTCAATCAGGGCTCAGAGAATCATTGCAGATTCAATCAAAGACCACCTAATTCTATATGTATCGTCAAAAGAAACCTCGAAGGAGATGTTTGATGCTATAAGAAAACTATGTGAAGGAAAGAACATTAATCGAAAGATGAATCTCAGAACTCAGTTGAAGAATACCAAGATGCAGAAAGGAGAAATGATTCAAGAATACTTCTCCTGAATCTCCCAGATAAAAGAACAATTGAAAGTGATTGGAGACACCATCGATGAAGATGAATTTGGATTAACTACCCTAAACGGTCTCACAATACCTTAGGATGCCTTCATCCAGTCAGTATGTGGCAGAAAGGAGAAACTACAATTTGAAATCCTATGGGAAGAATGCACCCAAGAAGAAACAAGGGTAGCCAACCATGAAGAACTACTAGCAAGGGACAATGATCAAGCCCTAGATACTCATACAAAAGGAGGAAGGAAGAAACCCTACTTCAAAATGGAATATCATAGAGAACCACAATCATCAAACAAGTTCAACAACCAAGAATATCATTCAAGAAATTTTCAGAAGAAAGGACAACACAAGGGACGAGATATCTCATCTATACAATGCTATCATTGTGCTAAGATGGGACACAAGGCGAACAATTTTCCAGTCAAAAAAGAAGAGTACAAGAGGAAGAACAAAAGACAACATGCTCATATTGCCGAATATGAAGAACCACCCATGAAAATGATTAAGGACCATGTCTTGATCTCAACTCTCTTAGGATCTGTATCACCTAGAGAGGACACATGGCTCATTGATAGCGGTGCATCAAAGCATATGACGGGTAAGAAAAATACCTTCTCTTGTATTTCAGAAAAGAATTTTTCTCAGAAAGTAACTCTTGGAGATGATTATCAATATCCCATCAAGGGAATAGGGGAATCAAACTACAAACTTGATTCAGAAAACTCAATAACAATGAAGAACGTACTCTATGTACCGGGCCTAAAGAAGAACTTACTCTCCATATCATCTTTAGACAAGAAAGGCTATAGAGTTTCCTTCATAGATGGAGAAGTTCTTATGTGGGCTAAGGGAGAAACCTTACATAAAGTAATCTTCATCGAAAGTGAAGAAAATGGTTTATATAAGCTGAAGGGTCACCCAGAAACTGCTATGACCCATGCCATCGAAAATTCATGCGAACTTTGGCATATAATATTGGCTCACATCAACTACAAGGCGCTACCATACATATGCAAAGATGTCACAAGTTTACCAGAACTCAAGGTTGATCAGGAAGGCATATGCAATGGATGTGCACAAGGGAAGAACATCAAGAAACCCTTTCCAAAGAGGGACAAAAAAGATGAAGGAGTATTGGAACTCATCCATTCAGACGTTTGTGGCCCAATGCCATCATCCTCCATTAGTGGGTATGTATACTATGTATCATTCATTGATGATTATTCTCGTAAGACCTGGATATACTTCTTAAAATCTAAAGATGAAGTATTCAGTAAATTCAAGGAATTCAAAGCCTTGATAGAGAATCTTTCCGAAAGAAAGATTAAGA
>ML778002.1:198156-227559 GCA_009831015.1 Picea engelmannii | reverse complement strand
CCTGATGAGGAGACTCTTGAAGATCATGATATAACAGAAGCTCAAGAACCTCCTCAGATAACCTTCTCCCATAAAAGAAAGCCTGCTTGGGCAAGAGAGCTTATTCAAGATGGAGAGAAGTATGGTGTTCCAGAAGGAACCACAAGACAGGTAAAGAAACCAAAGACATTCTCCAGTTACACGGATTTGATGTGAAATCTACTTGATGAAGAACCTACATGTTTTGAAGAGGCCATCCAGAAGAAGGAATGGGCAGATGCATGATAGAGGAATACCAATCCATAATAAAGAATGATGTGTGGGAAGTTGTTCCCAGACCGAAAAGTAAGGATGTGGTATCATCAAAATAGCTATTCAAGATAAAACATGTTGCTGATGGAAGTATTGAGAAATATAAAGAAATATTTGTCACTCGTGGCTTTTCCCAGAAGGAAGGAATCGACTATGAAGAGACATTCGCTCTTGTGGCCAGATACATTTCAATCAGAACCATTATATCTCTTGCTGCCAATATGAAATGGAAGCTTCACCAGATGGATGTGAAGACAACTTTTCTAAATGGTGTCATTGAAGAGGAAGTGTATATAGAGCAACCCTAAGGATTTGAGGTTGAAGATAGGAAATCTCATGTCTGTCGATTGAAGAAAGCCTTATATGGATTGAAGCAAGATCCCAGAGCTTGGTATGGCTGTATAGACAGTTTCTTGATGAGCTTGGGCTTTACCAAGAGTAAAGCAGATTCAAATCTCTACTTCAAGATCATGGATAATGAACCAGTAATACTATTATTGTATGTGGATGACTTATTCTTAACTGGAGAAGAAAATCTCATCGCTGAATGTAAACAGAGACTTGCTGCTGAATTTGAAATGAAAGACCTTGGCCTAATGCATTACTTCTTAGGTCTTGAGGTATGGTAGAGTCCGAAAAGAATATCCCTTAACCAAGAGAAGTACATGGTCAAAATCTTGAAGATATTCGACATGCTCGAATGCAAGTCCATGAATACACCCATGGAAGCAAAGCTGAAGCTGTTGGTCGATACTTTGTCAGATTTGATAGACGCCACTCTGTACAGATAGATTATTGGATCATTGATGTACTTGATGAACACCAGACCATACATTTGTTTTGTAGTGAACACCAGTTACATTATTCTCTCCTGATGTTGATGAAGAATACCCTTGTTAAGGGGGAGTGTTGAAATAATGTAATTGCGAAGAGCATTCTTATTATTTTATTATTATTGGATTAAATCCCCATTGTGGATTAATCATGTCATTATTATTATTGGATTAAATCCCCATTGTGGATTAATCATGTTATTATTATTATTATTGTTATTGGATTAATCCTCATTGAGGATTAATCATGTCGATAATTGTATAAGGACCAAATCCCCTTTTATGGATTGGGCATCGGACAATTACAAAGTGCAAAATAAGAAGTCAGCCCCAATAGTTATAATGAAAGGGCCAGAATTAATTAAAGGTGGGTTTACCCACCCAATGTGAGAGGTCGACCCTGCCAGATGGTGACTATTCACACGTGCCATATTGATATAAATAAGAGGCTAGTGCCTCACTTCTAAGACACACTTCACTTGCTCATTCTCTTATGAGGCAAGCTGCAATTTCAAGTTGGAGAGAGGAGAAGAAGGGTGGTGCATCTCTTGAGGAGGACTTTTTCTGTATTGGTTGAGTTATCTCTTCAACATTGTATAAGCTATTTATGATAAGGAAGTTTTTGTTGGGTTTTCTTCCCCTAGAGGGTTTCCCAGGATAAATGTTGTGTCTCTTGTGGATGTGTATTTCTCAGTGATCTTGTTCTTATTATGATCTTATCTTATGAAATGAAAAGAACTATAATAATGGCATAAACATTAACATGCATTGAGAGCACAACTCGGAGAGGAAGCATACCAAGAATGGTTGAATCAACCACCTATTCAATTTCCACTACATCCATATTCACCAATTAGGAATGACTACAACAATAATAGTTCTTCATAAGTTGGCAATGGAGACAATCAAAAAAAGGTTGGTATGGATTATTACTTATGGGATACAACTACCATGGAGACAATGTTGTTAGACACATTCTAGAATGATGAGCTAGGTGATGATGCTCATATCAATGATACCATTTTCAAAAGCATGAAATATGCTTCCACCACCCCTCTCTTTGGACCTAGTGCTCGATCAAAGTCTACCCAACTTGGGACAACAATGTTACTGTACAATGTGAAAGCAAAGTTTTTCATATCAAACACATGTTTCTCGAAAATATTGAGCTAATTGACCAACAAGTTCCTTATATTAATTTTGAGAAATCTTGTCATAAAATCAACATTTGAAATGGTTGCTTTTATAAATGTTAAATGACCTTGGACATTTCTATTGCCCACTAATATTGAATGATAAGGTTCTTCCTAGTGATAATGTTTTTTCTCGGTAGTTGTGAAGAGGAAAATAAGTTGTTGAAAATGTTGGGTGTTTAGTATATATCATATCATGCATGTCCAAATGATTGTATTCTATATAGAGGACAATATGTAAACAAAGAGATATGTCTGAAATGTGGGCATGATAGGTACCATAAATCAAATAAAAATGGTAAATCACATGGTCCTCCTCATAAGATATTGATGCACATGCCTATAATCACAAGGATTCAAAGGATCTTTTGCTTCAAATAATTAGCTATGTTGCAAGGATGGCATGCCTCGAAAATAAGTGAGTCGGGAGTTATGTCAATCCCAATAGATTCAATAGCCATGAAGCATATAGAGGATGCATGGCCAGAAAAATTTAAGGATGAAGTACAAAGCCTATGACTTAGCATAGCAATGGATGGAGTGAACCCATGTTCCCTCCAAAGCACCAACTATTTTGTTTGGCCTGTAGTAGTGATTATTAAAAATACCCCCCCATGGTTTCTCGTGAAGAATGAACATCTTATGTTGGCTCTTATAGTCCCTGGAAAAAGACAAGTGAAGAATATGGATGTCTACCTACAACCATTGGTAGATAAATTGGAGGAATTATTGGAAGGGATACATGTATACAATGTATCAAGACCCATCACAACATAGAGGAGTTTTATGTTGTATGGAATATGTGCTTACACCACACATGATTATCCAGGATTAGTAGTTTTCTCTAGTAATTAACATGTTTATTGATTTTCTTATATACGTAACAATATTTATTTTCATATTTAATTCATTGTGATTGACATTCTATTCTTAAACACTAACATGCTATGTATACAATAATTTTTCAAGTCTTGTAACTAAAGGCTATCATGGATGTAAATGTTGTAGACTTTCTCTGAAGGCTAGGCAGTCCAACCACCTAGGAAATCCAGTGTACGATTGTTCAAGGGTATTCCTCCCATAATAACACCCTTATATAAGAGAAACATCCACTTTAAATGGTAAACTAGAGAGAACCCAAAGGCCTGAAATAATGACACCAACAAAATTTCCCATTGGGATGAAAAGAAAATCTATATTTTATGAGTTCCCATATTGGGAGCATCTTAAGATTTCCCACTTAATAGATCCCATTCATATATTTAAAAATTATTCATATTCTTTATGGAGGAATATATCATTGATAGAAAGTGACACATTGGTTGTGAGTAGATATCTTATTTCTTCAAAAACTAAAAATAAACATTTTCCAAGACAAGAAAGTAGAGGAGAGGTTGGTCCCTCTTGGTCTTTCAAAGTAGCTGATGTCCCATGGATTTTGAAGAAAGAAGATCTTTCTTTCGAAAAGGAAGTTATATTTGGTGTTAAGGTGCCTTCTTTATATAGGTCTTCCCTATGATGTTTCTGCATTGTGTGTCAAGAGCATTTGTCAGGGTTGAAATCGCATGACCATTTGAACCTTCTAAAGGTATGACGTATGTCAAAAATATGATTTTATTATTTGTAATATTTATTTTTATGCCATGTGATAAAAAAAAATTAATTTTGTATGTGTTTACTTTGTAGTGCCATTATCCTCTGCTCGTGCGTGGGTGTGTGAACCATGACTTCCCCCATGACCTAAGGTGTTCCATATCTAAATTATCTCCATGTGTACATTGGATCACATCAAAGGAGATTCATATGGCTAACTTTCCACAGTGGCATCAAGAGATAACTGAAATTGTTTGTATGTTTGAGAAGGAACTATTGTCGAGTTTCATGGAATTGCAGGTTCATCTTCTAATTCACCTAGTAGATGAGTTTGAACTAGTTGGGGTGGTCCCCTATCATTGGATGTTTTTTTTAGAGAGGTACAAGAAGAAATTGAAAGGATTTGTTTGTCAAAGGGAAAAACTCGAGAGGTATATGACAGAAGGGTAAATATCATATGAGCCTTTCTACTATTCCATTGAGTACATCAAGTAGATCGACAACACACCAGGTGAAGTGATTTGGGACGACGAAAGGGATTAAGACAAAATACAAGGGAAGCTTCTCCAAACGAATGGAAAAAGGAACTTGATAAAGAGTAAGTGACTTATCATTTGTCAAATTTCTACATAATAACTATTCACATTGAACTTCATAATGTATATTTTCATGATCTCATATGTACTATATGTTGGTTTGATTTCATGAATACATCAGTGAATTCATAAATTTATGCCATCAATAGATTCATTGTTTACAATTCTGAGGCAACATAGTTGTCGGTTGCATTACATGAACAGAAGAGGAGGAAATGGGAAAGTGACCGGAAATAATTCAGATGGTTGAATGATAGAGACATCCCTTATCCTAATCATTTAAATGAAAATATGCCAATGATATGCCCCAAAATTTGGGTTGTTGACCAAGTTAGAGAGAAATATGGTGCATTCATTCGTTACCCGCGTGAAGAAGAGGATGCACTAAACATAGGGATTGGTTGCAATAACTTAGTAATAATCTCTTTGTGTACATAGTTTTTAACTTCGTGATGCACATTTGAATTGTAAGTACATCTATATTATTTTATATTTTAATGGTCGGGTTATTGTTGGCAGATGGGCAAACCCAGGGTTCAACACTACAACAACGCACCAAAAAAACCCTAACTACTGGCCCTTTCAGAACCACCTACAAAGAAGATGAAGTCTCACCCGAGGTACAGGCAGGGGTGGTTGCAAGACTCAGTTGTTTGCAACCTTAGCTGGGACACAGATCTATGATTGTAACACCTTAACAGAGCACTTAGTTATTAGAGTTCATTAATATTCAACCTCAATTCACAGCGCAACTAAACCCTAACAACAGATCAACACAACATTCACACAAATCCAATATATTCAAGCACTAAGAATACCAATAGAGATCATATCTAGCATTCATTCACATTATTCATCACTAAGCTATCATATCAGATTCATCTATCATCTAACATTGCACTAAGCATTGAATCACATGAACAAAAGAACATCCAAAAAGAACAAAGCATTCAAAACACAGGATATACATGGTTCACCCCCACCCTATGGCTGTGTCCACCAACTTGTCATCCTCTTTATTATATTCGATAAATATTCTTACATGCACAAAGCCTCAAGATCAACTCCGCAGAGGACAGGAGATCTGTGCACCTCGCTAGATCCTCCTTCCTTGAGTTATAGCACAAAGACTTCCACAATATCTTACAATCACTTGCACTTAGCTCTGCAAACCTCACATAGTATGAAAAAAGAAATTACCACTTAACACTTAGCACTTAGCACACTTGCAACTGACTAGTCACTACTAGTACTATTCACTACTTCTTTCATCGCCTAAACTTTTACTTATACATTAAAAAATAGGCCTAAGCATGGGTAAACCCATGGGACGACATCCCCATAACCATTACATAATCCCAAAACCCAAAAAGGCGCTAAAAAGGGGTCGATATACTGTGATCTCCGCTTCATCTTGCGCTCCGCCTTTGATATCCTGTCGAAGTCCCAAAAATAGGTCAAACATGACCAAGGATCCTCAAAACTTGGTCAAGGGCCAACAGGCCCCCAACACTCACCTATGACTTGTCCCAAGTCACTCTGATCTGGGTAATTTTGCTTCAAAATCCTCGATCTTAGCTCAAGTTGCTTCGACTTGTTGTTGTGCCATAGCCTCCTGCTCAGCGAACTCTTAGATAAAAACTTTGTTGACAGGTCCCTCTAAGCGTTATTCAGTTGTAGTGACGACTTGCTCCAGTTATACTCCTCGGCCTTTGATCTTTGAGAATATTTGGAAATCCTCATCTTGTATACATTGGAGCCTATGAGTCACCTCCATGACTTTTATTTGAATGGTGTGGACCTGTTGTTGAGAAGTGCACTGCTCTTGGGATCGCTTCATCATTTCAACAGCTGATAAGGGATTCAATTGTTCTTGTATTGTTTCTTCTTGTTGCTTCACCTCCTGGAGTTGTGACTCCAGTGCCTTCAATTCTAGATTCTCAATAAGTCACTTATAAGTATGGGCACTATGATCACTTAGTTGTTTACATTCCATGGAAAGGGCCTTTATTCTCTCAACTATGATTCGAGCAGTTTCATCTCTTTGATCCCTCACATCCTGCGGGGTGTCAGGAACTGTGCAGAACTCTAAGTCTACTATTCTTTGATGTAGCTGTTAGATAGATTTTGTGAGCTACTCTAATTGATGCTCGACTTGGTCATCTCACTTTGGCTCTAATCTTTTCACAAAGAAAAGTTCTTTGTTGATTGCTTCTTTCACTTCGAGTTGTTATGCGAGAAACTATTCTTTTTCTTGTTGAATCTATGCTTTCTCCTCTTCAAAATTTGTCTGGAGAGAAACCTTCTGCTGACCAGTCCTTAGTTATCTCCTCGAGGTCCTCTTCTGTGAGCTTGTAGTACGACTGAAGTTCCTCCTTATGCTCATCTTCTCACGCAGTGATATAGATGAAGTGTTGATCTGCGCAGAACTTCATGAGGGGTCGGAACCGTTGTAGGGTGTTTGGCATCATGCAAGGTTCAGCTTCGATAGCCCTCTTTAGTTGGATATAATATGTGTGAAATATTGCGTTCGACTGCGACTGTTTTCCCATATCGCTCGAGTACCAGAGCGTGGTGAACTTCACAGGAAGCGTCTCGAATAGCTCCATGTCCAGGAAGGTTGCACCTTCCAGTATCTCCCAAGCAATAAACGTGATGAGGATCAGGAGCCAACTAAAGTGGAACTCATATCCCTGATCCTATGCTTCACGGTAGTCTAATTCCAGTTGATTAACTAGGCACTTCAACCAATTCATTTGTAGGCTTTCCATGCATTTCCCTATGAGGTCAACGACAAACCCTGTGACCTGCGTGGGTTTGTTCTTCCTTACTAGCTTTCCTGCAATTAATTGGCATAATAGGCACACTACACCATTCTGTATGGAAGCTACCTTGTAGCCTTGCATCCCCTTCTCAACATCTCCGTAGGTATCCTTGATCTTCTATGCTAATGCGCGATCTGTGGCTTTCCCTGGATAGAAATCCTACGGGTCAGGTCATTGCATACTTAATCCGGTGATCCTATGGATCAACTTTGGATCGACTGTGATACATTGGTCTAGCCATAAGTAGCGGCCATGGTAACATGAGAGAAGGAGATTAACATAGGCGTTAACCTCTTGGTGTCTTCCAAAGTGTGGGATTTTCATTACATTCAACAAGGTGGACTATGTGAGGTTCATCATCCATGGCTGGGGGATTATTTTTGAGTTTTTCCCCTTAGTTCTGGTCAAGTATTTATACGAGGCAAGCATACCATGGTTCTTGCAGTCTCCTAGGTTCAAGTCGTTGAACTTCAACGTTGTGATCTTGTCTTTTTGCACTCTATCTTTATGTATCCCCTTCGAGAGGTCCACAGTAACCATGGTGTAATCAAAATCTCTCGACACACTATCATGAGTCACCTCATCGGCCAGAGGTAGTATGTAGTTGGGTAAGTTGGTCGATATTAGCTTCACATTTTCTAGGTCATCTTTGTGCTTGGTTCTATTTTCCGTGACGACTCAGGATGGTCTGGATCCAAGAGTGGTCGACGAAGAGGCTTTCACTCCTCTCGTCGATGACACTTGTACACCCATAGACATTACCCTTTTAGACATTACTCTTTCAGTCATGAGGTCAATGAGTACCTCCTTCATAGACTCTTTGACTGTGCTAAGTTCTTTGTACATAGACGCTCGTGGTTCAATATCTTAGGTTTGAAGAGTAACTACTCAATGCAATGGGATGGATGGTGATAGATCAATTATCACTATGAGAAATCAACTGATCTGCGGGCTCAGATAATCATGGTTGGAAAAAGTGTTCTCAGTGCAAGGCTCGATGGAATAAGTAGATAACTAGGCAATGGATCTCTCCAACGGGAGAGAATCCTTCATTAATTTAGTTATGTTCGTTACGGCGCAGTCCCAATGGTATGATGGCGAGATTTCTAACCATAAATGTTGTTCTACCCATTCGGGGCATCAGTATAACGGTTATATTGTTTCCAATGGCTATATTTTTTTCACCATGGTGAAGTGTCATGTGGCGTTGTTCTGCTATCTTGACAAAGTTCCAATTTTGCAAATTTTCCTTCTGCGAAGTTCCCTCTGGACCCTTATGTAACTTTTCTATCTTTGATCTCTTGTTACTTAGTTTTCTATCATTCTTTCTAGTGAGCTTCATCTCGATATTCTTCTTTCCTTCTGATTCTTATCTCCTCTTGGCATAGTAACTTCACGTTGTTGAGATTCTTTCCTAGGATTCAAGGGAAATACTTCTTCTCTATCTGGGTAGGTGCTTCAGTATTTTTTGATTCTTATTGTGTTCTTTCAACTTTGACATCCAAGTTTTTGGTTCTAAATAGCTTTGATTTGTTCTCTTGTTCTTCAATAAAGTGTGTGATCCTCCTAGTCATGAAATATTTCAATTCTTGCTTCTTCTGCTCTAATACTTCTTCTTCTTTCCTTGTGGCCTGATCCCTTTCAATCCAAGGTTTTCCTAGTAATATAGAAAATGGGGCGTTGTTCTCAATAAATTTAACAACCTCAAACTCTTCCTTTGTTGAAGTTACATGAACACTCATAGATATCTGGGTGAGCTTTCCACATAGGTTTATCATCTTTCCTCTAAATAATTATATTCCTCCCAATGAAGGAATCATAGCAAGCTTTCCTAAAGTTTCCCAAGTTCTTTATGTCATAATATTCACCTGTGTTTCTTCATCCAGAACACAGTCAATTTATAAGTCTCCTATTCTTGCTTCTATGCGCTCTTTTTCTTTGAATATCTCTGATAATTTGATATTTCGGTGGTCATTCAGGGTTTCTTTCAATTGTAGCAATACATCCTCTTATTCATTCCAGGGTTCTTCCATGGTCTTAGTGTCTTGACCTTTCTCATGGTCTTCTTGTCTCATATTCATTCTTTCAAGTTTATCAATCATTCTAGTGCAATCTACAACTTCATGGTCTGTAGCTTTACAACAAAGACAACTAGGTCTTCTATCAGGACATTCCTTAGCAAGATGTCCCAGTATTCTACAACTGTATCACAGGATTAATCTTCTTTTTCTCTTAAATGATCCCCAACCTTTCCTGTAGCTAACCTGCAAAAAATTATTTCTAGGGTCCTGCATCCATTTGTTAGTCCAAACATTTTCTCTATGCATAGGAATAACATAGCTTTCACTATTCTTATCAGATATACTCATATCAAAATTTCTTTCTTCTAGTTGTGGCCTAGTTTTCAAGCTAGGACAAAATTTATCAAACATACTGTTATCACCCCATAAATTATGGAAATCAACTGATGACTTGGATATTATGGATATTATCTGTATCTGGTGCTTTTATTGGCAATTGATTTTTTATTCTGCAAATGATTTAAGAAAAAATAAAAGAAACAAGAAAAGAAAAAGAAAAAGAAAAAGAAAAGCGGGCATAAAAGAATTGAAAGAAAAGCCCCATGCAATAATAGTAACTTGGCCATACCTTTCAAGCATGGCCAAGTTCTTTTTAAATTTGATGTTCATAGGTTAGTGAATAAATCTGACCAGACTGTCTAATCCTAGTCAGATAGCCCCTAGGTTAGATTAGTGAATAAATATAACCAGATTGTCTAATCCTGGTCAGGTAGCCCCTAGGTTAGATTAGTGAATAAATCTGACCAGACTGTCTAATCCTAGTCAGGTACCCCTTAGGTAGAGTAATTTCTTAACCCAACAGTTAAATCTGGGTTAAATAGTCCTAGGAAGATAGGTTAGCATGTAGGTTAGTTTCTTGATTTGCTTCACCACCCATGAAACCAGATTGATGAAAATGCTACACCATGTCTCCATTGCCTTAGAATAGTTTAGACGAAGTCCCCTTGGTGGTGTCTATGTGAAAAATTGGGAAAAACCCATAAAATGATTTATATCCTAAGTTTTTCCCCAAGTACATATTTCTCCACTCCCAGCCTATGTTTCTTGCACTTATCAACCGTCTCGATCACAACGCTAAGATCTACGGCTCACAGTGCATTCCGGACCCCCCCGACCATTCTACTTTTAACTAGGGGGGGGGGGGGTCCGAAATTGGTAATAACATGGGCGCTCATCTGGACGGCTCAGGGAGGAGCGCTTAAATCTATGGCCCACATTGGATTCCAGACCCCCCCGTCCATTCTGCCTTTAATGGAGGGGGGGGTCCAGAATGGGTATTAAAGAGCGCACTCATATCTATGGCCAGGAAACAAGCGCGTAGATCAATGGATCACAATGGATTTCAGACCCCCCTTGGTGTTCTGCTTTTAACCAAAAGGGGGAGGTCTGGAATGGATATTTCCCTTCGACGAGCCCCTGGTCATACATGGCGTCAGCCTATTGGTCCTCAAGTCCCATCCCACACATGTTATCTGACAGCCCCATCACTCATGGACGTCATCCTCCACTGAGTCCACTTGTCCCACTTATTCTCGGGGACGTGTCCCATCCCATAACTATTGTCATTCCCTGTTGTCTGTCCTTTACCCTTTCCACTCATGACCAGCCCCTTATGGCGACTTTCAATTCCCATCACCTCCAATCCATAGAAGCCACATCAACCATCCGTATGTTTTGGCCACCGTCACCTGCCATATCACCCCCAAGTGGCCCGTTGCCCATTAATAACTAGATAACATACTCGTTGTCATGCTGGTCGTTTTCCCGCGTCCAACCGACCTCGATTTTAAATAAAACTACCATTTTCCTTCTTCATTCACTATTCGTTCATCGCACCAGAAAATTTTACTCTTACGCCTCCATTGCTTTTCCACCACCTTCATCCACAGTCAGTCTACCCCACTAACATCGTGTTTATTGTAGGTACTATTGCTGAAATGGTGTCAAACCCAAGACAAGCGGAAGGAGAAGAGAATCCTTTTCTTCCTCCCCCTGTCGACCTGGATAAAATTCCCTTGGTCGATAAAGATAGATTGATTGCAGATACCATCTGCGACTTTGACTTTTCAGATCTTCAGTCATGGCTCTGGGAGGTGTTCCTGGACCAGAGCGATGAAATTGGACTCTAGGAGTCCAATTTTCCCTTGTATCTCTTTCCCCAGATTCATCATTTCCCAGAATTCTCCCTCAAATGCCAAGCCCATTACATTCCCCACCAGAAGGCGATCGTCTCTTCATCTAGAGACATCCTCTTGTTCATCACTCCCGAAGACATTGACCATATGATGTAAATCCCCCGTGCTGAATCTGCGTCCCCATTCAATTTAGAAATCCTCACCGATTTATATCAGAAAATGACTTTCCCTCAGAGAGCTCAGATATTCGATCTTTTCCTCCCCACTTCCGCTCCACTCCCTTCCACCAATCCCCTTTACCCTTCTTCCATGTTCTCCACCAAAGGAAATCAAATCATTTCTTCCCTTTGTGCCCTGCTTGGTTACTATTCTGACCAATGGGTAGATGAGCCCATCCTGGTTTTTCTGTCCATTTTCTCAAACAATGAAAAGCCCACAACGCAGTTCAACTACAACACCTTCTTGGACGATAATATTCACGAACAATTCATGCATTTTTCCATAGAGGGCATGTTCATATATTCTTCCATACTGGTGTACATGTTCGTTTACTTTCATGCCGACAAATTCAGTTTCTCCATAAAGAAGATGGATGCATATGGAAGGCCCCAGCCAGTCACAGCATGGAATTCTCTTCTGAAGCGTAACTCTGCTGAATACGACTTCAAAGATTTCATTGATCAGTTTTACCACCCAGTGGTAAGCATGTTGAGTGGCAGGCCTGAGCCACGAATAAACGATGAAGTCCAGAGGATTCTACATCTCTCAGACAACGCAAAGACAGGAGACTGGTACTTATATCAGAACCACACCGAAATCAGAGTTTTCGGATGCGAATTGGCACCCTACAAGCTGCCAAAATATGTACCGGTAAGAATTTTTGCATTAGAATATATTAGGCAGATAATGAATTCAGATGACATTCATTTTGTTTCGCTGAAGAAGAAGCAGAAATTGCGAATCAAGGGGTAGATTGGTTCTTTCATCTGCAATAGTCGAGGCACAGGGGAAGAAGTGGATAGAATGTTGAAGGAGATGAAATTCTTTACGAGTTTCACATGGCACTATGATCCATGCGGGATCATTTCGGAAATGAGAGTGAAAAATAAGAATGTCCAGTATGCTCATGATTCTAAGACAGAGATCGAGAAATTTGCAAATCAGACAGTATGGGTGCCTGAAACTTTGATGGACGTGGAACAACAAGCTGAAGTGCAACATCAGGTGCCCTCAATGAGTGTGCCACCCACTACCACACCTCAGGTCCTCAAGGAGAAGAGGCCCCGACAGGAGTCATCTCCTCCTGTAACCGAGGTGTCATCAGAGGAGTTCCAGATGCACACCAAGAGGCCAAAGACAGTTTCAACGCCTGGCGCGACAGTAGAACAAGAAGTCCCACCTACCATAGTTTCTACCATAGGGGTCAGGCCAGTCACCCTACCTTTCGGTTCGAGCAGCATAAAGCAATCACAACAGTAATACTAAATAAATCCATAGATTCTCCCCTGGATACTCAGCCAAGAAAAACTGGTCCCAAGTTGGGCATTTTCAAAAAGTATGAATTGATCAAGAAGAAGAACCAAACCCTCACTAGCAAAACTTATGCCCAGTTTCGGAAGTAGTCATCCACATCTCAGCATAGGCTTCTTTCATCATTTGAAACAGAAAAGGGTAGGATGCATATGGCTTATCTCCAAGCACAGGTGTCGGATCCCAAGGTGATCTCAGATTAAAAAAGGGCCACCTTCGAATTCCAGGCGAAGGACGTGCATCCAGAAGATCAGATGGATCTGCACAAACAAATAGGGGAGATGGTTTTTCACACATTAGCCCACGCTTCAGCTTCTGCAGCAAAATTTCAGGTATCTTTGAACAATGCGCAGACACAACTCAAGCTGGAGAAAATATCATCTTTTGCGAAAGACAACAGAATCAAGACGTTGGAGGAGCTGGTCCTCAAGATCGGTTATGACCCTACAAGCGTCAAGGCTACAGAAGATATGATTAAAGATAAAAATGCTGACATCGCATCCTTAATAAAACAACTGAAGCTCCCGCCCACAGAGGACTCACAGGCAAAGGAGATAGCAGAGAAGGAAGGTGAGAAGGATGAGATGCTAAAGTTACTCATGGAGAAAAATGCTCAGCTAAAAGAGATGGAGGCTGAGATGGAGAGACTCCCAAAGGAGAAAGAGCAGATGAAGCCAATGGAAAGCATTCGATTGAGTGCTATCCCAATTGTAGGTTTGAGCACAACAGTAGTGACAGCCATTCCGTCTGCAACACCAGTGTCACTACCAGAATTAACAACAAACCTTGCCAAGTCCATGGAGAAGATGAACCTGCAAGAGTCAGAAATCAGCAGGCTTAAGAAAGAAGTGGAGAACCTACAAGATCTCAAAACTTCCTTTCAGACAAGCCTATCCAAAGAAAAGCAGATAACAGAGCATCTCAAGAAAGAGTTACAGCGGCTCCAAAAGAAGACAATGGCTGGGAAGACTTTGGATGAGGTCAAAGAGATTGTATGGACAGTCTTCACTAAGTCCATAAATGAAATCTGGCCAATGATTCAAATCATGTTTGAACAAAATGAGTTGCTCCAAAGGAGAAAACAGGCTGTTGATAAAATCAGAGTGGAGCTGGGAGACATGCCAGCACAAGCAAATGAGATCATTAGGTTCCTGAATTCCAAGACCAGAGAGGAACTGGAAGAATTAAAGATCGAGGACAGAATAGAAACTATACTTGAAGTAAAAAGGGTTCTAACAAAGAGAAGTCTAATGCTTCAGCTTGAGGAAAAGGTTCAAGTCATGGATCAAGGAATACAAAAGTTTTTCAATAAGATAGACGTTCTCCAAAAGAAAGTCCTACCTGGTCTAAAGGTCATTAATGACAAACTAATGACACTCCCTGATTAAAAGAAGAGGTTGACTGAAGTGTCTAAGGACAATTCCAAGTTTGCAGGGATACAAGGGAGCATCACAGGTAAAGAATTCATGGATGCCCTGCAGTTGGATATTAGTATCCAACACGAGATTAAACACATATTCATTGTTAAGCCTACATTTGCTAAGTATACAAACATGGATGAAGTGTATCGTAGATTACTTAAACTCACAGTGCCAAGTCATCTCAGATGGGAATAACTTTGTGATCTATTAGATTAGCAGATGAGATGTCACAATCTAGTCACCCATCTAGTCAGAAGAGGTTGCGAAGGCACCTCACCAACGACCTACCCCAAAAATTCTGCATACAGGTGTATCGACTCATCAAGCAGTTTTGATTAGTTAAATTAGTTAGACTAAAAATAGAATGAGCACATCCTGATCAGTTATGACAGGAATGTTTGTATTTTGAATTATAAATACTTCATCTTTCGAAGTATTGAGGGTTGTTGATTCGCACACCCTATTGCTATCAAACTGTACTATTTTTGAATAGATCTTCCATTAATAAAGAAGAGGCACTTTTACAGGATTCTTGCGTATGTTCACTGGTGATGTTGATTTTCTAAGTTGAATGTTTTTCTTTCTCTATAATCATTTTGTTTTCTGGACCTAATCTTTATGAATAGCATAATGTTGCAGGATTTATCTTTGATACCCCGTTTTCGATTCTAAAGATTTTAATCTTCTAATATCTTCAATTAAGAAATTCTTAACTGCTTGTTAGTTGAAGTTATTTTTCTTATCTATTCTTCTGTCCATCATTTTAATTACTAAAGATCCAGTGAGTGTATTACCTCGCCCTGTGAAGGTCTTCTTTGGCATTTCTGGTTGTATCTAATATCTGATTAAACACAGACCCCATAGCCCAATGGATGTGTAGACCGTCTCAACCAATTTCAACAACTCTTTGACAACAAAACCAACAGTTTCTTTACCTAGCCTAATACCTGAAATTAAAAACAAAGCTAAATCATATAGAGAGATCCCTCTCTAAAGCTGGAAGGGCTAGATCCCAGCTTTAAAAGTGGTTGGATAAGGTTACCTTTGTAGATTTCTTCTCTTTCAACCTCTAGGAAATTTACAGAGCGCTAACATAAATGGCGACTCCACTGGGGACGAACTAAAACTGACAATCTCACGTTTTCTTTCCCCTAAAAAGAACGTTTGATTTCGAGAAGAAAGTAATGTTTAGAGGTTGATTAAATCTGTATATATTATCTTCAGACTCATAAAAATAAAAAAATAAATATATATAAAAACCAAAAAGAGTTCTGGCTCCCAAGAAAGTTCACACTAGATCTCATCCAGACCCAGAACCCTCTACAACAATAGATAATCCCGAACAATTGCTCAGGCGAAAGACCTTAGCTACCAGTTCAGTGAGTTATACTCCCTTTCATAAGTCTCCTTCCTTTTCCGGAGAACCGGATTTCTTTCAAAACCTTGATCTTGATCCTTTTCCGCAACGAAACCTGGTTAGAACACGGTCTGAAACTTTTGTGTCTAGTATCATCTTTGACCCAACTGTGTTGCAACCCCGAACCCCCGAAGTCTTGTCTCCTACGAATAAATTACAAATCACTACCTCAGCACCACCTAGTCCTTCCTCATCCTCATCTTCAGTTGCTACCTCTCCAACCATCTAGGTCATCCCACCTCCTCTGCCCATCATGGCAGATAGATATGCCCCTTTGGTGTTGGTCGCACCTCTACATGCCATGCCCCAAGACTACCAGATAAGAATTCCATAGTTCGATGCAACCGGAACTTTAAATGCACAACAACATGTGGATAAAATGAACGGCTACTTTGATTTGCAAGAAGTTGACGAAGTTAACGTTCAAATGAGACTGTTCACCCAGAGTGTGACAGGAGATGTCAAGAAATGGTTCAAAGCTTTACCCGCCACATCAATCCCTGACCTTGTCACGTTCCAAAGAAGTTTTCTTGACAGATGGGAGGTAAAGAAAGACCCTCTCCAAATATTGTCAGAATACGAGAATATAAAAAGAAATCAAGGTGAGACGGTACAAGATTATTGCACCCATTTTAACAACTTGTACAATGCTATCCCAACTGAAATCAAACCTCCACAGGGTTTGGCATTGATTAAATTTCCTGATGGATTTGATGCTGACATGTCTTATCAATTAAGAGAAAGAAATGCTTCCACCCTTGAAGACATGCAGAAAAGTGCTATTAGTGTGGAGGCTAATTTGTTGGCGAAAAGGGCACGTCTAAGGACAGAAAGGAGAGTCACGATCAAAGAAGAACCTTCCACATTGACCACAGATTCTAGATTAGATTCTTTGACCAGGACAGTGGAACTAATGATGGAAAGGATCTCTGTGTCAGACATAAATCCTCCCAGAGACAATGCACCTTCTCCTCAGGTCCAAAACCCCAATTTTAGGAGAAACCCTCCTCAAATCAAACAGAGAGACCCTAGAGATCAAAGAGAGAAGAGGGGTCCAGATCAATAGATCAGACCTCCCCTGCAAGAAAACTATGCTGATGAAGGGGGGGAAGTAATTGAGGAATTGGAGGACACTCATATCAACCTCATGGGCATTCATGACAATGAGGCCATTTTCCTTACTCAAGAAGAGCAAGAACTCTTTCTGCTAAATCAAAAAAAGGTAAGTGAGGAAGCCAAAGATGCAGAACAACAGACTTTTGAAAACGCTATTTTGGGGGTGCACCGTCAATACAATCTGCGGAGTAAGAAGACAGTAGGAAATTCCTCGAAAAATACAACCGAAACACAAAAGGTAACTGAGACTGAGAAAACTCCAAAGAATACTACTGCTGAAAAGTCTTCTGAGAAAAGTAAAGCTGACACCCCTGTGAAGAAAAACATCACCATTCTGAAAAGACCAGCACATCTCGAAGTTTCATCTATTAATCCACCTAGTACTTCTGAGCAGAAGAATATGGTGGACCAACCAGAATCAATGAGTCAGGCCCGAGCTCCTGCACCTTTTAGCTTGGAGGGAGAATTGGCCAAAATAAAAATTCCTATCCCACTTAGAGAGTTGATGAATAGACGCGGTTATCGTTCACAGGTACTAAAAGTATTAGCCATTGAACCTGACATAGGAACCAAGGCCTTGACTATTGGATCAGTGACTCATTTAGACACTGTGAACCTTACTGACGATCATCCCAAACTCCTTTTTGGACCTGAAGTAGATGGTCGAGACGATACTGGTGATGTAGCTCCCTTTTACATCAGTTTGAACATACACGACTTGATATTGCATAACACCATGATGGATTTAGGTGCCTCACATAATCTGATGCCTAAAGCAGTAATGGAAAAACTGGGATTGGAGGTCACTAGGCCTTACGAAGATCTACACTCATTTGACTCCAGCAAAGTCAAATGTATTGGTTTGATTAAATATTTGTGCATCACCCTGGTTCATATCCCTTCAAAAAGCATGGTAATGGACGTGGTGGTTGCAGACATCCCGCCTAAGTATGGAATGTTGTTATCCCGGTCTTGGGGAGCTAAGTTGAAAGGAACTCTGTAGCTGGACATGTCTTATGCCACTATTCCAGTGTTTGGGAAACAGAGGAGGTAATATAGAGAAACACTGATGAAATACATGGTCAGTAGCCAAGAGAAACCTCACAATTACCCCATTTATTTTGCTCATTCTGATTTAGATTCGTTCATCTTGTACAATGATGGTGATACTGGAGAGCCATATATTCAGCTGAGGGAAGATGTATCTATCCAAGATGAAGGTCCAGAAAATGGTGAGGTAGCTAAGATAAAGAACGTGATAACCAAAGAGTTCCCCGCCGATTTCTGGAGTATGGATTTCGATGGAGCTGTGAGTAAAGAAGGAGCAGGGGCTGGAGTCTGGCTGCATAATCATCGAAACAGGTATTTAGAGAATCATTCCTACAAATAAATTTACAGTGCACTAACAACATTACCGAGTATGAAGCTTTAATGCTCGGTCTAAAGCTGTTGAAAAAAGTTGGTGCTAAGCAAATAATGGTAAGGGGTGACTCTGAATTAATAATTAAGCAAATTAAAGGTGAGTACGCTACTAAACACCCATGTCTTAGAGCCTACAAGAATGTTGTGCTTGATTCTTTGAAGTGTTTTAATGAGGTTGACTTGCAGGTAATGCCGAGAGGACAGAATATTTTGGCCAACGGATTGGCTACGTTAGCAGCTTCATGCAAGATTCCTTTCCACCAAACTCTCCCATGCACTGTTGAGGTGAAATGCAGACTGACAGTTCCCGATAATATCAGGTACTGGAAAGTGGTTGGAAATGACGATCAGATAGAGGACTTTCTGCAATGCAAGAACGATTTTGAATGTACAAACATAGATTTAGAAAGTGAAAACGAGAATGTAAATAATTCTGAGTTTGAAATAGATAGTGTGAATATTGTAGATATAGTAGATACTGTAGATTCAGGAGAGTTAGGGGATGACGAAATGGATGCCGATGTTTTACAACTGAAAAGCAATGTTTTACCTAGAGGGCTTGTCCCTTTAGAAGATCTGTTTGACAGTGACGATGTAGCTAAGAAACCAAAAATAGAATCCCATGGACAAGAGGTAGAGGACTGCAATATAGGGACTGAAGAGAAACCTAGGATGGTCAAACTATCCAAATCCTTACCCCCAGAACAAAATCTTAAATACATTGAGCTATTCAAAGAATATTCAGACGTTTTTACCTGGGGCTATGAAGATTTGAAAGCCTATGACACCAGCATCATACAACACAGGATTCCCATAAAGGAAGATCAGAAACCGTTTAGGCAGAAACTTAGGAGGATAAATCCCAAGATGCTTCCCCTAATAGAAAAAGAGATTAAGAAAATGTACGATGCCAAGGTCATAGTCCCCCTATGTTTCTCTAAGTGGGTTTCTAATTTAGTCCCTACACGTAAGAAAACCGGGGAAATCAGACTCTGCATAGATTTTCGAAATCTGAACAAAGCATCCCTGAAGGATAATTACCCCTTGCCTAAAATGGATCACCTCCTACAAAGGGTGGTCGGGTCCAGTTGAATTTCTCTGTTAGATGGTTTCTCGGGATACAACGAGGTCATAGTTCACCCAGACAACCAAGAAAAAACCGCTTTCACCACACCATGGGGTACTTTCATGTATGTGAAGATGCCTTTTGGTTTAATGAACGCAGGAGCCACCTTCCAGAGGGCAATGGATATCGCCTTCGTAGAAGAGTCAGGTAAGTTTATTGTCGTTTATCTAGATGATGTGACTGTGTTTTCCCAATCTGATGATGAACACCTGCGGCACCTTAGACGAGTTTTCGAAAAGTGTAGGAGGTTCGGGATTTCTTTAAATCCCAAGAAGTGTCTTTTTGGGTTAGAAGAAAGAAAACTGCTGGGACACATCATCTCTAGAGAGGGAATCAGAATTGACCCCAGCAGAATCGAGGCCATACTAAAGTTAGAACACCCAAGAAACCTCAAAGAACTACAGTCTTTTATAGGGAAAATTAACTTTCTTCGAAGATTCATTCCTAATCTGGCCGAGCTCCTCCGAAACATTACAAACATGCTAAAAAAGGACGTAAAAATAAAATGGGACTCTGAGTCCAGACAATCCTTCGAACAAGTAAAACGAGCACTCATAGAAGCCCCAATCTTTATCAGTCCAGACTTCACTAAAGATTTCTATATTTTTTCTTTCGCCTCTGAACATACTATAGCAGCGGTATTACTACAGAAGAACAGTGAAGGGTATGAACATCCCATAGCTTTCTTCAGCAAAGCTTTAAGAGATGTTTCTTTAAACTACAATATCATGGAGAAGCAAGCTTTTGCTTTGGTAAAGGCCATAAAGGACTTCAGGGTCTATATTCCCCATTCCCACACCATAGATTATGTTCTGAATGCGGTAGTAAAGGATATCTTGACACAAGACAACCCTGATGGAAGAAGGGGAAAATGGATTGCAGTCATTCTAGAATATGACATAGAAATTAAGCCCACAAAACTGATCAAAGGCCAAGGCCTTGCTAAACTGATGGTTGAATCTAACTTCTAGGCTCTTGACATTAATTTTCTAGATGTGGCAGATGAACAGGGTGAGATGGCGACTCCAAACGTTAAAGAGGTATTTCTCAACTCTCCATGGTATGCAGACCTTATATTCATTTTACAAAATTTACAAGATCCCCCTGGTTTAACTAAAACTAAAGGTAGATTTTTAAAGTTGAAGGCATTGAAATTCTGTATTCTAGAAGGAAATTTGTATTGGAAAGACCCTGCAGGTATTCTTTTAAATTGTTTACTGAAAGATAAAGCTGATAAAGTGTTGCAGGAGTTTCATGCAGGAGAATGTGGTGGTCATTTGAAATGGAAGGTTATAGCCAACAAAATACTCAGAGATGGATTTTACTGGCCCACCCTATTTGCAGATGTACATCAGAAAGCAACAACATGTCACAAGTGTCAACTATTTGAGGGTAAAAGGAAACTCCTTCCTCTACCTCTTAAACCAATTTCAGTTGAGGCTCCTTTCCAGCAATGGGGACTCGACTTCATTGGAGAAATACACCCTCCGTCATCAGGCCAACATAGGTGGATTCTTACTGCCACTAATTATTTTACCAAATGGATCGAGGTTGTACCAAGCAGGCAAGACACTGACTCTGTTATTATCAAATTTCTTGAAAATAATATTTTATCTCATTTTGGTTGTCCTAGAAAGATCATTACTGACAATGCAACTGCCTTTCAGTCGAAGAAACTCATAGATTTATGCAACCATTACCACATTGGCTTGGGGCATTCCATAGCCTACTACCCTCAGGGAAATGGGTTTGCAGAGTCCTCCAACAAAACTCTGGTAAATATCATCAAGAAAACATTGCAGGAAAACAAAAATTCATGGCATGATAAGTTGGTATTTGCTTTATGGGAAGATAGACTGACCACCAAAAGTTCAATTGGTATGTCACCATACCAGCTGGTCTATGGTACTGAGGTTGTTTTCCCAACTTATTTGGGAGTCCCTGTCATGAAGTTACTTCAGGAGATACAAGCTGAGCCAAATGACTCCCAGAGAAGAATAAATCAGATGATTCAATTGCAGCAGACTAGAGAAGATTTTTTCAACAAAACACAAGTCGTCCAAGAGAACATCAAGAAGATCATTGACAAACGAACCAAAGAGGATGATTTTGAGCTGGGAGATCTAGTGTTGAGATGGGATGCCAGGAACGAGGACAAGGGAAAGCATGGGAAATTTGACAATCTGTGGACAGGGCCATACATGATCCAAGCTTTTAGAGGAAACAATGACTTTTTGCTAAACAATGTTGATGGGTCAGATCTGCCAGGAGCACCTGTGAATGGAAAAATGCTGAAACATTATGTCCCACCTCAGTAAAAGATTTGAAGAACTCACTCTCCATTGTACATACCAGTTTTAATTTTCATTTTTTACTTGCATTTTCTGAGTGAAGAATGTTAGTCAGTTGGTTGAAGCCCGAAGAGAAGGCCCTAAGCTGCTGATCGTTGTTTTTCAAAATTGAATAAGACCAATGAATGCTACCAGGTAGATATGTTCAGAATGACAGGAAACTGGATTCTTGGCACTTAACAGGGAAAGTACCATCCCCATGTGGAGCCGCTGTTATCACCCCATAAATTATGGAAATCAAATGATGACTTGGATATTATGGATATTATTTGTATCTCATGCTTTTATTGGCAATTGATTTTTTATTCTGCAAATGATTTAAGAAAAAAGAAAAGAAACAAGAAAAGAAAAAGAAAAAGAAAAAGAAAAGAGGGCATAAAAGAATTGAAAGAAAATCCCCATGCAATAATAGTAACTTGGCCATACCTTTCAAGCATGGCCAAGTTCTTTTTAAATTTGATGTTCATAGGTTAGTGAATAAATCTGACCAGATTGTCTAACCCTGGTCAGATAGCCCCTAGGTTAGATTAGTGAATAAACCTGACCACACTGTCTAATCCTGGTCAGGTAGCCCCTAGGTTAGATTAGTGAATAAATCTGACCAGACTGTCTAATCCTGGTCAGGTAGCCCTTAGGTAGAGTAATTTATTAACCCAACAGTTAAATCTGGGTTAAATAGTCCTAGGAAGATAGGTTAGCATGTAGGTTAGTTGCTTGATTTGCTTCACCAACCATGAAACAATATTGATGAAAATGATACACCATGTCTCCATTGCCTTAGAATAGTTTAGACGAAGTCCCCTTGGTGGTGTCTATGTGAAAAATTGGGAAAAATCCATAAAATGCTTTATATCCTAAGTTTTTCCCCAAGTACATATTTCTCCACTCCCAACCTATGTTTCTTGCACTTATCAACGGTCTCGATCATAGCGCTAAGATCTACGGCTCACAGCGCATTTCGAACCCCCCCGACCATTCTGCCTTTAATCGGGGTGGGTCCGGAATTGGTAATAACATGGGCGCTCATCTAGACGGCTCAGGGAGGAGCGCTTAAATCTACGACCCACATTGGATTCCGGACCCCCCCGTCCGTTCTGCCTTTAATGGAGGGGGGGGGGTCCAGAATGGGTATTAAAGAGCATGCTCAGATCTGCGGCTAGGAAACAAGCACACAGATCAATGGATCACAATGGATTTCGGACCCCCCTTGGTGTTCTTCTTTTAACCAAAAGGGTGGGGTATGGAATGGATATTTCCCTTCGACGGGCCCCTGGTCATACGTGGTGTCAGCCTATTGGTCCTCAAGTCCCATTCCACACATGATATCTGATAGCCTCGTCACTCATGGATGTCATCCTCCACTGAGTCCACTTGTCCCACTTGTTCCCAAGGTCGTTTCCCATCCCATAACTATTGTCAGTCCCTGTTGTCAGTCCTTTACCCTTTCCACCCATGACCATCCCCTTATGGCGACTTTCACTTCCCATCACCTCCAATCCCTAGCAGCCACATCAACCATCCATATGTTTTGGCCACCATCACCTGCCATATCACCCCCAAGTGGCCCGTTTCCCATTAATAACTGGATAACATACCCGTTGTCATGCTGGCCATTTTCCCATGTCCAACCAACCCCAGTTTTAAATAAAACTATTGTTTTCCCTCTTCATTCACTATTTGTTCATCGCACCAGAAAATTTTACTCTTATGCCTCCGTTGCTTTTCCACCACCTTCATCCACAGTCAGTCTACCCCACTAACATCGTGTTTATTGCAGGTATTGTTGCTGAAATGGTGTCAAAGCCAAGACAAGTGGAAGGAGAAGAGAATCCTTTTCTTCCTCCCCTTGTCGACCTGGATAAAATTCCCTTGGTCGATAAAGATAGATTGATCGCAGATACCATCTGTGACTTCAACTTTTTGGATCTTCAGTCATGGCTCCGGGAGGTGTTCCTAGACCAGAGCGACGAAATTGGACTCTGGGAGTCCAATTTTCCCTTGTATCTCTTTCCCCAGATTCATCATTTCCCAGAATTCGCCCTCAAATGCCAAGCCCATTACATTCCCGACCAGAAGGCAATCGTCTCTTCATCTGGAGACGTCCTCTTCTTCATCACTCCCGAAGACATTGACCAGATGATGCAAATCCCCCGTGCTGAATATGCGTCCCCATTCAATTTATAAATCCTCACTGAGTTATATCAGAAAATGACTTTCCCTCAGACAGCTCAGATATTCAAGCTTTTCCTCCCCACTTCCACTCCACTCCCTTCCACCAATCCCCCTTACCCTTCTTCCATGTTCTCCACCAAAGGAAATCAAATCATTTCTTCCCTTTGTGCCCTGCTTGGTTACTATTCTGACCAATGGGTAGATGAGCCCATCCTGGGTTTTCTGTCCATTTTATCAAACGATGAAAAGCCCACAACGCAATTCGACTACAACACCTTCTTAGCCGAAAATATTCATGAACAATTCATGAATTTTTCCATAGAGGGCATGTTCAGATATTCTTCCATACTGGCGTACATGTTCATTTACTTTCAAGCCAACAAATTCAGTTTCTCCATGCAGAAGATGGATGCAGACGGAAGGCCCCAGGCAGTCACATCAAGGACTTCTCTTCTGAAGCGTAACTCTGCTGAATATAACTTCAAAGATTTCATTGATCAGTTTTACCACCCAGTGGTAAGCATGTTGAGTGGCAGGCCTGAGCCACGAATAAACGATGAAGTCCAGAAGATTCTTCATCTCTCGGACAACGCAAAGACAGGAGACTAGTACTTATATCAGAACCACACCGAAATCAGAGTTTTCGGGTGCGAATTGGCACCCTACAAGCTGCCAAAATATGTACCGGTAAGAATTTTTGCATTAGAATATATTAGGCAGATAATGAATTCAGATGACATTCATTTTGTTTCCCTGAAGAAGAAGCAGTAATTGTGAATCAAGGGGCAGATTGGTTCTTTCATCTGTAATAGTCGAGGCGCAGGGGAACAAGCGGATAGAATGTTGAAGGAGATGAAATTATTTATGAGTTTCACCTAGCACTATAATCCATGCGGGATCATTTCATAAATGAGAGTGAAAAATAAGAATGTCTCGTATGCTCATGAGTCTAAGCCAAAGATCGAGAAATTTGCAAATCAGACAGTATGGGTGCCTGACACTTTGATGGACGTGGAACAGCAAGTTGAAGTGGAACATTAGGTGCCCTCGATGAGTGTGCCATTGACTACCACACCTCAGGTCCCTAAGAAGAAGAGGCCCCGACAGGAGTCGTCTCCTCCTGTAACCAAGGTGTCATTAGAGGATTTCCAAATGCACACCAAGAGGCCAAAGACAGTTTCAACGCCTACCGCGACAGTAGAAAAAGAAGTCCCACCTACCACAGTTTCTACCACAGGGGTCAAGCCAGTCACCCTACCTTTCGGTTTGAGCCAGGATAAAGCAATCACAACAGCAATACCGAAGAAATCCACAGATTCCCCCCTAGATACTCAGCCAAGAAAAACTGGTCCCAAGTTGGGCATTTTCGAAAAGTATGAATTGATCAAGAAGAAGAACCAAACCCTCACTAGCAGTACTTATGCCCAATTTGAAAAGAAGTCGTCCACAGCTCAGCATAGGCTTCTTTCGGCATTTGACACATAAAAGGGTAGGATGCATATGGCTTATCTCCAAGCACAGGTGCCAGATCCCAAGGTGATCTCAGATTACAAAAGGGCCACCTTCGAATTCCAGGCGAAGGACATGCATCCAGCAGATCAGATGGATCTGCACAAACAAATAGGGGAGATGGTTTTTCACACATTAGCCCACGCTTTAGATTCTGCAGCAAAATTTCAGGTATCTTTGAACAATGCGCAGACACAACTCAAGTTGGAGAAAATATCATCTTTCGTGAAAGACAACAGAATCAATACGTTGGAGTAGCTGGTCCTCAAGATCGGCTATGACCCTGCAAACGTCAAGGCTGCAGAAGAGATGATTAAAAAGAAAAATTCCGACATTGCATCCTTAAGAAAACAACTGAAGCTCCCACCCACAGAGGACTCACAGGCAAAGGAGATAGCAGAGAAGGAAGGTGAGAAGGATGAGATGCTAAAGTTACTCATGGAGCAGAATGCTCAGCTAAAAGAGATGGAGGTTGAGATGGAGAGACTCCTAAAGGAGAAAGAGAAGATGAAGCCAATGGAAAGCATTCCATTGAGTTCTATCCCAATTGCAGGTTTAAGCATAGCAGCAGTGACATCCATTCCGTCTGCAACACCAGTGTCACTACCAGAAGGAACAACAGACCTTGCCAAGTCCATGGAGAAGATGAACCTGCAAGAGTCAGAAATCAGCAGGCTTAAGAAAGAAGTGGAGAACCTACAAGAGCTCAAAACTTCCTTTCAGACAAGCCTATCCAAAGAAAAGAAGATAACAGAGCATCTCAGGAAATAGTTACAAAAGCTCCAAAAGAAGACAATGGTTGGGAAGACTTTGGCTGAGGTCAAAGAGATTGTATGGACAGATATCACTAAGTCCATAAATGAAATCTGGCCAATGATTTAAATCATGTTTGAACAAAATGAGTTGCTCCAAAGGAGCAAACAGACTGTTGAGGAAATCATAGTGGAGCTGGGAGACATGCCAGCACAAGCAAATGAGATCATCAGGTTCCTGAATTCCCAGACCAAAGAGGAACTGGAAGAATTAAAGATCGAGGACAGAACATAAACTATACTTGAAGTAAAAAGGGTTCTAACCAAGAGAAGTCTAATGCTTCAGCTTGAGGAAAAGGTTCAAGTCATGGTTCAAGGAGTACAGAAGCTTTTCAATAAGATAGATGTTCTCCAAAAGAAAGGCCTACCTGGTCTGAAGGTCATTAATGACAAACTAATGACACTCCCTGATTACAAGAAGAGGTTGACTGAAGTGTCTAAGGATAGTTCCAAGTTTGTAGGGATACAAGGGAGCATCATAGGTAAAGCATTCATGGATTCCCTGTAGTTGGATATTAGTATCCAACATGAGATTAACCACATATTCATCATTAAGCATACATTTGCTAAGTATACAGACATGGATGAAGTGTATCGGAGATTACTTGAAGTCACAGTGCCAAGTCATCTCATATGGGAAGAACTTTGTGATCTATTAGATTAGCAGATGAGTTGTCACAATCCAGTCACCCGTCCAGTCAGAAGAGGTTGCGAAGGCACCTCGCCAATGGCCTACCCCAGAAATTCTGCATACAGTTGTATCGAGTCATCAAGCAGTTTTGATTAGTTAAATTAGTTAGACTAAAAATAGAATGAGCACATCCTGATCAGTTATGACAGGAACGTTTGTATTTTGAATTATAAATACTTCATCTTTCGAAGTATTGAGGGTTGTTGATTCACACACCCTATTGCTATCAAACTGTACTATTTTTGAAGAGATCTGCCATTAATAAAGAAGAGGCACTTTTACAGGATTCTTGCGTATGTTCACTAGTGATGTTGATTTTCTAAGTTGAATGTTTTTCTTTCTCTATAATCATTTTGTTTTCTGGATCTAATCTTTATGAATAGCGTAATGTTGCAGGATTTATCTTTGATACCCTGTTTCTGATTCTAAAGATTTTAATGTTTATCTTCTAATATCTTCAATTAAGAAATTCTTAACTGCTTGTTAGTTGAAGTTATTTTTCTTATCTATTATTTTGTCCATCATTTTAATTACTAAAGATCCAGTGAGTGTATTACCTCACCCTGTGAAGGTCTTCTTTGGCATTTCATTTGTATCTAATATCTGATTAAACACAGACCCCATAGCCCAATGGATGTGTAGACCGTCTCAACCAATTTCAACAACTCTTTGACAACAAAACCAACAGTTTCTTTACCTAGCCTAATACCTAAAATTAAAAACAAAGCTAAATCATATAGAGAGATCTCTCTCTGAAGTTGGAAGGGCTAGATCCCAGCTTTAAAAGAGGTTGGATAAGGTTACCTTTGTAGATTTCTTCTCTTTCAACCTCTAGGAAATTTACAGAGCACTAACATAAATGGCGACTCCACTGGGGACGAACTAAAACTGACAATATCACGTTTTCTTTCCCCTAAAAGGAACGTTTGATTTCGATAAGAAATTAATGTTTAGAGGTTGATTAACTCTGTATATATTATCTTTAGACTCATAAAAATAAAAAAATAAATATATATAAAAACCAAAAAGAGTTCTGGCTCCCAAGAAAGTTCACACTAGATCTCATCCAGACCCAGAACCCTCTACAACAATAGATAATCCTGAAAAGTTTCTCAAGCGAAAGACCTTAGCTACCAGTTCAGTGAGTTATACTCCCTTTCATAAGTCTCCTTCCTTTACCAGAGAACCAAATTTCTTTCAAAACCTTGATCTTGATCCTTTTTCGCAACGAAACCTGGTTAGAACATGGTCTGAAACTTTTGTGTCTAGGCTCGTCTTTGACCCAATTGTGTTGCAACCCTGAACCCCCGAAGTCTTGTCTCCTACGACTAAACTACAAATCACTACCTCAACACTGCCCATTCCTTCCTCGTCCTCGTCTTCAATCGCTACCTCTCCAACCATCCAGGTCATCGTCCCACCTCCTCCGTGTTAATGTTTTATGCTGATATTATAGTTCTTTGCATTTCATAAGATAAGAGCATAATATGAACAAGATCACTGAGAAATACACATCCACAATAGACACAACATTTATCCTGGGAAACCCTTTAGGGGAAGAAAACCCACCAAAAATTCCTTATCATAAATAGCTTATCAAGAGTTCAAGAGATAACTCAACCAATAGAGAAAATCCTCCTCCAAGAGATGCGCCACCCTTCTTCTTCTTTCACCAACTTGAAATATGAACTTGCCTCATAAGAACATGAGCAAGTGAAGTGTGTTAGAAGTGAGGCACTAGCCTCTTATTTATACTAATCTGGCACGTGTGAAGAGTCACCATCTTGGGAGGGTCGACCTCTCTCACTGGGTGGGTAAATCCACCTTTAATTAAATCTGGCCCTTTCATTATAACTGTTGGGGCCAACTTCTTATTCTTTACATTATAATTGTCCGATGACCAATCCGCAAAAGTGGATTTGGTCCTTATACAATTACTGAATTGGTTAATCCTCAATGGGGATTAACCTAATAATAAAAATAATAATAATAATGACATGATTAATCCACAATGGGGATTTAATCCAATAACAAAATAATAAGAATGCTCTTCGCAGTTACATTATTTCAACACTCCCCCTTAAAAAGAAGGGTATTCTTCATCAGTCTTCATCAGCATCAGGCGAGAGAGGTCTGCATCATCATTGCATCTTGAGGATAGTATCGTCAATATCATCTTGAACAATTGTCTAGCACATTTACGAGTCATCGGAAGTTTTCTTCATCAGCAGCATCATCATTCTCAAAAGAATGCTATCATCATCTGCATCAAATATGTATCAGTAAAAA
>ML778002.1:172466-193436 GCA_009831015.1 Picea engelmannii | reverse complement strand
GCCACCCTTCTTCTTCTTTCACCAACTTGAAATATCAACTTGCCTCATAAGAACATGAGCAAGTGAAGTGTGTTAGAAGTGAGGCACTAGCCTCTTATTTATACTAATCTGGCACGTGTGAAGAGTCACCATCTTGGCAGGGCTGACCTCTCTCACTGGGTGGGTAAATCCACCTTTAATTAAATCTGGCCCTTTCATTATAACTGTTGGGGCTGACTTCTTATTCTTTACATTATAATTGTTCGATGACCAATCCGCAAAAGGGGATTTGGTCCTTATACAATTACCGACTTGGTTAATCCTCAATGGGGATTAACCTAATAATAAAAATAATAATAATGACATGATTAATCCACAATGGGAATTTAATCCAATAACAAAATAATAAGAATGTTCTTCGCAGTTACATTATTTCAACACTCCGCCCATCATGGCAGCTCGATATGCCCCTTTGGTGTTGGCCGCACCTCTACATGCCATGCCCCAAGACTACCAGACAAGACTTCCACAATTCGATGCAACTGGAACTTTAAACACACAACAACATGTGGATAAAATGAACGACTACTTTGATTTGAAAGAAGTTGACGAAGTTGACGTTCAAATGAGACTGTTCACCCAGAGTCTGACAGGAGACGTCAAGAAATGGTTCAAAGCTTTACCCGCCACATCAATCCCTGACATTTTCGCGTTCCAAAGAATTTTTCTTGACATATGGGAGGTAAATAAAGACCCTCTCCAAATACTGTCAGAATACGAGAATATAAAAAGAAATCAAGGTGAGACGGTACAAGATTATTGCACCCGTTTTAACAAATTGTACAATGCTATCCCAACTGAAATCAAACCTCCACAGGGTTTGGCATTGATTAAATTCCCTGATGGATTTGATGCTTACATATCTTATCAATTAAGAGAAATAAATGATGCCACCCTTGAAGACATGCAGAAAAGTTCTATTAGTGTGGAGGCTAATCTGTTGGCGAAAAGGGCACGTCAAAGGACATAAAAGAGAGTCACGATCAAAGAAGAACCTTCCACGTCGACCACGGATTCTAGATTAGATTCTTTGACCAGGGCAGTGGAACTAATGATGGAAAGGATCTCTGTGTCAGACATAAATCCTCCCAGAGACAACGCACCTACTCCTCAGGTCCGAAACCCCAATTTCAGGAGAAACCCTCCTCAAATCAGACAGAGAGACCCTAGTTATCAAAGAGAGTAGAGGGGTCCAGATCAGCATATCAAACCTCCCCTACAAGAAAACTATGCTAATGAAGGGGGGGAAGTAATTGAGGAATTGGAGGACACTCATATCAACCTCATGGGCATTCACGACAATGAGGCCATTTTCCTTACTCAAGAAGAGCAAGAACTCTTTCTGCTAAATCAAACAAAGGTAAGTGAGGAAGTCGAAGATGCAGAACAACACGCTTTTGAAAATTCTATTTTGGAGGTGCACCGTCAATACAATCTGTAGAGTAAGAAGACAGAAGGAAATTCCTCGAAAAAGACAACCGAAACACAAAAGGTAACTGAGACCGAGAAAACTCTGGAGAATACTACTGTTGAAAAGTCTTCTGAGAAAAGTAAAGCTGACACCCCTGTGAAGAAAAACATCACCATTCTGAAAAGACCAGCACATCCCAAAGTTTCACCTATTAATCCACCCAGTACTTCTGAGCGGAAGAATATGGTGGACCAACCAGAATCAATGAGTCAGGCCCTTGCTCCTGCACCTTTTAGCTTGAAGGGAGAATTGGCCAAAATAAAAATTCCTATCCCACTTACAGAGTTGATGAACAGAGGCGGTTATTGTTCACAGGTACTAAAAGCATTAGACATTGAACCTGAAATAGGCACCAAGGCCTTGACTATTGGATCAGTGACTCATTTAGACACTGTGAATCTTACTGACGATCATCCCAAACTCCTTTTCCGACCTGAAGTAGATGGTCGAGACGATACTGGTCATGTAGCATCTTTTACATCAGTTTCAACATACACGACTTGATATTGCATAACTCCATGTTGGATTTAGGTGCCTCACATAATTTGATGCCTAAAGTAGTAATGGAAAAACTTGGATTGGAGGTCACTAGGCCTTACAAAGATCTACACTGATTTCACTCCAGCAAAGTCAAATGTATTGGTTTGATTAAATATTTGTGCATCACCCTGGTTCAGATCCCTTCGAAAAGCATGGTAATGGACGTGGTGGTTGCAGACATCCCGCCTAAGTATGGAATTTTGTTATCCCAGTCTTGGGGAGCTAAGTTGAAAGGAACTCTGCAGCTGGACATGTCTTACGCCACTATTCCAGTGTTTGGGAAACAGAGGAGGTTATATAGAGAAACACTGATGAAATACATGGTCAGTAGCTAAGAGAAACCTCACAATTACCCCCTTTATTCTGCTCATTCTGATTTAGATTCGTTCATCTTGTACAATGATGGTGATACTGGAGAACCAGATATTCAGTTGAGGGAAGATGTATCTAGCCAAGATGAAGGTCCAAAAAACGGTGAGGTAGCTAAGATGAAGAACGTGATAACCTAATAGTTCCCCGCCGATTTCTAGAGTATGGATTTTGATAGAGATGTGAGTAAAGAAGGAGCAGGGGCTAGAGTCTGGCTGCATAATCATCGAAACAGGTATTCAAAGAATCATTCCTACAAATTAAATTTCCAGTGCACTAACAACATTGCCGAGTATGAAGCTTTAATGCTCGGTCTGAAGCTGTTGAAAAAAGTTGGTGCTAAGCAGATAATGGTAAGGGGTGACTCTGAATTAATAATTAAGCAGATTAAAGGTGAGTACGCTGCTAAAAACCCACGTCTTAGAGCCTACAAGAATGTTGTGCTTGATGATTTGAAGTGTTTTAATGAGGTTGACTTGCAGATAATGCTGAGAGGACAGAATATTTTGGCCGACGGATTGGCTACGTCAGCAGCTTCATGCAAGATTCCTTTCTGCCAAACTCGCCCATACATTGTTGAGGTGAAATGCAGACCGATGGTTCTCGATAATATCAGGTACTGGCAAGTGTTTGGAAATGACGATCAGATAGAGGACTTTCTACAATGCAAGAACGATTTTGAATGTACAAACATAGATTTAGAAAGTGAAAACAAGAATGTAAATAATTCTGAGTTTGAAATAGATAGTGTGAATACTGTAGATATAGTAGATACTATAGATTCAGGAGAGTTAGGGGATGATGAAATGGATGCCGATGTTTTATAACTGAAAAACAATGTTTTACCTAGAGGGCTTGTCCCTTTAGAAGATCTGTTTGACAGTGACGATGTGGCTAAGAAACCAAAAATAGAATCCCATGGACAAGAGGTAGAGGACTGCAATATAGGGACTAAAGAGAAACCTAGGATGGTCAAACTATCCAAATCCTTACCCTCAGAACAAAAGATTAAATACATTGAGCTATTCAAAGAATATTCAGACGTTTTTGCCTGGGGCTATGAAGATTTGAAAGCCTATGACACCAGCATCATACAACACAAGATTCCCATAAAGGAAGATCAGAAACCCTTTAGGCAGAAACTTAGGAGGATAAATCCCAATTTGCTTCCCCTGATAGAAAAAGAGATTAAGAAAATGTACGATGCCAAGATCATAGTCCCCCTACGTTTCTCTAAGTGGGTTTCTAATTTAATCCCTACACGTAAGAAAACCGGGGAAATCAGACTCTGCATAGATTTCCGAAATCTAAACAAAGCGTCCCTGAAGGATAATTACCCCTTGCCTAAAATGGATCACCTCCTACAAAGGGTGGTCGGGTCCAGTCGAATTTCTCTGTTAGATGGTTTCTCGAGATACAACCAGGTCCTATTTCACCCAGACGACCAAGAAAAAACCACTTTCACCACACCATGGGGTACTTTCATGTATGTGAAGATGCCTTTTGGTTTAATGAACGTAGGAGCCACCTTCTAGAGGGTAATGGATATCGCCTTCATAGAAGAGTCAGGTAAGTTTATTGTCGTTTATCTAGATGATGTGACTATGTTTTTCCAATCTGATGATGAACACCTGTGGCACCTTAGATGAGTTTTCGAAAAGTGTAGGAGGTTCAGGATTTCCTTAAATCCCAAGAAGTGTCTTTTTGGGTTAGAAGAAGGAAAATTGCTGGGACACATCATCTCTAAAGAGGGAATCAGAATTGACCCCAGCAAAATCGAGGCCATACTAAAGTTAGAACACCCAAGAAACCTCAAAGAACTACAATCTTTTATAGGGCAAATTAACTTTCTTCAAAGATTCATTCCTAATCTAGCCGAGATCCTCCGAAAAATTACAAACATGCTAAAAAAGGACATAAAAATAAAATGGGACTCTGAGTCTAGACAATCCTTCGAACAAGTAAAACGAGCACTCATAGAAGCCCCAGTCTTGATCAGTCCCGACTTCACTAAAGATTTCTATCTTTTTCCTTTCGCCTCTGAACATACTATAGCAGCGGTATTACTGCAAAAGAATAGTGAAGGGTATGAACAACCCATATCTTTCTTCAGCAAAGCTTTAAGAGATGCTGCTTTAAACTACAATATCATGGAGAAGCAAGATTTTTCTTTGGTAAAGGCCATAAAGGACTTCAGGTTCTATATTCTTCATTCCCACACCATAGCTTATGTTCGGAACGTGGTAGTAAAGGATATCTTGACACAAGAAAACCCTAATGGAAGAAGGGGAAAATGGATTGCAGTCATTCTAGAATATAACATAGAAATTAAGCCCACAAAATTGATCAAAGGCCAAGGCCTTGCTAAACTGATGGTTGAATCTAACTTCTAGGCTCTTGACATTAATTTTCTAGATGTGGCAGATGAACAGGGTGAGATGGCGACTCCAAACGTTAAATAGGTATTTCTCAACTCTCCATGGTATGCAGACCTTATATTCATTTTACAAAATTTACAAGCTCCCCCTAGTTTAACTAAGACTAAATCTAGATTTTTCAAGTTGAAGGCATTGAAATTCTGTATTCTAGAAGGAAATTTGTATTGGAAAGACCCTGCAGGTATTGTTTTAAATTGTTTACTGAAACATGAAGCTGATAAAGTGTTGCAGGAGTTTCATGCAGGAGAATGTGGTGGCCATTTGAACTGGAAGGTTATAGCCAACATAATACTCAGAGCTAGATTTTACAGGCCCACCCTATTTGCAGATGTACGTCAGAAAGTAACAGCATGTCACAAGTGCCAACTATTTGAGGGTAAAAGGAAACTCCTTCCTCTACCTCTTAAACCAATTTTAGTTGAGGCTCCTTTCCAGCAATGGGGAATCGACTTCATTGGAGAAATACACCCTCCGTCGTCAGGCCAACATAGGTGGATTCTTACTGCCACTGATTATTTTACCAAATGGATCGAGGTTGTACCAAGTAGGCAAGCCACTGACTCTTTTATTATCAAATTTCTTGAAAATAATATTTTGTCTCATTTTGGTTGTCCTAGAAAGATCATTACTGACAATGCAGTTGCCTTTCGGTCGAAGAAACTCATAGATTTCTAGAACTGTTACCACATTGGCTTCGGGAATTCCACAGCCTACTACCCTCAGGGAAATGGGTTGGCGTAGTCCTCCAACAAAACTCTGGTAAATATCATCAAGAAAAAATTGCAGGAAAACAAAAAGTCATGGCATGATAAGTTGGTATTTTCTTTATGGGCAGATAGACTGACCACCAAAAGATCAATTGGTATGTCACCATACTAGCTGGTCTATGGTACTGAGGCTGTTTTCCCAACTTCTTTGGGAGTCCCTGTCATGAAGTTACTTCAGGAGATACAAGTTGAGTCAAATGACTCCCAGAGAAGAATAAATCAGATGATTCAATTGCAGCAGACTAGAGAAGATGTTTTCAACAAAACACAAGTTGTCCAAGAGAACATCAAGAAGATCTTTGACAAACGAACCAAAGAGGATGATTTTGAGCTGGGAGATCTGGTGTTGAGATGGGATGCCAGGAACGAGGACAAGGGAAAGCATGGGAAATTTGACAATCTGTGGACAGGGCCATACATGATCCAAGATTTCATAGGAAACAATGCCTTTTTGCTAAATAATGTTGATGGGTCAGATCTTCCAGAAGCACCTGTGAATGGCAGAATGCTGAAACATTATGTCCCACCTCAGTAAAAGATTTGAGGAACTCACTCTCCATTGTACATACCAGTTTTAATTTTCAGTTTTTACTTGCATTTTCTGAGTGAAGAACGTTATTCAGTTGGTTGAAGCCCGAAGAGAAGGCCCTAAGCTGTTGATCACTATTTTTCAAAATTGAATAAGACCAACGAAGGATACCATGCAGATATGTTCAAAATGACAGGAAACTGGATTCTTGGCACTTAACAGGGCAAGTACCATCCCCAGGTGGAGCCGATGTTATCACCCCATAAATTATGGAAATCAACTGATGACTTGGATATTATGGATATTATCTGTATCTGGTGCTTTTATTGGCAATTGATTTTTTATTCCGCAAATGATTTAAGAAAAAAGAAAAGAAACAAGAAAAGAAAAAGAAAAAGAAAAAGAAAAAAAAAAGAGGGCATAAAAGAATTGAAAGAAAAGCCCCATGCAATAATAGTAACTTGGCCATACCTTTCAAGCATGGCCAAGTTCTTTTTAAGTTTGATGTTCATAGGTTAGTGAATAAATCTGACCAGACTGTCTAATCTTGGTCAGATATCCCCTAGGTTAGATTAGTGAATAAATCTGACCAGACTGTCTAATCCTGGTCAGCTAGCCCCTAGGTTAGATTGGTGAATAAATCTGACCAAATTGTCTAATCCTGGTCAGGTAGCCCTTAGGTAGAATAATTTCTTAACCCAACAGTTAAATCGGGGTTAAATAGTCCTAGGAAGATAGGTTAGCATGTAGGTTAGTTGCTTGATTTTCTTCACCACCCATGAAACAAGATTGATGAAAATGCTACACCATGTCTCCATTTCCTTAGAATAGTTTAGACGAAGTCCCCTTGGTGGTGTCTATGTGAAAAATTGGGAAAAACCCATAAAATTCTTTATATCCTAAGCTTTTCCCCAAGTACATATTTCTCCGCTCCCAGCCTATGTTTCTTGCACTTATCAATGGTCTCGATCACAACGCTAATATATACGGCTCACAGCGCATTCTGGACCCCCCTGACCATTATTCCTTTAACCGAGGGGGGGGGTCCGTAATTGTTAATAACATGGGCGCTCATCTGGACGGATCAGGGAGGAGCGCTTAAATCTATGACCCACATTGGATTCCGGACCCCCCCGTCCGTTCTCCCTTTGATGGAGGGGGGGGGGGGATCTGAAATGGGTATTAAAGAGCATGCTCAGATCTGCGGCCAGGAAACAAGTGCACAGATCAATGGATCACAATGGATTTCATACCCCCCTTGGTGTTCTTCTTTTAACCAAAAGGGGGGGGTCTGGAATGGATATTTCCCTTTGACGGGTCCCTGGTGATACGTGGCATCAGCCTATTGGTCCTCAAGTCCCATCCCACACATGCTATCTGACAACCCCGTCACTCATTGATGTCATCCTCCACTGATTCCACTTGTCCCACTTGTTCCCGGGGTCGTGTCCCATCCCATAACTGCTGTCAGTCCCTGTTGTCAGTCCTTTACCCTTTCCACTCATGACCAGCCCCTTATGGCGACTTTCACTTCCCATCACCTCCAATCCCTCGCAGCCACATCAACCATCCATATGTTTTGGCCACCGTCACCTGCCATATCACCCCCAAGTGGCCCGTTGCACATTAATAACTGGATAACATACCCATTGTCATGCTGGTCGTTTTCCCGCGTCCAACCGACCTCAGTTTTAAATAAAACTACCGTTTTCCCTCTTCATTCACTATTCGTTCATCGCACCAGAAATATTTACTCTTACGCCTCCATTTCTTTTCCGCCACCTTCATCCACAGTCAGTCTACCCCACTAACATCGTGTTTATTGCAGGTACTGTTGCTGAAATGGTGTCAAATCCAAGACAAGCAGAAGGAGAAGAGAATCCTTTTCTTCCTCCCCTGTCGACCTGGATAAAATTCCCTTGGTCGATAAAAATAGATTGATCGCAGATACCATCTGCGACTTTGACTTTTCGGATCTTCAGTCATGGCTCCAGGAGGTGTTCCTGGACTAGAGCGACGAAATTGGACTCTGGGAGTCCAATTTTCCCTTGTATCTCTTTCCCTTGATTCATCATTTCCCAGAATTCGCCCTCAAATGCCAAGCCCATTACATTCCCAACTAGAAGCCGATCATCTCTTCATCTGGAGATGTCCTCTTCTTCATCACTCCTGAAGACATTGACCAGATGATTCATATCCCCCGTGTTGAATCTGTGTCCCCATTCAATTTAGAAATCCTCACCGAGTTATATCAGAAAATGACTTTCCCTCAGAGAGCTCAGATATTCGAGCTTTTCCTCCCCACTTCCGCTCCACTCCCTTCCACCAATCCCCCTTACCCTTCTTCCATGTTCTCCACCAAAGGAAATCAAATAATTTCTTCCCTTTTTGCCCTGCTTGGTTACTATTCTGACCAATGGGTAGATGAGCCCATCCTGGGTTTTCTGTCCATTTTCTCAAACGATGAAAAGCCCACAATGTCGTTTGACAACAACACCTTCTTGGCCGATAATATTCATGAACAATTCATGAATTTTTCCACAGAGGGCATGTTCAAATATTCTTCCATACTGGCGTACATGTTCGTTTACTTTCAAGACGACAAATTCAATTTCTCCATGCAGAATATGGATGCAGACGCAAGGCCCCATCCAATCACAGCATGGACTTCTCTTCTGAAGCATAACTCTGTTGAATACAACTTCAAAGCTTTCATTGATTAGTTTTACCACCCAGTGGTAAGCATGTTGAGTGGCAGGGATGAGCCACGAATAAATGATGAAGTCAAGAGGATTCTGCATCTCTGGGACAACGCAAATACAGGAGACTGGTACTTATATCAAAACCACACCGAAATCAAAGTTTTCGAGTGCGAATTGGCACCCTACAAGCTGCCAAAATATGTACCGGTAAGAATTTTTGCATTAGAATATATTAGGAAGATAATGAATTCAGATGAAATTCATTTTGTTTCGCTGAAGAAGAAGCAGCAATTGCGAATCAAGGGGCAGATTGGTTCTTTCATCTGCAATAGTTGAGACGCAGGGGAAGAAGCGGATAGAATGTTGAAGGAGATGAAATTCTTTACGAGTTTCACCTGGCACTATGATCCATGTGGGATCATTTCGGAAATGAGAGTGAAAAATAAGAATGTCCCGTATGCTCATGAGTCTAAGCCAGAGATCGAGAAATTTGCAAATCAGACAGTATGGGTGCCTGACACTTTGATGGACGTGGAACAACAAGCTGAAGTGGAACATCAGGTGCCCTCGACGAGTGTGCCACCCACTACCACACCTCAGGTCCCCAAGGAGAAGAGGCCCCGATAGGAGTCGTCTTCTCCTGTAACTGAGGTGTCATCAGAGGAGTTCCAGATGCACACCAAGAGGCCAAAGACAGTTTCAACACCTGGCGTGACAGTAGAACAAGAAGTCCCACCTACCACAATTGCTACCACAGCGGTCAAGTCAGTCACCCTACCTTTCGGTTCGAGCCAACATAAAGCAATCACAACAACAATACCGAAGAAATCCACAGATTCTCCCCTGGATACTCAGCTAAGCAAAATTGGTCCCAAGTTGGGCATTTTCGAAAAGTATGAATTGATCAAGAAGAAGAACCAAACCCTCACTAGTAGTACTTATGCCCAGTTTCGGAAGTAGTCGTCCACAACTCAGCATTGGCTTCTTTCGGCATTTGACATAGAAAAGGGTAGGATGCATATGGCTTATCTCCAAGCACAGGTGCCAGATCCCAAGGTGATCTCAGATTACAAAAGGGCCACCTTCGAATTCCAGGCGAAGGACATGCATCCAACAGATTAGATGGATCTGCACAAAAAAACAGGGGAGATGGTTTTTCACACATTATCCCACGCTTCAGCTTCTGTAGCAAAATTTCAGGTATCTTTGAACAATGCGCAGACACAACTCAAGCTGGAGAAAATATCATCTTTCCCGAAAGACAACATAATCAATACGTTGGAGGAGCTGGTCCTCAAGTTCAGTTATGACCCTACGAACATCAAGGCTGCAGAAGAGATGATTAAAAAGAAAAATGCTGACATCGCATCCTTAAGAAAACAACTGAAGCTCCCGCCCACAGAGGACTCACAGGAAAAGGGGATAGAAGAGAAGGAAGGAGAGAAGGATGAGATGCTAAAGCTACTCATCGAGCAGAATGCTCATCTAAAAGAGATGGAGGCTGAGATGGAGAGACTCCTAAAGGAGAAAGAGTAGACGAAGCCAATGAAAAGCATTTGATTGAGTGATATCCCAATTGCAGGTTTGAGCACAGCAGTAGTGACATCCATTCCGTCTGCAACACCAGTGTCACTACCAGAAGGAACAACAGACCTTGCCAAGTCCATGGTTAATATGAACCTACAAGAGTTAAAAATCAGCAGGCTTAAGAAAGAAGTGGCGAACCTACAAGAGCTCAAAACTTCCTTTTCGACAAGCCTATCCAAAGAAAAGCAGATAACAGAGCATCTCAGGAAAGAGTTACAGCAGCTCCAAAAGCAGACAATGGCTGGGATGACTTTGGCTGAGGTCAAAGAGATTGTATGGACAGATATCACTAAGTCCATAAATGAAATGTGGCCAATGATTCAAATCATGTTTGAACAAAATGAGTTGCTCCAAAGGAGAAAACAGACTATTGAGAAAATCAGAGTGGAGTTGGGAGACATGCCAGCACAAGCAAATGATATCATCAGGTTCCTGAATTCCAAGACCAGAGAGGAACTGAAAGAATTAAAGATCGAGGACAGAACAGAAACTATACTTAAAGTAAAAAGGGTTCTAACCAAAAGAAGTCTAATTCTTTAGCTTGATGAAAAGTTTCAAGTCATGGATCAAGGAGTACAAAAATTTTTCAATAAGATAGACGTTCGCCAAAAGAAAGGCCTACCTGGTCTGAAGGTCATTAATGACAAACTAATGACACTCCCTGATTACAAGAAGAGGTTGACTGAAGTTTCTAAGGACAGTTCCAAGTTTGCAGGGATACAAGGGAGCATCACAGGTAAAGCATTCATGGATTCCCTGTAGTTGGATATTTGTATCCAACACGAGATTAAACACATTTTCATCATTAAGCCTACATTTGCTAAGTATACAGACATGGATGAAGTGTATCGGAGATTACTTAAAGTCACAGTGCCAAGTCATCTCAGATGGGAAGAACTTTTTGATCTATTAGATTGGTAGTTGATCTGTCACAATCCAGTCACTCGTCCAATCATAAGAGGTTGCGAAGGAACCTCGCCAATGGCCTACCCCAGAAATTCTGCATACAGTGGTATCGAGTCATCAAGCAGTTTTGATTAGTTAAACTAGTTAGACTAAAAATAGAATGAGCACGTCCTGATAAGTTATGACATGAATGTTTGTATTTTGAATTATAAATGCTTCATCTTTTGAAGTATTGAGGGTTGTTTATTCGCACACCCTATTGCTATCAAACTGTATTATTTTTGAAGAGATCTGCCATTAATAAAGAAGAGGCACTTTTACAGGATTCTTGCGTATGTTCACTGGTGATGTTGATTTTCTAAGTTGAATGTTTTTCTTTCTCTGTAATCATTTTGTTTTCTGGAGCTAATATTTATGAATAGCGTAATGTTGCAGGATTTATCTTTGATACCCTATTTCTGATTCTAAAGATTTTAATGTTTATCTTCTAATATCTTCAATTAAGAAATTCTTAACTGCTTGTTAGTTGAAGTTATTTTTCTTATTTATTCTTCTGTCCATCATTTTAATTACTAAAGATCTAGTGAGTGTATTATCTCGCCCTGTGAAGGTCTTCTTTGGCATTTCTGGTTGTATCTAATATCTGATTAAACACAGACCCCATAGCCCAATGGATGTGTAGACCGTCTCAACCACTTTCAACAACTCTTTGACAACAAAACCAACAGTTTCTTTACCTAGCCTAATACCTGAAATTAAAAACAAAGCTAAATCATATAGAGAGATCCCTCTCTGAAGCTGGAAGGGATAGATCCCAGCTTTAAAAGCGGTTGTATAAGGTTACCTTTGTATATTTCTTCTCTTTCAACCTCTAGGAAATTTACAGAGTGCTAGCACATACCTAGATCCATATTTTTGAAACGAAAATTTATACTTATCTTACATTCAGCAGAGCACAAAGCTTCCAGATCTAAAACTTTTTACTATTCTTACCTTTCTCAAAGAACAAGTCTTCAATATCTTACCTCCTTTCTTCAGATCGGACTTCTCTTCCTAGAACATAGTTTCACAATCCAAGTAGAGTATTGTGCACCAGAGAAACAGATCTACGCATGGAGCTTTCATAGTTTTGGGTTAGATCTTCGCATAGATCTTCTTCTTCCTCGGTTCTCAACAATCACAGTTTTAGGTCCTAGCAATGGAACCATTTGTTAGCACAGGGAAAAACCCAGGGTTCAATGCTACAACAACGCACCAACAAAACCCTAACTACCATCCCGTTCAGAAACACCTACGAAGAAGATGAAGTCTCACCCTAAACTACACCAGACATGCATACCTAGCATCAGTCCATCTTACTTGCCATCTTTTCCAAGCCATCATTGAACAACTCTTCTAAAAACCATTTTTTTGAAGGTGTACACACCCTACACCACTACTTCCCACGTACACACGCTTGTTGCACCACTACAACCCGTGTACACTCATAAAAAATAGCGAAAAATGAAAATTGAAAATGGATACAGGTTTTCGGGCTGTTACTTAACCGTTTGACTGCCCATAGCCAGTCAACCCAACCGTTACTATCTCTTTTTACCTATAAAATAAGGTGTTGGGGCCCCATTCCAAGGAGAGGCATGAAATCATAGAAACTCTGCCCATTTCAATATCCCCCCATTGCCCCAATATTTTGCAACCACATTGTGAGTTTGAGCCAGAATTCCTTCTTCCTCCTTTGCAAATCCTTTCCATTTCCCTAGAAAGAACTGAAGAGGATAATAACATGTGGAATTAGTTGATGCATGGTGAAGAGGAGTCCAGGACTAAGTTCGAGGAGCAGTGTCAGTCTCATGTTGTAAATGACTTTTTGTGAGATTAATATAAAGAAGTACTTTTCCGTCCTGCCAAATGATGTCTTAAATATTTATGATTTGTTTACATTTATTGGTTATGATGTCTAACCCACTAATCATTACACATAATGCATGCTTGTAGTTTCTTGTTTGTCTTTTGGTGAATGCAGGTTAGCCTTGAAAGGAGACTTTCAGTCAGGAAACAACTGAGCGTAAAGGGATCGACATTGGACACAGAGTTTAAGGTATGCCTATCGGATCCTTGTACTTTGTCTTTTATGTATGATTGTGGGATAACATCAGGATAGTTGATAAAAAGTAGGAGACTTTAGATAGTTATCTCTAGCTACATTTTAGAACCCTGGTGTAGTCTGTAGAGGGGTTTTCCCACTATAGCAGAATTGGCGACCATACTGGGGAAGCCTCTAGGGTCTTTGGGGAGAGTTCTTTTGGGTGTTTTTGAATCGGTTTCCTCACTGTTTTTGAGTTTTTGTAAGTTTATGTGTCTTTAAGGGATGTTGGTATTCCATACTAGTACTCCCTACCTTTTCTTGACTATTGGTTTTCATATTTTTGAAAAGTTACAGAGGTGTATGCGGCCTATAGTGGGCCTGTACGCATGCATACACGCCCTACCTTTGGACAACTCGCGTACATACGCTAGTTGTTGAAGTGTCAGTAGTGTGCCTGTGTTGATAAAAAAATTCTTAGAATATACAATCATCCTCTTCCCTGTCAGAAGTCACACTTCTCAGGGATTTTATTGATCTATCCTAGGTCTCTATTATAGCAGTCTGTAGCTTAGGTCTGACCTCAACATAGCTTTCTTTGCATCAAAATATTTCTTGTGTTTTCTTTGATAGGGTTTTTCGACAAGTTTGTGAGTCTGCTTTGATCTTCCTATTTGGTATTGTCAGTGACTCCCTGTGATCTCCGATTGGGCCTAAATTCGTTTCTTGGTCTTGACATGTCGTCATTTTTCCCTTTTTTTCTTTAAAAGAAAAGAAAAGAATTCATTTTCAAATTTCTTGTTTTGAAGCATAAAATATTAAAAAAAAAAAAATTCATTTTTTTGTTTGGTAAAGTAGTTTAGGTTAGTTGCTTCATTTACCAAGGTAAAATAAAGTTTTTTTAAGTTCTTTATTTGAATGAAGTAGCTCATAATCGAGGGAAATATTGTTTTAAGTTTTTGTTTTCAAAGATCTGAAAAAAGTAGTTATGAAATTTTTTGGTTAAAGAGTTTAAAATGGAAAATCTTTATTTTTGAAGAAGTAGTTTTGTTTCCAGTATCATCTTATGCTCTTCTCTTTAGTCTCTTAAATAACATCATGGTTTCACTTCTATTCCTTTTGACTTAAGACAGACACTAAAATTAATGCTTAATTAAAAGTTATTAGACTTTGTGTTTGTAGGGTCCATCAATGCAATCTAGGCTAGAGCCTTTATTTAGGATTGGAGAGGAAACTCTTCAAGGATACAAAAACAAACATAAGAGTTTGTGCTAGGGAGTGCTTGAAAGTCCAGTAATCATGAAATTTATATGGGACCCCCCTCTAACATAGGGGCTAAACACGAGGTCGTGTAAGAAAAGATAGTGGAGAGAACCTCTCCAAATATGGACCAAGCATAGTGGAGAACGCATATAGAGGGCATATCTTGGGATTCCGTTGATCGCATTTTCCACGGAGCTTCATGGGTCTCGAATCTATTCGAGGTCCTCAGTAGTCTCCTGAAACACTTGATTTCAATACCCTTGATAGGTTTTGGGCTTGATACCCTGCTCATTGCAGTCCACCCAACTGTCGACTATACCCGCCTAGTGACTGTTCGTGCACTGACAACCTAATTACCCTTATCTTAGTGACTTCCATGGGTGACTACGAGGGTATACCGGGGTACCTAGGGTAGACATCGAGACACGCTTTGCAGAGTATACCTGGAGGGTGCTTCCATATTCTAGTTTCACTTGCATCAGTAAGTTTCTCTAGTGTTGGTTGGTGTAACTATTCTTCCTACTAGCTAGTGATATTCTTGTCTTATCTCATAGGATCTTTTTCTAGTGTGTAATGGTTTTTAACGTTAATATAAATCCCTAGTGTGTCAATGATATTCTCACACTATGGAGGATCAGGATCTCCACCGTTTGCGAAGGCTTCTTGGCCTGCCGACAATTAATCTGGAGCCACCCCCTCCACTGCTAAGATGAAGACTAGACTAGCAAGGGTCTTTTGAGGCAATCGGGCCACAGGAAACTGATCCTAGCCCATCTCCGAGAGGAGAACATTTGATTTTAGAGGAACCAACCATTGTCAACCTCAGAGTGGAATCTCTTGGTCCTTATAAACCTCTGATCACTAATCTATCGATGCCCATCGTCATACAGGTTAAACCTTACGAGTGTCAGATAGTGTCACAAGCAGTGATGGAGACAAATGTTGCTACTTCTTTAGGGAATTCTCATACTCCCTCTATGGTTGTCACCACAGGGGTTGTTCCACCTCCTAACCAACCTTCATCATTATAGACCACCATGGTCTCAATCGCCTCTACCTCAGGCAATGGTCTGATTCCATCTATGGTGGCGGTAACTGCTCCTTTCACCCAGAGTGTGATAGGCCCTCCGTTTTCATACAGGATGCCTGGCTTCGATATGAACTCTGTCCTTTCTTACTCCACTCTATAGAATTTAGTTCTAGGGGTAGGGAGCTCTAACGCTCCTCTGCAAGGATCCATGGGGGGCACTTCAGCTCCCTATAATGCTTTCCCTTATGAAGGGGGTCATATACCTCCTTCATCCCCTTTGCTCGGCAGTGCTCACCAGCACTCCACCGGGCCGAACGTAAAATATAGTTCATTTGGAATAGGTAGTCAAGGAATTCCTTCTTATATCATGATGTTAGGTTCAACACCATTCTCTTTGTTTGGCATGTTTGGTAACAACACATTCTCATCATCTGTCGTCTCGACCAGGGGAAACCCTGACTATGGACAACAAAATCCTATGCAAGGTATTATTCTTGCACAAGGGGCAAACTTAGGAATTCCTTCCTCACAAGTACTTTGGAATCCATGGTAGGGATCAATTCCCTTGTCAGGGATGTCAACTGAGGGCAAACCCATCCATAGCCAATGGAACCCCGGACAAGGCTCTGCACCTATGCCTATCGGATCGGCAGGGGGAAACCCTTCCCAAAATCCTTGGAATGTGACGCAAGCCCAGCCCTTCACATCATATTACGGGAGTCAGCCAATGATGTCTCAACAAGAATAGACTCTGTATGTTGGTCACGACCATGTTTATTACCAGAACCCTAGCCAGCAACCTAATGTTTCCTGGCAACCTGGTGCTAGCCAAACTCCAGGCTCCTTTTTCCCTAGTTATAATCAACAATCCAAATTACCCTTTCTGGAAACTTTGCAGTTGCTAGACTTGACAAGGTTATTAAATGACCCCATCTATCACGATCTGCGTTGGCCTCCTATGTCGACCAAGTTTCCTTCAGACATTCCAAAGTTCGAGGCTAAGCCTAATGAAGATCTAGGCGGTCATGTGACTACCTTCCATTTATGGTGCTCGTCCAACTCTTTGAGAGACAACTCCATCCAATTGCGTTTGTTTCAATGCACTCTCATCGGGAGTGCTATGAAATGGTACATTGAGCTCGACCACTCAAGATTCTCTTCCTTCGGAAAATTGGCAATGGCTTTCTTAAACCATTTCCAATTACCTGTGAGATACGATGTCGGCACCGAATTGTTGGCCAACTTTGAGCAGAAAAAAATGGGCCATATCTTAGAACACATCCAAGAATGGAGATGTCGGAAGAGTTTAATAAAAGTACCAGTCCCACCATCTTTCCTGCTTGAGTGGTTCCTTAAGTCTTTGGTGCCCCATTTATCTAAATACATCACAACCTCAGGGGTATTTTAAGAAGAAGAAGCGATAATGAGAGCTCAACAGCTAGAGTTGATTTACTCTCAATTTGGTTTACTTTAAGAAGTTTTTACAGATGCACCATGGTATATACTTGACAAGACTAGATAGATATCTAGACCACGTGTCAATGGTATTGATGTTTTAGCGCAAACGAAGATCGTTGACTAGCTACTGAATCAATTGTAGCAATTGTCAATACAGTAGACAGCGGCCATCCAGACCACTGGTTCAGCTTCTCCCCCTACTCAAATGTCATATGTACACAGTGTGCAATAGACAAACTAGAAGGCCACCCAGTAGCCTAACAGAAAGAAGAAATAGCGAAAAAAGGGTAAGGGGGATAAGAAACCTACCAATAATGTTGGCGAGAGAAACACAGAAAAGAAGAATTCGAAGTATCTGTGTAATCATTGCACGGAAGACCACCCTACTCACCAATGCCCTCGGCTTGTGGAGGCCCAAAAGTTATTGGCACAACAACAGACTACCATGTTAACGAATCCATTTCCACATGGGAAAAATTTAACTCAAAACTCTTCAAGCATGGAAGGGGGTAGTCGGGGACCCCCTCTTCCTGCGATTAATCCTTCATCCATGAAAGTGTACATGATGAAAGGTAGCGTTGACATAAAAACTAGGACACGTGACTATGGAATGCCAAACACCTCTGAGAAGGGTAAAGAATCTGAAAACCCATCTCTTCCTCTCCAGATTAATAAGACATTGGGAAAAATGATGACACACATCCCAAAAGGTGCATTCAAGAAAGATTCCCACAACCCAAATGCAGGGGCCTCCCAAAACTACTCTGTGGTGGGAGATTTGTCTCAGACCTCGTGTGCAATGTCGACTTTGGAAGTCCTCCAAATTTTTCCTTCTCAGAGAAAGGCTATATTAGTTTCCTTAGGATCTGTTGAGACTTGTAATATTGGAATTATCATGCTTGATACAACTGACTTAAAACCTCGTCTCCCTTACCACGTGGCATTTTAGATAGTAGTGGCTTACACCATGAAAAATTTTACTCGGAACATTTTCCACACGATGGTTGATGAGGGTGCCTTGACATGTGTGTTGGAAAATGTTTAACAAGCAACATATGCTTGTCATTGATGGCAAGTATAGCAATGAAGATGGCACGAGTACAAGAAGTATTTTAATGTAACAGACAGGCACTAGAAGTATTTTGGGAAGACACTGTAGAGAAACCTCAATAAGATCGGAAGAGATAGTGCAGAGGATGTTTGGCATGTTTCACAGGCAGCGTAAGCTTGTCATTGATGGAAAGTACAACATTAATGATGGCTTGAGTACAACATCGATGATCAACAGGAAAATAAGAAGATAAGTCCAAGAAGATCGAATGATCAAAGGCAACACAACATTGACAAAATGATCAAAGGCCCGAGAAGCATTTCTGATCATTGGATCTCATCCAAAATTCCCGACAGCATGAGGGCCATCAGATATGAATAAAATCAAGAAGAGCGCACTCGGAAGAGGAGAATAGATATCAGGCGTTAGATCTGAGCACAGGATCTGACCACCATTGGATTGGGGAAAAAATGCACAGTGTTTAAAGTGCAAGGAGAAAATGGGCTCAGAAAATCCCGAAAGCAGGAGGACCATCCATCCCAAGGGGTTATGTGGACCATTGATCCAACTCCCTGTCGGGGTTTCGAGGATCGCGAGTTGAAGTGGTCAAAGAACATTGAAAACAAGAATGTCGATTTCGCGATATGTGAAATCGCGATGCAATCTGAGCCGTCAGATTAAGGTTGAATCTGAACCATTTTTTCCATTCAATGGAGAGGCATTGGGGATCAGGACTTTGAAATGACAAAGTCACTTGACATCAGGAATGTCGATTTCGCGATGTGTGAAATCCTGACTGAACCTGAACTGTCAGATCAAGATGTGATCTAGACCATCGACCCAACTCATGACAACATACCACGTCAGCTAGGGACAAGTGGCACAATCAAGTAATGACAAGTGTCAGACTGATTCAACATTCCAGGCACATGTAAGTCTTGAATTAGAGTGACACGTGGTAGTATTCAACACGTGTCAATCCACGTGTGACGTCAGCAAATGGGCACCATATCGGAGTTTCGCAGATTGCGACTTGGAGAGTCAAGATGATTCATCTCCAGATTCACGAGATGTGAGATCGTGATTTAATCAAGGACCATTGGATCAAGAGGACACGTGGTGAAAGATCAGAGCACCATAAAGCTCCATCTCAGAGTTTCACCTATCACAACTTGGAGTTACGAGCATCTCCATCTTAGGATCAGCAAGATGTGAGATCATGAAATGATCCTGACCGTCAATACATCAAAAGATGTGGACCGTTGATCTGAGCTCCATCTCTGAGTCTCGCCTATCACGACTTGGAGTGACGAGAGCCTCCTTCTAAGGAACAACGAGACGCGAGATCGCAAAAATATCTGGACCATTGATTCATCAAGATCGTGGACCGTCGATCAGGTTCGATGAAGATCATGAGTTTGCAGCGCCTTTTAGTGAAAACAATGGTCACCGCCTATGGTCACGTGGAGGAAGGAGCTAGCACAGAAAATCTCTGTGTCGGAGTTTTGTGAATCGTAATATGGAGAGACAAAAGAAACAAAGCAGAATTTTCGATATGCGAAATTGCGAAATCATGATACAATCGTAGCCGTTGAATCAAGAACATATCTAGACCATGGAATCATAGGACATGTGGCAAGTGATCAAAACTTTTCTGACTTGGGGTCAACGAAGAAAAGTGCCGAAATGCCGAAATGCCGAAATGCAAGATCCCATGGATTCAATCCAACGGTGCAGATGAATTTGAACAAGATCGGAGGGTAACTGTAGCACGATACAGTGTAACTGCCAGAAATCACCGATGGGTTCTGCTAGAGGACTCGAAGACACTACAGGATAACTGAAACAGAGAAGGTAAGTTAGACTGTCACAGAGAAGATGAAGAGTCTCAAACTGCCAAAGAGGCTGAGGAATCTCAGCATAACACCCAGTGAAGCTGAACGCGTGGTTGAAATACCAAAGAAGTTGAACAGTTGCGATGATGATCACGCAGAGCACTCGAGAGGTGGAGGAATTTGGCATGGAGTCAGCATGTAGAGGCATTGTGAACATTGCATGCACAAGGTGCACAGAATCTATAAATACACAGTACAGAGAAGAGAAGAGGGTTATTTTTGTTGTTGTTGGAGTTTGTTGTGATTGTAGTTGGTGAAGGTGATTCATGTGTGAAGAAAAAGGAGAGTGAAGTAGCTGAATTGAACAGAAGAGGATCTATGTAGTGAATGGGTATGGCGCACAGAGCTTAAAAGGTAGAAGAACAGACAACACAAGTGATATGTGCAGAAAGGCAGTGAGGTAGAAAGAGAAACGAGATGCAATAGAACAGTGATAAGTCGGGTAAGCCATTGTTGAACATTATATCACTGTAATAAGTTTGAGTAATACAGAATCAATATTTTAGGGAGGTTGGGAGGTGCTCGGGAGGACTGTTGTCCTCAGAGGTTCAAGTGGGTGCTTGAACACAGGGAGTTGTAGCTTCCATCTGGTTGCAGCTAGAGAAACCAGGGTGGCAGGGTGGTGCAAGGGAGAACTCTTGTTCTTTGTTATACAGGTTGGTGCCTGTATGATTGGAAGTTAGTGCTTCCATCCAGTTGTGTTGGAAACACTCAGGGAGTTGGTGCTAGAGAAATCAGGGAGTTGGTGCTTCCTTCTCCTTCTAGTTGGTGCTAGAGAAACCAGGGAGTTGGTGCTTCCTTCTAGTGGGTGCTAGAGAAAATAGAGAGTTGGTGCTCTCAAC
>ML778002.1:118884-161300 GCA_009831015.1 Picea engelmannii | reverse complement strand
TACCCTTTGCCATTGATGTCAAAGGGGGAGATAAATTGGGATCATGATGATAGGGGGAGCATGAGTGTTGCCATCAATGACAAAGGGGGAGATTGTTGGAAGATTGGTTGTTGTCATTGATGTCAACCCTAGTCATGGGTTTTCGACCACAAGATTGATGAAGTTATTTGGACATGAAGGAAAATGCACATGTAGATACAACACCCATGGATGGATAGTATACATCATGTTTTTTCCGGTGGTATGTGGCACATCACGTGGATCCTCATGGTTGAGGAGAGATGAATTTTTGAAGATGACAAAGTGAATTGTACATGTAGGCCCTGAAGATAATTAAAGAAAAGAATTACAAAATAAGAAAGTGTCAGGTCGGCCCTAATGTGAAAAAGGAAGTCACATAAATGGTATAAATAAACATCATTATACATTCATTTGATATAAGTCAAATTTCAGAGGGAAGTAGAAGAAAAAGAAGGCCGGATTTCAAGGGAGGATGAAGTCTTTTGGTGATGTGTTCTAAGTATCAACAGGGAAATGACACAGAGCTGATCCATTGATGATAGACAAGGATCAGACATCAGAATCAGTTTTAATCATCTATCTGGTGACTCCATGAAGGAAGATACCATTGGAAATCCTAGGATTTCCAGTTGTCAATCGACTATTCAAGCATGTAAAATGGACTCTCCACGGCTCAGAAACTTGTTTTTTCCCAAGGCAGTTTTTATTAAACAAATCTACGCTTTCACCAGCTCATTGGTTTTTCTCACAGTGTAGTGAGCCGGTGAAAGTTTTCCTTTTCACTGGATAAAGGGGCAGATTCAGGACAAAAGAGTCATTGAAAGAAGAGAAGAGACCAGAAACATTTTCTTTCTTCACATATTGCAATTTTTGGATTCCTGAACACATGGGAAAGGTGTTAAATGATGGATAATAATTAGGAGAAGCTAGAATATATTTCTCATTAAGTTTTAAAGACATATGGTAAGGAAATAACACCAAATGGCATGATTAATCTTGATAGAAATCTCCCAGTCATCAAAGACAGATTTCTGAATCTGTGATTTTCATAAGAAAATTGCCAAATAATGCTTCAGGTGTCAATTTCGACTTATGATGATAAGATTAGATCATATATGCTAAAGATTCATTTTGATTGTGTTGATTTTTAGGTATTTCATATCCATTAAAATAGGATCTGAAATCTTGATGTAAAGGCTATAAATCCACAAACTATTGATGAACCAAGGGATTCTATTCTGGATAAATAATATACTATATTGTAAACATGCTTTTTGATATGATAATACAAATCACGGTTTTCTCTCTCTATTGATATCAGATTCTCATGTTTCCTTATGTACTCTTATTCAAGTTATTTTAACTACAGAATGATTGTCATCTCATTAGTCAGTTCATAACTTGCTTAATAGTTGCTTATCATTGTTTATTAAACCCTACAATTTGTATCTAGTTTATAAACACTACTTTCTCACCCACTTTAAAGCTATTATCTGATTATTGATCCTTGAGAGCACTGGTTCATTTGATTCTCATTTTGAATGTCTGAATACCATACTATAATTGAGTTATCCCATTAATCCACACATACAAAATACAAAAAAAAAGTTTACCTTAAGTTACCAAGAATCTTTGATCCACAACCTCAAAGAGTTTCTTGGAGTGATAACAAATTGGCGCTATTGACGGGGATAGAAAACTGAAGTTGAAGATAACTTCCTTGGGAAATGACACAGAGCTGATCCATTGATGATAGACAATGATCAGACATCAGAATCAGTTTTAATCATCTATTTGGCGACTCCATGAAGGAAGATACCATTGGAAATCCTAGGATTTCTAGTTGTCAATCGACTATTCAAGCATGTAAAATGGACTCTTCACGGCTCAGAAACTTGATTTTTCCCAAGGCAGTTTTCATTAAACAAATCTACGCTTTCACCAGCTCATTGGTTTTTCTCACAGTTTAGTGAGCCGGTGAAATTTTTCCTCTTCACTGGATAAAGGGGCAGATTCAGGACAAAAGAGTCATTGAAAGCACAGAAGAGACCAGAAACGTTTTCTTTCTTCCCATATTGCAATTTTTGGATTCCTGAACACATGGGAAAGGTGTTAAATGATGGATAATAATTAGGAGAAGATAGAATATATTTCTCATTAAGTTTTAAAGACATATGGTAAGGAAATAACACCAAATGGCATGATTAATCTTGATAGAAATCTCCCAGTCATCAAAGACAGAATTCTGAATCTGTGATTTTCATAAGCAAATTGCCAAATAATGCTTCAGGTGTCAATTTCGACTTATGATGATAAGATTAGATCATATATGTTAAAGATTCATTTTGATTATGTTGATTTTTAGGTATTTCATATCCATTAAAATAGGATCTGAAATCTTGATTTAAAGGCTATAAAGCCATAAACTATTGATGAACCAAGGGATTCTATTCTGGATAAATAATATACTATATTGTAAACAGGCTTTTTGATATGATAATACAAATCACGGTTTTCTCTCTCTATTGATATCAAATTCTCATATTTCCTTATGTACTCTTATTCAAGTTATTTTAACTACAGAATGACTGTCATCTCATCAGTTAGTTCATAACTTGCTTAATAGTTGCTTATCATTGTTTATTAAACCCTACATTTTGTATCTGGTGTATAAACACTGCTTTCTCACCCACTTTAATGCTATCATCTGATTATTGATCCTTGAGAGAACTGGTTCATTTGATTCTCATTTTGAATGTCTGAATACCATATTGTAATTGAGTTATCCCATTAATCCACACATACAAAATACAAAAAACAAGTTTACCTTAAGTTACCAAGAATATTTGATCCACAACCTCAAAGAGTTTCTTGGAGTGATAACAAATTGGTGCCGTTGACGGGGATAGAAGACTGAAGTTGAAGATAACTTCCTTGGGAAATGACACAGAGCTGATCCATTGATGATAGACAATAATCAGACATCAGAATCAGTTTTAATCATCTATCTAGAGACTCCATGAAGAAAGATACCATTGGAAATCCTAGGATTTCTAGTTGTCAATCGACTATTCAAGCATGTAAAATGGACTCTACACGGCTCAAAAACTTGATTTTTTCCAGGGCAGTTTTCATTAAACAAATCTGCGCTTTCACCAGCTCATTGGTTTTTCTCACAGTATAGTGAGTCGGTGAAAGTTTTCTTTTTCACTGGATAAAGGGGCAGATTCAGGACAAAAGAGTCATTGAAAGCACAGAAGAGACCAGAAACGTTTTCTTTCTTCCCATATTGCAATTTTTGGATTCCTGAACACATGGGAAAGGTGTTAAATGATGGATAGTAATTAGGAGAAGCTAGAATATATTTCTCATTAAGTTTTAAAGACATATGGTAAGGAAATAACACCAAATGGCATGATTAATCTTGATAGAAATCTCCCAGTCGTCAAAGACAGAATTCTGAATCTGTGATTTTCATAAGCAAATTGCCAAATAATGCTTCAGGTGTCAATTTTGACTTATGATGATAAGATTAGATCATATATGCTAAAGATTCATTTTGATTATGTTGATTTTTAGGTATTTCATATCCATTAAAATAGGATCTGAAATATTGATGTAAAGGCTATAAATCCACAAACTATTGATGAACCAAGGGATTCTATTCTGGATACATAATATACTATATTGTAAACAGGCTTTTTGATATGATAATACAAATCACGGTTTTCTCTCTCTATTGATATCAAATTCTCATATTTCCTTATGTACTCTTATTCAAGTTATTTTAACTACAGAATGACTGTCATCTCATCAGTCAGTTCATAACTTGCTTAATAGTTGCTTATCATTGTTTATTAAACCCTACATTTTGTATCTGGTTTATAAACACTGCTTTCTCACCCACTTTAAAGCTATCATCTGATTATTGATCCTTGAGAGCACTGGTTCATTTGATTATCATTTTGAATGTCTGAATACCATACTGTAATTGAGTTATCCCATTAATCCACACATACAAAATACAAAAAACAAGTTTACCTTAAGTTACCAAGAATCTTTGATCCACAACCTCAAAGAGTTTCTTGGAGTGATAACAAATTGGCGTCGTTGATGGGGATAGAAGACTGAAGTTGAAGATAACTTCCTTGGGAAACGATAGAGTTGATCCATTGATGATAGACAAGGATCAGACATCAGAATCAGTTTTAATCATCGATCTGGCGACTCCATGAAGGAAGATTCAGTGGCGACACTATTGTTCATAGATCTGATGGTGACTCCATTGGTATGAAATGAACAAGAGGTATGTTTTTTGCAATTTTTCAAGTATTTCTAGTTACCCTCATCCAATTCCTAGTAAAGATGAATGGGAAAGATGTATTCCCAGATTTCAAGGAGAAGAATGGGAAGTACCAGCGGAACACCTGCTGGATTTTCATGACTTTATTGATCGACTTGAAATTATACATGAAGATGTTCAAATTAATCTTTTCAGGCAATCATTAGAGGGATTTTCTCTTAACTTGTGCCAGTCTCTTCCAAATGCAAGTATCATTTATTTGGAAAATTTTCATGCTGCCTTCCATTTGTTTTGCAAAACAAAGTTTTTAGCTGATCTTCTTTATCCAGAATGTTGTCATGAATTTAGTGTGTTGAATAAAGATTCAGACAATTATGAAGACTTTGCTACAGTAGAAGATATTTCTCATCATGATCAAGAGATCGGTGATCCACATTATGATAACCATAGTGATGCTTTTGTCATTGTCTCAAATGCATTTACTGACTTAGGTTGTCATGAACATGATATTTTCCCCTTTGAAAACCCCAAAGATGATTATCAGATTGACACATTAGCAAGTGATAGTTTCAGATCTGCAGCAAATTCTAAAGGCAACCCTCAGTTTTCTGATTTGCAGACCAAGGCAGATTTCATAAGATATGAGAAGGAAGGTGAGGAGCAGAAAGTTTCAGATCAGCAGTTGAGCTTGTATTTTCATTGGACAAAGGAAGAACAGTCCACATTCAACATTGACATCAATGAAGGCAACAACCAGCAAAATTTCTATTTTTAGTTGAAACAACAGCATAACGAGGTATTTCTTTGTGGATTTGATGACCCTATTGTTGATTATTTGCAATCTATGATCAGCATATGTGTTAAAGTATTTTTGTTAGATGAAAGTTGTCTTTATCATCTATTAAACTACTTTTTTGTTGTCTATGCATTCCATTATTTTTCGGGTCAAGATCAAGAACAAGTTTAATAAATCAGTTTCTGATATGGCTTCATTGGAAGCATGAGTTTAATTGATTGAGCATCAATACAATCATTAGAGTAGGAGTAGAATAAAATAAGATCGTTCTCTGAGCAAGTAGACTCTTTTAGTTATTGGTTATTGAATAAGCAGAGCAGGCTACAGGTAGTTTTCAATTTAGCAGAGGATTAGGTGAAAAAATCCAGATGTTATCTCCAAAAATGAACCAGTCATTTTGTTTCATTTTTTAGTGATGGCATGGTCATAAATAGAGTTCCATACAATTTTTGTTTTTAGAAATTCAAGTATCAAAGTATAGGATATAATTTTTTATTTCTTATAATAAATCGATTGTCAAAAGATATTTTCAAAAAATCGAAGAAAATATTTTCAGTGGCTAATCTTTGTTTTGAAGTTGAAGTTAGTCGGTGAAAGTTCAAGGTTTCAATGGCTAAATGGAATTTCCAAAAACAAGTGAGACGGTGAAAGTGCAGATTTGGGTTTTTTCTCCAGCGCCTTAAAAACCCGAAAAGATATATTGTACACATGTCATGTAATCATGATGGAAATTCAAATGGAGGCACAAGAACGGTTACACATTTTCACCATGTCTTAGTGGAATATGATGATGGATTTGGTCATATATTCTGTGTGGCAGATGGAGGACAGTTTTAAGAGTGGTGGATGATCTGATCATTATTACACCCAAACATCAAGTACCATATCTATGTCTACATCAAATCATGGCCATCGTTCCTTTTTTTCAAATTTTCACGGCTTTCAAATCCTATATTTGGGTTTTCATATTATCTTTTGACAACACAGGATCATTTTCACCAACGCCAACACCTTCCCCATTTAGAAAAGTTCTCTGTGTTAACCATGTACATATCAATCTGTGATTATTGTATGATGGGAAGAAAGCGAGGAAGACCACCTCTGCGAAAGGAATTAGACAACACGTATTTTAGATGAGTTCTTTTTTTATAATTGTTGTGAGAAATATGAATTGCATTCTAAAGTTGAAGATCTAAATAGAGAAGAATATTTTCCTCACAATCTACATCAGCTTTCAAGTGATCTTCGCTATGATGTACTTCCTCATAAACATGAATTAGAAAACAGTAATGAAGAGATGAAAGATTTCTTATTACCTTTGTTTTTTATTTTAATGAATCTTAAGAATTGGTTTCGTTAGCTACACATGGAGATGATAAGCTTTCTGTTGATCCAATGTCCGTTGAAATAAGTGAGATCAATCCTTAGTTTTTTGATTTGCAGACACAGGAAGATTGTAGAAGATATGGAGATAAATATGATGAGATGAAAAGTCCAGTTCATTCGTTCACCATGCTTTCTTCTCAGAGAAAGATTAAGCAGTATGTATTTAGCATTGAGATCTATGAGGGAAACGAGCAACTTGATTATTTTCAGTTGATTGATTTAATGAATAAACAAGAAGGTTACAAGTTTGCTACAGGTTTTCAGGTGATAAATCGAAAAGGCTAAATGAATCCATGCCCAATACTAAAGGCACAAGGTCTGCCAAGTTCTTCAAAACCTCATAGGGAGGTCTCCATCCTAGTTGGAGCCAGATGTTAGCAATCAAATAATTCATTCTGAAATTTGTTTGAAAAATGATTCCTCATCTTGTGGGGGATATTTGACTACCTTCCCAATATCTAAATGAATATATGAAAGTACCATTGTAAATCTTAGGATTTCTAGTTGTCAATTGACTATTCAAGCGTGTAAAATGGATTCTCCATGGCTCAACAATTTGTTTTTTCCCAAGGCATTTTTCATTAAAAAAATTTGCGCTTTCACCGACTCATTGGTTTTTCTCAAAGTGTAGTGAGCCGATGAAATTTTTCCTTTTCACCGGCTAAAGGGGCAGATTCAAGACAAAATAGTTGATGAAAGTGCAGAAGAGTCCAGAAACGTTTTCTTTCTGCCCAGATCATGATTTTTGGATTCCTGAACACATGGGAAATATGTTAAATGATGGATAATAATTAGGAGAAGCTATAATATCTTTCTCATTAAGTTTTAAAGACATATGGTAATGAAATAACGCCAAATGGAATGATTAATCTTGACCGAAATCGCCTAGTCATCAAAGATAGATTTATGAATCTGTGATTTTCATAAGAAAATTGCCAAATAATTCTTCAGCTGTCAATTTCAACTTATGATGATAAGATTAGATCATATATGCTAAAGATTCATTTTTATTATGTTGATTTTTAGGTATTTCAGATCCATTAAAATAGGATCTTAAATCTTGATGTAAAGGCTATAAAGCCACAAATTGTTGATGAACCAAGGGGTTCGATTCTGGATATAGAATATACTATATTGTAAATAGGCTTTTTGATATGATAATACAAATCACAGTTTTCTCTCTCTATTGATATCATATTCTCATGTTTCCTTATGTACTCTTATTCAAGTTATTTTAACTACAGAATGATTTTCATCTCATCAGTCAGTTCATAACTTGCTTAATAGTTGCTTATCATTGTTTATTAAACCCTACATTTTGTATCTAGTTTATAAACACTGCTTTCTCACCCACTTTAAAGATATCATCTGATTATTGATCCTTGAGAGCATTGGTTCATTTGATTCTCATTTTGATTTTCTAAATACCATACTGTAATTGAGTTGTCCCATTGATCCACACATACAAAATACAAAAAACAAGTTTACCTTAAGTTACCAAGCATCTTTGATCCACGACCTCAAAGAGTTTCTTGGAGTGATAACACCACGATTATGATCCTACTCTACACCAACGGTTCCTTAGAGTGTGTCTCTTAGAACAATATTTTATTACATTACGTATATCCATGTTCCTAGGAGATTGAATCAAATCACAGATACTCTAGCTAATCATGTATTAGATTGGCATATTACACACATGTAAGGAAAAGCACACACACGCACATGTAAATACATTTGTAAAATAGATGTAATCCATAATACATAAAAAGATGTAAATATGCATATATATATATATATATATATATATATATATCAAAAATATTAGAGTACATGGGTGGGTGCAAGCACCTCAAAAATATGTCCAGTAAGAGTCACGAGGCTTATGCCCTCAAAAATATACAAACAGTGCCCTTGGCACATAAGTAGTCCATCCTAGCTAAGGGTGAGACCTGTTGGCCCTGTCGTAGTGAACAACGATGTTTTCCAAATGTTGGAAGAGCTGGACCTAGGTCTTTGGCACCCCAAAAACATGAGGTTGCATCGATGGTGGGAGATCCTCAATCTCTGCCATAGGGACTGTATGACTGAGCACGGTGAGGTTTCGCTCCACCCGTCTCAATACTCTCTCAGCCTCTCCGGTTGGAGGCCCCCCTACTTCTGTTGTTGGTTTGGCGGCTGCTGCTGGTCCTGCCTCTGGTCAAGGATGTCGCCTGGTCCTCCAGAATTTTGTTGGGCGCACTGGTCCCACATATGTACATAACATATACATAGTTTTCATATACTATGGTACACATAAAAATGATATATATAAAAATAAACAATAAATAAATAATTTTGAAAAACAAACATACCTAGCTCTCCTCGCTCTGCTCCGAGAGGTACAGGCATGTCAGGATCTCTAGAAAATTTGATCCTGGCATAGGGGTAGTCCTCTATAACTGTAATCTATCGAGACCACTAGTCAAAAAAAATTCATCGAAGGCCTCGATGGTCCTCCCTCCCCCCTATTGCGGAAACAACATTGCCCATCTACATAGCGTTGGGAGAGAGGCCTCGTGCCCTCGTATCATCTCTCGAGGACTAAGACTAGATACCCTCTCGAAGAAAAAGGAACAAAAAATAGTCCCAAACCCAAAGTTTCGATGCTCCCATATCCGACACTATGTTAGTTGTCTCTTCATGCAATCTAGAATGGTTGTGCTCCAGTCAAAAATCTGTGCATTCAAGCATTGTACTACACAATCCATGTGCACCCGGGAAGCTTGATGCAAATCCAAAGATCCAGTGATCCACCCAATGAGAAGAACTATCACTTTCAATGATAGGTTGTTGATCTTGTGTATGGGCACTTGAGAACCTACTTTCTCAGTACCAGCCTCGCAATGGAGTCCAATCAACTCCTCAATTTTGTGAGGCTCGGGGGGAAAAGTACGCAATTTTACTAGATCCCCTCTCCTCGAGAGACCAGTCAGGAATTAAATGTCTTCATTCTTTGGAGTCAACAACTACCCCTCGGGCATAAATGCCTCTGCATCAGGATGCCAGTAATCTATCAAATCATTCAGCAACCTAGGTTGTTCCCTCATAAACAGACACTGGAAGAATTTTAACAACCCGCATTGTGATAAAACGGTGATAGCAACAAGGTCTTCTAAGACCAAAAAATCAATGTCCTCATGCTCCCTCTCTCTCTAATGAACATACATCCTACAAAATGCCAAATTTTGGAGAGTTAACTCTTGCCTTTTTTTTATTTTTACCACTTGTTGGAGGGTCTACATGGGTTGTCTTGGCGACAGTCGTGTGTGTATGCGGGAAAATTATCTTCTACCCGCGTGCACATGCGGTCTGTGCTTGGACAACCCACATACATGCAAGGCCGGCCTCTTTAAAGGTCAATGCCCCCCAAAAAAACAAAAAAAAATGCAAAAAAGGAAGAATGAAATGCAAGAGGGGCTAGTTTGTACTTACTTGGTCCAAGTGGAAGTTCGTTTTGTCCACTGAATCTCCCGGAATCAAATATTTCGGCAAAGGGGTGTTTTTTTACTTTTGGTCAATTCTCAATTTACAATGGTTATAATGAGCTGTCAGCATTCTATTTATAGAATTTTTGGCCCCTTTTTGTCATTTTTTGGACCTTTTTGTCATATTTTCTAGCTTGAAAATCATTTACTATGGTTCTTGAGTTTCTTGGGGGATGTTACAATAAGTGTTACTTTGGGTATTTGGGAATTTTTTTTTGAGAGTTGGGTCATTTTTAAAAGGTCTTTTGGTAAAAAAGTCATTTTTCCAACTTTGTTCATATAAGATAGGTTTCCACCTCCACTTGTTGCACCTCGTTGTCTTTTTCTCTTTTCCATAGGATCGATCCCACCGAGTTGCAACATGGAACCCTCACTCCTGATCTAGAAATGTCATAATTTAGTGGTAAATCCTGCCTTCACATGGATGCCCTAGATAGATCCTGGTTACATTTTGGTGTCCATGCCATCATTAATGATTATAGGCTCGGGAGTCCTTTTTAGTTGTTCCTGATTACGATTTTGATCCTCAATTGAATGATTCATTATCACTTTTGAACTCACCCTCAGGACTCCCAAAAACAATGGGTCTTATTTTAATCCCTTTTTAGACCCTCTAAACATGAAAAGGTTGTTGAGCGATCTTATTGCTCTTCATGCTCGCCAAACTAAAGTTTGAAGGCACATCTGTTCGACGGTAATTTACCCATTTTTCGGTCTGGATGGTCAAATGTATGAACAAAGGTATACTTTAGGAGCCCCGGTTCTCTAGAAGAGTATTCTCAGGTATAGATTTAACCCTTTTTCGGGCCTGAGGGACTAAATTTACGAAAAAGGAACCCCCATGGAGTCCATAGTTAATCTCTTTTCAGACTCTCTAAAATTGAAAAAAAGGTCGAGTGACCTTGTTTCTTCACACTCGTTAAATTGGTCCAGAAGAACATCCCTTACAGAATCCATAGTTAAGATTTTTTCAAACTTCTTAAATATGAAAATATTACCAAGTGATCTTGTCTGTGTCACACTCGTTAAAATGATTTTGAATAGATGTTTGTTCGGTGCTAGTTTATCCCTTTTTCGAGCCGACTAGACTACCTTTGAAAAAGGTACCCGATGGAGTCTCCTTTTACGCTTTTTAAGGCTCTCTAAAAATGAAAAACCACCGAGCCTACCTTCTCTGGGCTCATTAAATTACATCAAAGGACGTCATCATTGTGTATTATTAATTTCATTTCCATTCTTGTGTCTTTGGCCTAATGTCGGCTCCATGTTCCTCTCAACTGAACCATCTGAAGCATGCCTTATACTCAAGCCTTGTATCACTTTTCCTCTGCGTCTCAACACCTTGACCCATGGAGGATTTTTCCCGAGTGTCCTTTTCCTTCATATTTCCCCTTTCTCTGAGCATCAGTGTGTTCCTAGTAGTTGGAACTAGTATGTATACGACACTCGATCCTCCTTTGTAACGTAGAATTATTTTATTCCTTTTCAATCTTTCCAAAATTATTGAAAAAGACAAAAAAATCAAATATACCCCAAAAAGAGGAAGGGAAAAGTATTTTATTTTTTGTTAACAACACAATGAGTCGCCCTTGGACAAACCACATCCTTCCATTGGTTCATCAAGCTCTAGGATTCAATATGACCTTAGGAAGTTGTTCTCGCTACATAGAGCTATGTCCTCCTCCATTTGGTTATCCTTCCAAACATGTGGAGAGTTCGCATTTCCTCCTGCATCATGAACTTATGTCAATTCCATGTTGCCTGAGTCTCATATTTTATCATGTTATCATCCAAGGGAAGTTTTACTAAAATTGAGTCAGACCTTCTGCAGTTTGTCTCTTGTTCTCATGCCCGATCACCCCAAATCAACCAATCAATTCCTTGCTCAAAATGAATGAAGTTCTCTGCCTGATCCCCGAGATCCTCTTGTATGTTCTCGATGATCCATCGAAGACCTCTAGGTAGTGAAGTTGTACACTGATATTACACTCCTACCTGAGTTTTGAAGATTTTTAAGTTGTTTCTCGAGCTCTGAAGACCTCATCTCTAACCATTAGGCATCATTGGCTTCTCGAAGATGGATATTATACATGTATATCTTTTGATTTTGAGATGTAGATCCGTTGTGTACTTCTCATGGCTACACTTTATATAGTTATATCACATGCATTGGCAGTGGATTTGATTGGCAACCATGATTTTATTTCATCCCGAGCATGGGTATGCCCGCCTCGATGAGACAAATTGTTATTTTGCAGATGGCACCTCCTGAACTCTGGTCCCTGGGCTCACTCGCTCCATACATTGGTGAATATTTCTAATTTATTTTGGCCATCATATGCTCTTCTAACCTCACACATTAGGGGGCATATGTTATAACCCTAAACTGCACCAGACATGCATACTTGGCATCAAGCCATCTTACTTGCCATCTTTTCCAAGCCATCACTGAACAACTCTTCTAAAAACCATTATTTTGAAGGTGTATGTGCCCTACACCACTACTTCCCACATAAACATGCTTGTTGCACCACTATAGCCCATGTGCACTCACAAAAATTCATGAAAAATGAAAATTGAAAATGGATACGTGTTTCCAGGACATTACTTAACCGTTTGACCACCCATAGCTAGTCACCCCAACCGTTACTATCTCTTTTTTCCTATAAAATAAGGTGTTGGCGCCCCATTCCAAGGAGAGGCATGAGAGTATATAAAATCTACCCATTTCAATATTCCTCTATTGCCCCAATATTTTGCACCCACATTGTGATTTTGAGCCAGAATTCCTTCTTCCTCCTTTGCAAATCCTTGCCATTTCCATAGAGAGAAATGAAGAGGATAAGAACACGTGGAAGCAGTTGGTGCATGGTGAAGAGGAGCCCATGACCAAGTTCGAGGAGCAGTGTCGGTATCATGTTGTAAACGACTTTTTGTGAGATTAATATAAAGAAGTACTTTTTTTGTCCCGCCAAATGACGTCTTAAATCTTCATTATTTGTTTACATATATTGGTTATGATGTCTAACCCACTAATCCATACACAGAATGCATGCTTGTAGTTTCTTGTTTGTCTTTTGGTGAATGCAGGTTAGCCTTGGGAGGAGACTTGCAGTCAGAAAACAACTAAGCACAAAGGGATCGACACCAGACGTGGATTTTAAGGTATGCCTACCGGATCCCTGTACTTTGTATTTTATGTATGATTGTGGGATAATGTCGGGATATTCGATAAAAAGTATGAGACTTTAGACAGTTAGCTCTGCCTACATTTTAGAGCCCTGGTGTAGTCCGTAGCAGGTAGAGGCAGAGGTGGTTGCAGGACTCAGATGTTTGCAACATTAGTTGGGACACAGATATGTGGTTGTAAAACCTTAACAGAGAACTTAGTTATTAAAGTTCATTAATATTCATCCTTAGTTCATAGTGCAGCTAAACCCTGACAATAGATCAACGCGGCATTCACAAAGATCCAATAGATTCAAGCACTAAGCATACCAATAGAGATTAGATATAGCATTCATTCACATTATTCAACACTAATCTATCATATCAGATTCATCTATCATCTAACATCTCACTAAGCGTTGAATCGCATGAAAAAAAGAACATCCAAAAAGAACAAAGCATTCACAACACAGGATATAAACGGTTCACCCCCACCATGGGGCTACGTCCACCAACTCGTCGTCCTCTTTATTATCTTCGATCAATATTCTTACATGCACAAAGCCTCAAAATCAACTCCGTAGAAGACAGGATATTTATGCACCTTGCTAGATCCTCCTTCCTTGAGTTATAGCACAAAGCCTTCCACAGTCTCTTACAATCACTTGCACTTAGCTATGCAAGCCTCACATAGTATGCACAAAGAAATTACCACTTAGCACTTAGCACTTAGCACACTTGCAACTGACTAGTCATTATTTACTACTTTTACATTGCCTAGAATTTTATTTATACTTTACAAAATAGGCCTAAGCATGGGTAAACCCATGGGCCAACATCCACATACCCATTACATAAGACCAAAACCCAAAAAGACCCTAAAAAAGGGTCGAGATCCCATGATCTCTGCTTCATCTTGCGCTCCACCTTCGACAGCCTGTCGAAGTCCCAAAAATAGGTCAAACATGACCAAGGATCCTCAAAACTTGGTCAAGGGCCAATAGTTATTATACACATATGGACACTGTGATTTGTTCATTTTTTTATAGGTGCATTTGTTCCCATCTATGTGGGCACATGGACATCATTTTTTCACAGAGGATGTTGATGACAGACATATGACACAAGACTTTGGAGTTGAAGTCAAGTTTGATCAATCTATTCGTGTTATCCACCATGATCAAAACACCATACATGGGAAGTTAGGTTACATCGGAAAGATACAAGAGATCATTCAAGTGGACTTCTCTTCTTTCCAATGTGTTGTTTTTAGGTGCAAGTGGTGGGATACCTTTGATCGGAATAATGTAAAGGAAGATAGTGATATTTGGATGATATATATCAACTCTAAAAAAATGTGGGATGAAGCTAAGGAGCCTTATGTTTTCCCAAAACACTGCAACCAAGTGTTTTTTCACCCAGATGTATTGGATAGGGATTGGTGGTTTGTATTAAGACACAACCCTAGGTCAAAACATATTTTTTAGATAAAAAATGTTATCATGCCACGCGAGTAATATAATCAGGGTGATGACAATAGAGAGTGATATATTATAAATGTTTATTCTTTAATTACTTACTTTTATGTTTTCAAATCTATAGTGGATTTAATAATTTGATTATTAAATTTATAATTTTTTTAGTATTTAATATTTCATATTAAATATTATTGATTTTTTGATTGGATGATATAATTAATTGTTATGTGTAAATGATATAAATATTTTTCCATTGTAAATCTAGATGATATTTGAATTTTTAGTATTTGAATTTTAACTTTTACTTTGAAAAACAATATACTATTGTACTGTAAATATCAAATATTTTATATCATAATTTTAAAATGTATTTTTGTTACCCACCATTTCATATCATTACCATATCATATTATATTGTATTAGTTTTTAATTTTTAGTTCATACATACTAATTAGGGGAATATTCAAATGTAAAATGAGCCTCCTAAGTGAGTTTTTCAAAAAAACATCATTATGAACTTATGAAATTATTCATTATGAACTTATGAACAAAAGAAATATTCTCAAAATGAGGACGAATTCTCACATTATACTTTCAAGTAAACTAGTGTTACGAGGAAAATCTCTCTATGGCTAGGGTAAACCACAATAGACAGAAATGACTGTAGAAATCAACTCTATCCAAAAAACATTCTATTTAAAACAATATGCAAGCGAGATAAGAAAGAGGCCTACCTCATCCAGATGTTCGATGAATTCCATCGTTGAGCACTTTGACCCAAAGCTATATACCTGCAACTAATTCTCAACAACCAAGCAAAGCAAGCATATGGTGATAATATAAAAGGTTATCACATTAGATAGCATAATCCATTAATATACATAATAAACACGCCCATGGATAATAACTCAAATATTTTCAAGATATCAATTGGATGGGAAATGAGTATTTCTATTAATAAATGATCAGAAGAACTGAAAATATTATAGACTTTCGTGTCGACACGGTTCTGAACCGAGAAACTAAGTTCCTTCCATCTAGGCCTCCACCACTTCAATCCTCCACCAAAGGCAAGCTCATAAAAGAGAAACAATGAGGTTCTCAATCAATAAGGAAAGACCTTGGGGGATGAACACTGTGTTCAGACTTAAAGGACAAAGGGATGCAGACTCAATATGAAGTAAATAATTTCTCCAGAGTAACTTTTCTCTCAAAGTTGAATTCTTTCTCCTCTTTCCATAGCTCGAAATTGGCCCATTTATAGCCTTTAGAATGGAACTGAAGGGTCAATTCAGAATGTTTCCAGTATATGGAAGGCCAAGGATCATAGATCTCCTGTCGTGACATGGAAAATCGACATTAATTTTCATTTTCTGGCACAAATCTCGATGTACGCAGGCTATAATGGAGTAGCCTGCATATACGCATGTTGTGTAGTAGGCAAGATGCATACATGTGAAAAAATATGGATTTTTAGCTATGGATTTTACAAACAGGGATGATAAATCTGCATAGGGAAATGGGAAAAAGGCCTTCTGTGCAAGATTGCATAGGGTGAGGACAATATTTCTATAACAGATTCCCCCTAATGTGTGAGGTCAGAGGAGTATCTGTGATGGCCGAAATAAATTATAAACAATCTAGAAGTGGAGTGATGGGGAACTGACTGGAAGAACAAGTTGCTAATTATTGTTGCTATTATGGTAGTTGCGGGAGGTATTTACCTCCACGTGTAAACCTAATTAGAATAGAATATTCTGGGATGCAAGAAGAAACCCTAATTAGTTGGTTAATAACCCTAGAAGACAAGTCGACTCAAGAGAATGACTTATATTAGGTTATTATCCTCCAAGAGAAGAAGTCGACTAAAGGAAATATTATATACTAAAGAATTAGTACCCAGAATGAGAAGTTGGCCTAGGCAGTCTGCCAGAATTAGTATAAATACAAGAGGCCAGTCTTCATTATGGTCATTATTCTCAGAACTGAAGAAGAAGCACTTGTGCACACTGCAGTTGGCTAGTTTGTGCGCAAGTTTGGAGGAGAGTTGTCGTTGCAGCTACTACAGCTAGCAGATTTCAGTTTTGTCTTGGACTCTCTCTCTTGTTCATGGTTTAGAATCTCTGATCAGCTCTTGTTACTCTTTCTTGGTGCACTATTCTTGCAGAAAGATGTGTCACCCTTTGTTTGGCTATCTAGCCTAGGGTTTTCTTCCAGACTGATTCTCTATCAAGGTTAAGGTGCTCGAGAGTGGATTCAGCCTATGGTTGGGTGACAATAGTGATATTATCTATGGTTAAACGAGAACATCCATCATATTCTAACAGGTATGGGGCCACACCTCCTTCATTTAGTCTAACCACTAGAAGGAAACATAGACGTAAGGATACTAAGCTCGTTGAAGAACTGCAGCTAGGGTTTCTAGCGGGAACAATTACCAAAGCACTTCCCCTAGGGTTACTAGCAGGTGCAGTTGCAAAAACCCTAATCCTCTTATTGAGGTACCTTTGGTGAAGGGATTTACCTAACTTCCGGATAGATTAGTGCACCCTAGCCTAGTGCATCTCCTGGTACTCTTAACAATCTAAGACATCAAGTTTGAGTTTTTGGTCAAATCTAGGGTTGACCAAGTCAAAGCAACCATGAATTACTCTATGAAGTTAGAAAAAAAATTAAATGGGGCTTCTAACTTCAGAGCATGGAAGACAAGGATTGATCTCATCCTTTCCAAGAACAAATGGTTGGATATCGTGAAAGGAAATATTGTGGAACCATAGTTTGAAGAAGGAAAAGAGAAGGAACCACAGAATGTTGTAGTTATAGAGAATTTCAAAGACAATGACATCAATTCCATGAGTATCATAGTGGATTCTATAAAACACCACTTGATACCCTACATCTCCCATCTTAATTCATCTAATAATATGTACGATGCCCTAACAAACCTCTTCTCAGTCAGAAACATTACACAAGTAATGAGTCTGAAAAATGAGCTCTGTGACATGAAGATGAATGATGATGATAGCATAACATCATACTTTGTGAGAATATCTTAGTTAAGAGATCAACTACAAGCTATTGAAGAAATCATTTCAGATAAGGAACTGGTAAACATAGTACTCAAAGGTATTCCCAAGACATGGGATGCATTTTCCGCAAGCATGAACACAAGGAAGGAATATCCTACATTTGAAGAAGTTTGGACTTGATGTGCAAAATAAGAATCAAGGATCAGTGCAAAAGAGAAACCCCAAAATAAGTACGATTATCAAGCCTTCACAAAAAGGTTCAAGGATTTCAGGAATAAAAAGAAGGTTGGCTCCAAGAAGAAACCAAATCAAGAGAAAGATATGTCAAGAATATAATGCTTCAATTATCGAAATTATGCTCACTACAGGAATCATTGTCCCGAGTTCAAGAAAAGGAAGGAAACACACAAAGCATCAGTTGTCGAAGAAAGGGAACCCTCAAAGAAATCCAAGTAGGACAAAACAAACTTCTTCTTCTAAGACAAGGTAACAATACTCTTCATAGCTCTTGTATATACCATTTTTTATTTACATATCTTGCATATCTATTTCCTAGAAGACAATATGTTCCAAGAGAAACTATACCTATGGAAGAACAAAAAGATAAGGATTTCTATCACTATGACTACAAGTCAGAAAATACACATGAAAGGATGAAGTACATCAACAACCCCTAGTAACAATTCATGTGGAAGTTATTACATAAGTAAGAGCTGCAACATAAGCCGAAATCAAAATCAATCCTGAAGAAACCTAGAAGAAGATAGAAATAAGTCAACAATCAAGAGGAAATTGGAGAAAGACTTATGACACTTTGCAAAAGGCAATAAGGATGCAGACAGAAGTGTGAACTCTGTTAGATGGAGGGAGCTGATTATATGTTTCCAAAAGAAGAGCATGCATTCATACATGAAGCAAGGATTAGGAGGGAACTAATCCTATGATCCATTGAAGATGATGGAGTATATATCCATGTCAGTAGCCATGAAAAACAATACGTGTTCAATTTGACTTTAGAAGAAGCCTTCTTCGAAAAGAAGCCTTAAAGTATCCATGGTTTTCCATCCACATCCATAATCCTATGATGAAATAAAGAAGTGGAATCTTCAGGGCATGAAATCTATAGAAAACTCCATGGACCCAAGAGCTAAAGAGAAACATGAGGAACAACATGAAGATTCCAAGAAAGAAAGAAAATATAGAACAACGAGTCATTGTATCGAGAATCACAAGAATACCATCTTGATATGAACTCACTAAAATCAATCAAGTAGAGGAACTGAAATTTGTGATGAAGAACAGTGTATGGAAGACTTATGAATGAAAGCATTGGGAGATCTAGAACTAAAGGTTCTCCCAGATGGAGGGAGAATACTATGATAATTGTTTGTTCCAGTAAACTAGATATACCTCTACATGAGCCATTATATTGTCTACAATATCCATGGTATGGAGTTTACATCAGATGAATGCAAAGATTGTTCTCTAGAATAATTGAACAAATGGCGTATGAACAGAAACCTCAAGGCTTTAAGGTATACCAAAAAGAAACCCTTGTATGCAGATGAAGCCAACTTGGTAAAGAACCTCCAATTCACAACAAAAGCGTGGTGAAAAACTTTCTATAACAAAGATATTGTATCAGAATGGTTACTCAGAAGCTCAGGAGGATGGATTGCTAATCCGTGACAACCTCTCATGATGGTAGAAGAAGTACCACTTGGATATGTTCCAGTTTGACCCTTTCTATGATGTTATGAGCTAGCAGGAAACAAAAGATGAATCCAATAATGATATACTATATTGATAAGAGCTATATGAAGCCTTCAAAGAAAACCAGTGTTCCAGAAAGACCAAAGTATATTGAGATCAAGCATTATATTATCCATGATGAAGTCCAGAAAAGATAAAGTGGTTCTCCAATATATATCTCCATAGATGAGTAAATAAGACGATATTTTGGTAAAGCCTCTATCCAAAATAAAAGAGTTTGCATGCTCAAGTTAGAGTTCATGGAGATGAATTCATTATTGAAAAAGGAAGAGATGACTCCCAAGTTGGGAGGGAGCACTGATGTGTTATTGATTTATGGACAGTCATTTTTCAGTTTGAAAAATGGTCTAGGATGAGAAATTCCTTTCCAGTTTGGAAAGTGGTTTGAGATTTCTGACGGACATGCATTTTCCAGTTCAAAAAATGGTCCAGATCAAACAGTCATTTTCATAATGAAAATGGTTCAATGGATTGTTGATGTACCATAGACAGTGATTCCCCTTGTGGTTAACATAGGGAATGGTCTAGGATAGTCTCTCTTCTTGAAGGCCACTCTTAGTAGTGGTCAATAATCCTATTCTGCCTCACCAGATAGTCATTCTTTCAAAGCTCACAGTTGTGAGCAGTTTCGAAGAATGGTCTGTTTTGGAGGTTGGTGCAGGACAGTCATTTCCTTAGGAAATGGTCTAGACACTCATTCCCTAGGGCAGATTCATTCTCTCCAGGTTGCACTTTTTTTAGTGCCATAGGAATGGACTAGATAGATGAATGGTCCAGGTTCAGCAATCAAGCATAGGCATTCCCTAGGGAAGACTCATTCTCTCCAGGTTGCACTTTGTTTAGTGTAGAGGAATGACCCAAATAGGTGAATGGTCCAGGCTCATAAATCGAGACAATTATTCTTCCTTGCTTGAGAAGAATAGTCCAGATAACTCATTGTTGATGTTTTACCTTCTGAGGAGGATGCTTTTCCACATCTCACAGATGTGAGTGAAAGAATGGCCCGGATGATTCAGTTTATATCATAACAATATTTTTTGTGCAGGTTGATGATATGATTGTAATGGAGACTGTATGTCTTTGGATAATACATGTATACTACTGTGGTAGATGTGTTTCGATGATTGTGACTATATGTCACTAGTCAAGTATCTATGTGCTACTTGGTGTGTCAATGTACCACTAGATTGTAGTTGTGTACTAATATGGATAGAAACAGTTCTGTTCTATTGAATGACATTGTTTTGATTGCCCTAAAAACTATCAGTAGTGTTGGAAATGATTGTCAGCTAGATGGATGATCAATGGATAGAGATTTCCTAGACATAAAATGGTCCAGGACATTTATTCTTCTAGGACATATGTTTGATTTATAATAATGTCTCTTATGTCACTCTATGAGGTGAGTGACTTATCCAGCATCATGTCTGGTTACTCATATGGAGTATGGTTTCGAGAGATGATGCAGTTGATGACACTGATAGTGATGATGGTGCTCATGATCTAATCATGAGTTAGTCTATATGACTATGTTGATGCTACCGAGTGAATGGTATGTTTGTGCTCAAGACCATTAACTTCAATACCTCCCTAGATAGAAGGGAGTGTTGATATTATGGTAGTTGCAGGAGGTATTTACCTGCATGTATAAACCTGATGAGAATAGAATATTCTAGAAAGCAAGAAGAAACCCTAATTAATTGGTTAATAACCCTAGAAGACAAGTTGGCTCAAGAGAATGAATTGTATTAGGTTATTAGCCTCCAAGAGAAGAAGTTGGATAAAGGAAATATTATATACTAAAGAATTAGTACCTAGAATGAAAAGTTGGCCCAGACAGTCTACCAGAATCAGTATAAATACAGGAGGTTAGTCTTCATTCTAGCTAGTATTCTCAAAACTACAGAAGCAATACTTGTGTGCACTACAGTTGGCCAGTTTGTGTGAAAGTTTGGAGGAGATTTGTCATTGTAGCTATTGCATCCAACAGATTTCAGTTTTGGCTTGGACTCTCTCTTAGTCATGGTTTGGACTCTTTGACCAGCTCTTGGTACTCTTGCTTGGTCCACTATTCTTGGAGAAAGATGTTCCACCCTTTGTTTGGCTATCTAGCCTAGGGTTTTCTTTCGGAATGATTATGTTTCAAGGTTAAGGTGCTTAGGGGTGGCTTCGACCTATGGTTGGGTGACAATAGTGATATTGTCTATGGTTAAGCGAGCACATCCATCATATTCTAACAATTACATTCTGCACTAAGTTTTCATACATGGCTTCCAATTAAATTACACTGCATATCCATGTGAATATATACCAAACAAGTGTTTATGGCCATGAATAGGAAAATGTGAATGCGATTACATGCCAAAAATTTGTCATAGTCACGAAGAAGGCCTAGTAGAACCAGTCTCAAAACCAATATGAAGATATCTGTATACAATGGAGTACAATATGATCTCTCATGATCACTGAAGTCATATAGGTACTGGTCCAATGAAAAGGAAGAAACAACTCAGGAAAGCTACAACCACATAGTGATGTCTTCAAGTATTCTACACAATCCGCCAAGGGTGCAAGTCTACATCATGTGAATAAAGGAGTTGAGGTCAAACACAATGTGACATCATTTGATTACCGATCATTGAGGTATACCATTAACAAACGCGAGAAAACCTATCGATAATGAAAGTAGGTATCAAGGCACCGAGTACATTCTTACAAGTGTGAATAAAGGAGTCGGTGTTGAACACGTGAAGAATCCATCGATCAGGAGACATTGATGTATTTCCAACTATCGATGGCAAGAGATCTTGCCACTAATGACTGCAAGCCTCAAGGTACTCATAAGACTCTAGGTCCCATTTCTAGAATAAATAGGATGAATTCTATAGAAAGAGACTCGTTGAAAGGATATCATTAAGGAATCTCTCATCAATTAGCACAAGATACAAAGAAGGAGCTTCATGATTTGGTGGAAATCGAACGAAGAACATGTTCATGAACCAATGACCCTGTGAGTCTTTCGCATGTACCAAGTGCAAGCGGTACACAAAAAAGGCCCTTTGAATAACAGCCAATGATGAAAACTGTTGAAAAAGGCAAGGAAACCACCAATAAGGCTAATGGAATCCAATACACTACATGAATCCCAATGTGTGAATAGATGTCTTTCCATCGAACACAAGGGAAACCACCCAGTCAACGACCAATGATGAAATGTCGATTGTTGGGTTCAAGGTTTCCTACCAATGATGAAAGTAGGGTCAGGGTTCATGATAGGACTATAGTATCATGTGATTTTGAGACAAACTAATGGTATTGCCGACATGCAAAGTCAATATTTCTAAGAAGTAGCCGACACAGGTTCATAGAATTCCTTTGAACAAGAGCATGAGACATATGGAGGACTCTGACAACATATACCCAATGATGAAACCATGAGATGCAGGGGGCATCAATGGAAATCTCTATCGAGATTGGAAAAGTAACCATTCGGTAGAGAAGACTCTGTAATGAGATCAACTTCCTAAGGCCATGATAATCCCAAAATTATGATGATAAATGGTATATAATTTTTTGATCTATTAAAAGGCAACACGACTGTTGTTGATACAAGATAATACTCCCTTCCCACTTGTCTTTTTCTTTTTTCATAGACAAATGAATGCTATGATACGAAAGAGGAAACGAGTGTCGCAAGTAATAAAAACTAGTTCCAACAGTGTAACATACCTATGCTCAATGCAAGGAGATGCATGAGGGAGATGGACACTTGGGGGAATGTTCCCTCCTAGGTATAGGGTGTCAAATTGTGAAAGATAAAAACAAAGCTCTGCTTGGTTGAGGATGCAAAAAATGCTGAGGAAAATGGTTTACAAAACAAAGAGAGAACCAGATATAGGCTCAATACTATAAGCGAGGGCATGAGATGCAATCACAACTTAATGCCAAAAAATGTCCTTTTTTTTCTTTTAGTCTAGTTGGTGTGAAAAAGGGATAAATTTGTGCCAAATAGATGTCCTTTCAAATCCAATTTACGAGTGTGAAAGAGACAAGTTCACTTGACAATCTTTTCTCTTTTTGAAGACGAGTTGGAAAAGAGCTTAAATTAAACTCATGATCTTTCAAGTCCAACTTAACGAGTGGGAAAGGGACAAATCACTCGGAAATATTTTCTCTTTTTGAACGAGTCAGAAAAGAGCTTAACTTAGACTCATTTCGGAGATTCTAGGTGGAAAGTCATGGGGGAGGCCAAGGTTCCCGTGCTGGACTTCTATGAAATGTCAGCATCTTATGGATAGTTGGCATAAGCTTGGAAAAAACCAAAGCTCACCAAGTCAAGGAGGATAAATTGCTAATGGAGGTTATCGTCTCCGTGATATATCATATAATTTCTCTTATAGGAAAAGACATAGGAGGGGGCATTGGATACCCCACAAGTCCATCCCAATCGAAGGGAACCTCCTCGGGACTTGGAGGGAGAGTACTCAGAGAGAGAAAAAATATCTCTCATTCAGAAGGTGCAGGATCAGGAATACTGACTACATGGTTGAAGGATGCATCATCCTCCACAAGGGGAGTAGGATGTACCAGAGATTTCACTGGTACAACCACTTCTTCTACTCTATATTGAAGAGAATGCAAGTTAACATAGATAGAGGACACATCATCCTTGAAAATGGGGGTGTGGTCTAGATAGGATTGTAGTGGTATACCTATCGTGTCAATCAAAAAAGAAACAAGGTGTGGGGAAACCACAGACACCTCAGAATCTGAAGGGCCCTTAGGTGAGCCCCATGCTTCTGGTATCCCAACAGTATCTGGACACAACCGAGTAAGGTGATTTCCTTCAAAAGTATTTAAAAGGAATTTAGGCTTATGTCTGAGGCGTCTAGTCTTCTCGATGCCCCTAATGTCATTCACAATGGCTGGAGACATACTCTCAACATGAATGGAATAGGTGAAAGAGTCATCTCCCACATGATGTACATAGGTTGGAGATGCGGCATTGATATGACTAGTGGCGACTAGAGTGATGCCCCCAGCATGACTAGCAGCGGTTGGGTGTGGATCGTCAACATGACTTGCAGAGGTCATCGACCCATTTCGAATATGACTAGTAGAGCTTGGCTATGGAGATCCAGTATAATTGGTAGTGACTGTACTAGCGGTCGGTTGCGGCATTTGATACCAAGGTCTAGGGAAAAATTGGCTTTGAAACATTCCAAGCCAGGAAGGGTCTTGTTTTACCCCCTGTCCCTGTCCAGAAAGATAGTATCCCCCGCCGAATTAGTCTGAAGAATATTTTACGGGCATCATCACTAAAATATGTGAAGAGATAGAGGTATGATAAGAATTATTCAAGTGAGGATATATGTTTCCCCCTTGTGAAGGGGTTCCGTGAAGAGGGTATCTCAAACCATAAAAATGATTCTCCCCGTATGAAATACCCGAGGATACATGAGGACCTATCATGGGAAAATTGTTCAAAGGAACCGACATGGTGGAAGAAGGATACATGGATGGGGTGTAATATGTAGAATAAGCACCTATTTGAGTATTGGCTCCTGAAAGAGCATAACTAGGATTGGATCCATAATAGGGGAGGTTCCAACCTCTCACTGTGAAAGCTGGTTGAGGGACATAACTCATACCAAATTAATATGTAGTAATCGGGGCCATGGTGCCCCCAGATCTAGTGATAGGATTCATATAAGTGGACTAGGGACAGGATTGAAAAGACAAAGGGATATCAATAGGAAAATGACTAGAGACCCAAGGCACAAACTGAGTGTTATAGTTCTACACACCATTATGAAAAGAAGGTGGATTTTCCCCCATTAAATCATTAAACACCATGGGTGGGGGTAGCAGTAAATGAGGGAGTTGAAGGAACTCCACTATCCATGACAACAAAAACTCAGTAAAAACTCTTAAGGCCAACTATTAATCAAAGAGCACACCAAAAATCAAATGACAAAAATGCACACAAACAGGGTAAAGTGGTTGAAAGTGGCCTCCCTCCCTAAAGAAGGAATGTCTCGCCCAAGAGGGGCCTAAGACTCCCTACTAAATCTCGGAGGTAAAAGAATCAGTTATAAGGGTCCTCATGGGCTTAACAACCAGTTGGTTAGATCCCCTCGAAGAGTTAATCCTCCATAAAGGTTGTGTGTTGTCTGACCCTTATCTGACCTAGGGTACCTGCAGAATAACCCTTGCAAGTAACCTATGTGGCACCTAAGTCAAGCAACTAATAAACCACTATATAACCGATGCACAAGTGAGTAGTCATAATTCAGGACCACTCTATGGGAAGGGTATAAAATCTCGTAACCTTGAAAGTATCGCCTCTCACATAGGTAAAGTCACTTAGAAAGATCCCCAGATATGAATAGATCCCAAAAAATATCTTTGACACTAAGAAGGTATCGAGGGGATATCCCTTCAACCAAAATCGCACGACCTCATGATTAACTTCGGTGTGAGCGAAGCCTCCTAATATTACCAATTATACAATGGATTTCTCCACTCCCTTTCTCAGACACATATGTTGATTTAATTGCCTTAGAGAATTTTACTCACAAAATTCTATTCCAAGGCACTAAATCCTAAGCTAGTTTGTGTACCCTAGAAAATAAAATCTTGACTAATCAATTTTAAATTATAGTGTTAATTTTAGTGGTCGTGATTACTCAAAAAGGTATGGTATTGAAACTCATGGTGTTATGACTCTGGAAGAAAAGTAAATATGAAAGTAATGCAAAGTCCTAACTGCAACTTTTAATGAGTGATATGATTCTAAAAACCAATGCAATCTTCAATTTCAACTCTGCAATTATGAAGAAAAAATGCAATCTTTCATTACATGCACTAATTTAATGACAAGGACTCAAAAGACCAAAATGCCAAGTAATGAAAAATGCCTATTTTTCTGTATTTTTAATATAATAAAAATGAAAATGCATGGAATGAAAGAAAATTGATATATAAAATCTATTGTGTATAGAAAAAAATAACTCAACCAGAATACCAAGGAGAAAAGCACCCAGCCCAATGTACAAGAACAATCAAAATGAAAAGATGATGAGAAAGACTCTACCAAGAAGTTCAACCAAAGATAGGTTTCCTATCATCCCACAAGCACTTAACAGGAACTACAGAGACCCAAGAAGGCTCAACAAACATCAAATCCCACCCAACAACCACCAAACCAAGAAAACAGGCAAGGAAATCAAATGTACGCGACTGTTTAGGAAAACAAAGTGTATGTACGCAGCTTGCAGAGGGACAACCTGCATAAATACACGACTGTCAAAGAAAAAAACGCATATATGTTTCAAAACAAGGCTAGGCAAGGGAGAATACTGAAAACTTAGACCCATAGTGAACAGAGGTTCTCAAGAAATTATATGACAAGAAAAACCATAGGAACGAGAGAAATCTAAGGAGAAAAGTACTCCAAACCCTAAGAAAGAATATCCAATCCCCAGTATGGTCGCCAATTCTGTTACGAGGAAAATATCTCTATGGCTAGGGTAAACCACAACAAACGGAAATGACTCCAGAAATCAACTCTATCCAAAAAACATGCTATATAAACCAATATGCAAGCGATATAAGAAAGAGGCCTACCTCGTCCATATGTTCGATGAAGTCCACCATTGAGCACTTTGACTGAATTCTATATACCTACAACTAGTTCTCAACAACCAAGCAAAGAAAGCATATGGTGATAATATAAAAGGTTAGCACATTAGATAGCATAATCCATTAATATACATAACAAACATGCCCATGGATAATAACTCAAATATTTGCAAAATATCAATTGGACGAGAAAGGAGTATTTATATTAATAAATGATCAACAAAAGTGAAAATATTACAGACTTCTATGGTGGCACGGTTCAGAACCGATAAACTAAGTTCCTTACAGCTGGGCCTCCACCACTTCAATCCTCCACCAAATTCAAGCTCATGAAAGAGAAACAATGAGGTTCTCAATCAATAAAGGAAGAGCTTGGGGGTTGAACACTCTATTCATACTTAAAGGACAAAGGGATGCAGACTCAATATGAAGTAAATAATTTCTCTAGAGTAACTTTTCTCTCAAAGTTGAATTCTTTCTCCCCTTTCCATAGCTCGGAATTGGCCCATTTATAGCCTTTAGGATCGAATGTATAGGCTGATTTAGAATATTTCCAGTATATGGAAGGCCAAGGATCATAGATCTCTTGTCGTGACATGGAAACCCGACATTAATTTTCATTTTCTGGCACAAATCTCGATGTACACGGGTTGTAGTGGATCATCCTATGTATACACATGTTGTATAGTAGGCAAGATGCATACATGTGGGAAAATATGTATTTTTAGTTATGGATTTTACAAACAGGGATGATAAGTCTACCTAGGGAAATGAGAAAAAGGCCTTATGTGCAGAATTGCATAGGGTGAGGCAAATCTTGCTATAACAACTAGTTTGTAAAATTGTGATACAAAGTAATCTTGAAGATTAATATAATTTACTTTTAACTTTCCCAAACTTTAATTAATAATATAGGACATATCTTTACCCATTTTTATAACTTATTTACTTTTCTTGGTTAAGTTTGACATTCATCCATCCTTATAGTATCGTAAAAAAATGTTGAATTAGAGATTTTGAGACTTGTATTAATGATGGGTATATAAAAAAATATGACCAAATTACAATTAAGAGGAAGTTAAAATATCAAAAAGATTTTATAAATGCTAATTGAGTTTATCATAACTATTTTTAATTATTCATTATGAACTTATGAACAAAATCAATATTCTCGAAATGAGGACCAATTCTCACAGTGTACTTTTGAGTAAACTAGTTTGTAAAATTGTGATATAAAGTAAGGTTGAAAATTAATATAATTTACTTTTAACTTGCCCAAACTTTAATTAATAACATAAGACATATCTTTACCCATTTTTATAACTTATTTACTTTTCAAGACCTCTTAACTATGGAAACATGATAAACTTGGTATTTTCATTTGCATCATGTTCAAATATAAAAATGACAACATAATAACTTAATTAGAATTGTTGTAATCTAACCTATTTAAATCTATCCTTTGTATTGTATATAGTTAATACATCAAAACATTTCTAAAAGGTAGGTATAAGCAACTTTGCTGCTAATTTCACTTGTTTTAAACATGAGTACTTTATTTTAGATATATTAAAAAATAAAGTACTTAATTAAGAGTACTTTACTTTGTGGAGAAAATTATATAAAATGACCTAACATCAACATCAACATAAACATATAAATTAAGTACATCAACATGTTATGTATGTGAACAAGTAAAATAATTGCTATAATGTACATATTTGGTCAACAACACAAATACCTACTATAACTGCATATCTAGTCGTAGTCTCTCGTGAGAATCATGTTGTGGAGAAATAGGTGATGTGCCTTGATCATCTGGGTGAAGTGAAGGAGGAGGAGTAGGAGATGTTATTAAAGAATAAGTGTCATCACCACCATGATCAACATCACCACCCTGATATACATCACCTACACCTTGATCAAGATCACCACTCGGAGGAGAAGGAGGAGGTGTTGAAGTAGAAGCGCCATGATCACCACCCTGATCAACATACCACCCCAAGGAGGAGGAGGAGGTACTAAATAAGAAGCACCATCACCACCTTGATGATCATCATCATCACCCTCATCATCATTTGTACTGGAGGATGCGCCATCCCTCATCCCTACCAATAACCTGGCAGCTCCAACAATATGACACATAAGAGATGTCATATCACTAGACAAGTAAATATATAGTTGCAAGATATTAGGGTCAACCCTAATCTCTCTCATATGGATAGGGAAGACTCCCATGCCAACCAAAATTGCACTCATTTTTTCACTCACCTCCATCCTATATCTGAGATTGGGCCTGCACATCATGTCGGGTGGTATATGCGGCTAGGGACCCTGACCCGCCGCAGCCTCAACCATCTCCTCATATACATAAAGTGGAGGGGGAGGAGGAATATCCCTAACAAATGTGCCAACATCTACAAAATATAACACAAGTTAACAATTAGTCAACAATTTCATTAAACAATTTAATAAAATATGTTAAAGAACATGCTAGAACAAAATTTACTTGAATTAAGTAAGACAATAAAATAAAAATAAAAGATTAATTTAAACCTTACCTTGATCATCTAGTGGCTCATCCACTTTGAAGAATATGTTAGGACATCCTCACCTGTAATATACCAGATATAAAATGTATGCAGAACAGAAATAAAATGCTAGTAATGGAAAAATAACAACAATATAACCAGAACATTCACCACAATAACACTGAAATGATATAAGAATAACAACAGAAATAGCACTTTGAACCTGAAAGCAATTTTCATGGGCCTCTTCGAGGGGGAAACCTCCAGTTGAGTAGAGATCTATTACAATAATATCCAAGCTAGGGTTCTCATACCCTCGACTCCTATTTATACTAAAAAGAAGCATCTAGAGGAAGATCCTTCTAGAAGCGAAAGCTTCTATTAGGTCTTCTTATTGGGTGAGGCCAGTCTTGCATAGCTTCAATATTTTTAGGATCCACCCTAACACCATCTTTTCCAACCATATGACCCAAGTATTCTACTTCTGAGGCGCCAAAAGCACATTTAGACTGTTTCAGGAAAAGTTGGTGCTGATAGAGTAGATGGAGAACTTAATCCACATGAGAAAGATGGTTTGTCCAGGTTTTTCTATAGATGAGGATATCATCAAAGAAAAGTAAGACAAAATGGAGGAGAAAAGGATGGAAGACATGATTCATGAGGCTTTGGAAGATGGAGGGGGCATTACACAAGCCAAAGGGCATGACCAAAAACTCATAGTGGCCCTCATGAGTTCTAAAGGTAGTCTTGAGAATATATGCCTCTTTCATACGTATCTGTTGGTAGCCCAAACGAAGATCCAGTTTAGTGAAAAATTGGGCACCACACAATTCATCCAGGAGGTCATCAATGATAGGAATGGGGAATTTGTCTTTGATGGTAAGTTTTTTGAGGGCACAGAATTCAGGACACATTTGCCAAGAACCTTTTTTCTTTAGGACCATGACCACAGGAGACGAATAGGGGCTTGTACTAGGGAATATAACGCCTGCATTAAGGAGTTCATAGACCATTTTCTCAATTTCATTATTTTTGGAAAAGGGGTGATGATACAGATGGATATTGGGAGGAAGACTTCATGGTAAAAGGGGAATGGAATGATCATGAACACCAAGGGAAGGAGGGAGGCCTTGGGGAGTGGAAAAGACCAATTGATGTTTAGAAAGGATGGCTTGGAGGTCTTACGGTATGGAAGGTTTCTCTGCTGCTTGTACGGCATGGAGTTGGGTGATAACACCAGAATAACCCTTGTTGAGCAGCTTTTCCTTGTGATGGGAACTAATGAACTCAGGTGAACCTGCAGTGATACCTTGGAACTTATATTGGTGGCCCTCTTGGTCGAATTGAATGGTTAAGTCTTTAAAATCCATGAGAATGGGACCTAAAGTCCTTAGCTAGTCTGCACCCAGCCTAATGTCACAACCTCCCATGTCGATAGCAAACATATTGGATTTCAAGGGGTAGTCACCAATTTAGAGACGCACATTTTCACAACACCCTCCACATTTCATGGAACAACCATTGGCAATCATGATTTGGAAATTATTGAAGGCATGCATGTAGCAATGAGTTTCTTGGGCAATGCAGTGATGGATAAAATTATGGGTGCTGCCACTATCAACTAGAATGATGACCTTCTGATGCTTGATGTAACCGATTAGCTTGAGGGTTTGGGGAGCAGAGAAGCCAGTGAGAGCATTGAGGGAAATGACTAGTTATACTTCGGGAGGGTCTGAGGGAGGGGTTATGTCAGTGGATTTAGGTTATTCAGACATAGAGGCAGTTATGTCATCTTCTTCCGAAATCTCCTCAGAGATGGCCATAAAAATATTTTGTTCTTTACACTTGTGGCCTAGGAAATAGTTGTCATCACAGTTATTGTTACCCATGATTTTGGTCGTCGGGATGATGTATTGATGATGGTGTACTCAGGCTCTTCATAAGAACTTTCTCCTAAGAAAAAGTTATTTTCATCTCTTCCAGAAAACTCATTTTTGAAGAATGTTCACAGGCTGCTAGTATATTTTCCTACGAGAATGCCTGATTCTCACAGGCTTCCTTAAGCCAGAGTGCGAGAATTTCGCACTGTGTTGAAATGCTAGGGTGCGAACTCTTTCTAAATCAAGGAAAAAGATGAATTCTAGATGCTTCTAGAAGGGAATCTTCTAGAAGGATGAGATGACATTCGAATGGTTATCCTAGTACTGGATTCCCTGATATTTTGGGATCATTCTTATCCGAGTAACTAATTCATTCTCTCCTATATATTGAGTGAATTCTCATGGAAAAGGTTAAGCAAGATTCATTGGAGAATTGGTGAAAGAATTGTGTGAAGGATTGAGCTTGAATAGCATCTTGGAGACTTCAGCAAGTTTATCCAAAAGACTTGATCTTCTTCATGCAAGTGAGCAAGTGTGTATGTTGGAGCCAAGGGCCATCGAAAGGAAGTTTGTGACATCAAGGCTTAGGTTGTAATATTTACTTTCCATTAATATGATACAGTAATATGTCCCTTTCCCATAAAGCTAATTCCACTTTATTGTATAATTCCTTGATCATATACATAGATTGACTATTGAATATATTATTCTTTCTTCACTTTGGTTGGTTTGTGTTGTCTTGGTCTTGGCTGCACAAGAGAGCTGGAGCGAAGCGGGAGCAACAAAGACCATAGGAAGCGATAATAAGGTATGTTCTTTGTTCTTGCCTCCTATTTAATTCAATGGTTAGAATCTAGGGAAAGAGTCATGTTTTGTCTTTCTTTGTTCTAGATCTAGGTGGATCTAGGGAGATCGGTTAGTGTCTGCACTTATGGATTTATCCAATAACAAAATTGGCAACCACACTGGGAGACAATCCCATTTTCTTTGTGTCTTTTGATATTTTTCTGTGGCCATTTGCTCTGGTTTTACTTTTCTCCTCTCATATCAATCTCTGTGTCTTCAGGATATCCTAATAGACCCTCTGGGTCCAGAGGCCTTTTTCAATTTGCTTCATTTTTTAAAATTTTGATTATGTTCAGACATTCTCGCATTGTGTTTCATTGTAGCCTTTGAGAATAGGTATATTTCGCACTCTACCTGTAGGTTTCAGTGCGAGGTTCTCGCATCTTGCTCAAGGGTCACCTGTGAGAATCAGTGATTCTCGCACTGTGTAATATTGCCTCCCTGCGAACTCAATTTTTCAAAAATTTGGATTTGAGTTTTGGTATTTTCAACTGCCCAGATCAGTTTGATTACCTCATAAAAGTTTCTTGGTCCATTGATTAATATATTTCTTGTCTTCATTTGCATGCATGAACAGTCTTAGGATTTCAAGGCTTTTCTTGTCATTTGTGTCTTGACTTTCGTTTCTTGACTTTTCTTGGCAAAACCATTCTTTCTGACTTCAGGATCTGAGTGTGTTTGATTAGTTAAGAATCAGTGATTGGATGAAAGTTGAGTTTCTTGGTTTTTTCTTATTTTCTTATTGCTTGAAAGATCATTTTCCTTATACAATTGAAAAGACTAGTTTGGGTTTCTTTGTTTTAACAAAATTCATTATTGCTTTTAGTGAAATTTTTGAAACAAAAAATTTTAATTTCTTGTTTTATATTAGATTGGGGGCATCCTTGCATTTCAAGTAGCGAAATTGCATGATTCTTGGCATTTTTTGATCTTAAATTATAAAAAGAAATCCCCTTGATGGCCAGGGGGGGCCCTGAATCGTGCATTGGTGTTCAGTACCTTTTTCTCATTTCTTGAGAATCTTTATATTGAGGAATTTAATGAATTTTGGGACATCGTGCATATGGGTATGATAAATGTTTTCTCCTTCTCGTAGCATAGCTTTCATCGAAATGAAAAGATTGCATCTTCATATCTTTGCATAATTTTCGAGTCGGTCAAAACACCATATTGTCCAAGCCATTTTCCTCTTGAGTAACAACAACCATAAAATAAAGTGCTTATAAAAATTGATTAAACATTTTTATCTTTTTTGGTAGCAAACCTACATTAGATTAATTGTAGGGCTTTGGAATAGGTGTGAAATATAACTTTCCAAAGTTGCAAACAAACATAGAATCTTGAGTTAGGGAGCAATTAAATCCACTTAATACATTTTGTCCTAGGAAGCCCTTCTAACACAAGGGTCAATCACGAGGTTGCATTGAGACTGACAGAGTTACTCACCCTGCTTTGTTGGTCTTGGTGTAGAGATTGCACGTATTACGGGGATCACTTGGAGGTATACCCACAATCATGAGTGGAAGCCTTTTGAGTTGATTTCAGGCTAGATACCCTGCCCTTGCATGTGGATCAGACTGTCGACTGTTCCCCCAAGATTTATTATTGTTGGTGGTAACCTTAGTGGTCTATCTTTATAGGTTCTTTACCCGAGGTGACTGTGAAGGGGAAAGTCTTCACGGTACCTGGAATCGACGTTGGCCAAACTCACTCGGGCTCCTTGGAGGGTATACCCACGATTATGTGTGGGAGATTGCACTAGGGTGTAAGTCCGTTAAGCAGGTCGTCAACGTAACTTTTCCACCCACTCTATCTCATCCCCTTCTTACTTTATTCCTACGACGTTGGATTTCATCACCAACTAGTGTGCTCATTGTGAGAAGGTTTTGTTTGTTTGCTTGCTTCCTAGAATTTTAGTGTGTGTTGTTTGTTTTCCTTAGCAGACTCTAGGTTGGATTTATTTAATGGCGTCAATTCCTGGAATGACCAATGAAGGAACCCCTGTTCCAGGGGAACCTTTTTTTTTTCCTTCTTATGGAAACATTGGTCCTCCTCACATCGCTACTTTGAGCCTTCCAGGTCTCACTATTGGATTACCGATATGGTTGTTTTCGACTCAGGTAATCCCGAATGTAGTTAATGCTTCAGTCACAAGCACTTCCCCCCAAGAGAATCAACCTCATGTTGATCCTTCACCTTCTTCACTTGCAAGGTCGCCTTCCATTCCATCTTCTTCATCGAGTGAAATTTCTAAAGCTAGTACCTCGATGAATAAGAAGAAGAAGAAAAGGAAGAATAAGAAGAAGAAAATTAAGCAAGGATCCAAACCTCCAACCACTATCAAACATGTTGGAAAACAACCAGTTACTGTTACTCGTGCTGGGAGTGTTGATGATGTCAAGATCACCCAAACAACCAGTCAGCCCAAGTACCCTTGCAGGATTTGTAAGGGTAGCCATCTTCTTAAGGATTTCCCTGGTCTATCCAAGGTTATAGAAGTATGTCCTAAACACCCTGACCAACCCATGTCATCAGCCTCTGAACAACATACTGATGACCTCCTGTCAACTAGTCATGATACGGTTGGGAAGAAGAAAAGTAGAGTCAAGTTCCCATGTATGTTATGAAAAGGGAGTCATCTAACTCATGTTTTCCCTCGTATGGAAGAAGCCTCAAAATTACTGGAAGACATGTCTGTTTCACAGCCTCAACTTCTAGTTGCTTATCGTAAGCTTTCTCTCAACCCTCCAATAGTTGATGGAATGATCACTCTGGTCCCTTCACCAGTCAATCTAGTTGATTCTGTCATCAATTTGGTCACATCCTTAGTTGAACCAGTTGACACAGTGGTTGATCCGATACCTTCCTCGGTCAATCCCACTCTCCCCTTAGAGAGTGAAAATAGTCGATTTGATCCCATCCTCAGTCGATCCCACTCTCCCATTAGAGAGTGTCACCCAAGTGGTCGATTCATTTACACCTGTCGACCCCATTCTCCCCTTGGAGAATGAAACCAAAGTGGTCGATCTAATCTCATCATCGGTCGATCCTACTCTCCCACTAGAGAGTAAACATGATACTACCCATGTTTTTCTCATTGATATAGAATCTACTGTGCCAAGGGGTATTCCTCCTTCTCCCGTAGGACCCCCTCCAAGTAATGAGGCCATCCACTTTGATTGGGGTGTGCTAACTGGACCTCGTCTTCCCTCTCACTTTCCTTTCCAGATTACAGTGTAGGTTTGTGGTCGGGACATTCCTCAGACACTGATAGATGAAGGTTCACCTATTAGTATTTTGTCCTCTATTTCTTGGCAAGCCTTGGGTTATCCTCCGCTTGCGTTGATTACACAAAATATGTTAGCTTTTAACAAAAGAACTAGTCAACCTTTAGGGACCCTTCCTCAGTTTCCTATAACTTTGGGAGGGAAAAATGTCTTTATTGACGTCATGGTAGTCCAAGACCCCTTGGATTTTTCTTTAATCCTTGGGCGAGATTATGTCTATGCCATGAAATCTATTGTGTCTACTCTTTTTCGTGTGATATATTTCCCTCATGATGGACGGGTTGTGACTGTTGATCAACTTTCATTCATTGACCCTGCCTGGATTTCCTCCCTAAATGGTTCTTACGTACAGACAGTATCACCCCCGCCATAGGTCAATTATGTGGCATTGTCTCCCATGGCTTCGACTTCTGATGACTTAGATCTAGTAGTTTGCATGGTGATATCTTCGATAGGGTTGTTAGAGCCTGGTCTCTTTACTCCTATTGTGACCCTCGACATGGTGTCCTTAGAAAGTGTGTTTCTTCCTTCCAGTGAAGACCTCTTGGAAGCCATGACCAAGTTTTTTCCCTTGACATGGTGTCATTTCGGAGCATTGTCCTCTTGGAATCCATGATCAAGAAGAGGTTCTGAGGATAGTTTTTTCATCTCTGAGGCAACCTCGTTAAAAAATGAAACAAAGGTTTTTGAGCATGGTTTTCTTATTTCGAGCTCATTAAAAAATGAAACCACTTGAGGATAGTTTTTGTGTCTCTGTAGCAACCTCGTTAAAAAATGAAACAGACGTTACGAGCATAGTTCTTGTTTCTGTGTCAAGCTCGTTAAAAAATGAAATAGTTTTCCCCCTCTCTGTTTGAGTCAGGTCCTTTGTCTAGAATTTGAAGCCTCATTTCCTCCACCCTTGTCGTTGGATGAAACGAAGCTTGGGGGGCATTTCCCTCAGCCTCTGGACTACATGATGAAGTTGAGCCACTAGTTTCTTAAGATGGGGGCTAAGTACCAACCATCCATGTGTTATGCGTTGGGAAGTTGCAAGCATAGTTTTCTATGGTTCAAGCTTGTGTAAAAATGAAACCACTTACCTCAAGCATATTTTCCTCTGGTTCAAGCTTGCCTAAAAATGAAACAAGGTCCAAGCATTGTTTTGTTTTGTTTTAAAGCTTGCGTAAAAATGAAAACAATCACGAGCTTAGTCTTTGTTCTTTCTCATGCTCGTAAATACATGAGAATAAGTTACCAATCTTAGTCTTTGTTCTTTCTCGTGCTCGTAAATAAATGAGAATGTAACCGAGTATACTTTTATCACTTTTTCGGACTTGTAAAGGTTATATGAAAAATGAACCCCCTAGAGTTCCCTTTAAGCTCTTTTCAGACTCTCTAAACATGAAAAGATTGCCAAGCGATCTTGTTATTTTCATGCTCGTTAAAGTATTTGAAGAAAACATCTGTTGGGCGATAATTTATCTCTTTTTCGGTCTCATCCTGAGTATTTTATGAAAAATGAACTGAGAGAGTTCTCTTTTAAGTGTTTTTTCCAAACTCTATAATCTTGAAAAACCTTCGAGCTTTCTAGCTCTGGACTCGTTAAAAAAACTTTGCCAGACCCGTGATGGGACCGAACCACTCCTTCTTAGGGTTCGTTAAATATACTCTGAGGGACTCATCCGAAAGATGAGCTTACATCAAAAAGCATATGTTATCCTCCTCAAGCTTGCGTAAAAATAAAGAGGTACTCACCAGAAATGGTGGGGGGAAATTTGGGAAAGGGATATGTTTTTATTTTCATATTAATTGGCAGTAAGTGTCACTCTTGAACATGACACCTCCTATTCATCATTCAAAGCCGGTTTGGGAAATCCATTTATCTCTCATTCGATTTGCTACAAGGTCATTACCTGTGTCGTCTTTGAGTCAATGTTTCCAGATCATTAGTTGTGTCATTCATATGTTCAAGAGAAGTCCATCTAAAACCTATATTGAGTCGACCATCTGCAGTTGTCCATTATTTTCATGTCGGCCTTCCCTGTGTCGGGTCCAATTTGCAAAATACTCTATTTCACCTTCAAAATCTATTACTCATTTCGTTTCATTGATGGGGGATACATCAAGGCCCTCCTGTGACACGTTTTGTTCCATCGACTTTAGCTCATTATCCAGAATCAGGACTTAGAAATTATTTGGTACCTTGGAGCTTGCATGCCTCAATGGCAGGTTTCCTCACTTTCGACAGTGGGTTTACATCATTAACCCCTGATCAAAATATTCCATCGGATGTTCAACTTAAAATCATTTATTCACACTCGATGGATTGTACTATGGTACCTTGGGAGTCATTGACATCAATGGTGATATCCCTCGCACTTGTTAACGGTTTCATCAATGACCGGTAATCAAGTGGTTTCTACCATGTTCGACTTCAACACATGTAATCACATGGTTAGATTTGTACTTTGGGCAATGAGATTGAAGACCTCGGTTATCATTTTGATCCAGGTTGTGATGGAGTATGTATAATTTGCGACACATAGATCCACTGTGTATGTCTCATGGCTATGTGCCTTGATTTGAAATTTCTCTCATAGATCCACAGTGTATTCTGGTGGCTATGCTATATTTTGACACCATGGATCCACAGTGTATGATTGGTGGCCATGACCCATGTCTATAATGTCATCGGTCTGTGATCTGAGTATGGGAATGCCTACCTCAGAATTGGTATATATGATATTTTGCAGATGCTTGGTTGTTCGTAGGTTTCCGACTAGGTGTGCCCCTGGTTCCCGACACACACATGCAGCTTACAAAGTCTTTCGGCTATCACTGGTTCTAACCTCGTACTTTGGGGGGAATTATGTTACCCATGATTTTGGTCATCGGGATGATGTATTGATGATGGTGTACTTAGGCTCTTCATAAGAACTTTCTCCTGAGAAAAAGTTATTTTCATCTCTTCCAGAAAACTCATTTTTGAAGACTGTTCGCAGGCTGCTAGTATATTTTCCTGCGAGAATGCCTGATTCTCGCAGTCTTCCTTAAGACAAGGTGCGAGACGTTCACACTGTGTTGAACTGCTAGGGTGTGAACTCTTTCTAAATCAAGGAAAAAGATGAATTCTCGATGCTTCTAGAAGGGAATCTTCTAGAAGGATTAGATGGCATTCGAATGGTTATCCTAGTACTGGATTCCCTGATATTTTGGGATCATTCTTATCCAAGTAACTAATTCATTTTCTCCTATATATTGAGTGAATTCTCATGGAAAAGGTTAAGAAATATTATTGGAGAATTGGTGAAAGAATTGTGTGAAGGATTGAGCTTGAACAACAGCTTGGAGACTTCAGCAAGTTTATCCAAAAGAGTTGATCTTCTTGCAAGTGAGCAAGTGTGTGTGTCGGAGCCAAGGGCCATCGAAAGGAAGTTTGCGACATCAAGGATCATATTGTAATATTTACTTTCCATTAATATGATACAGTAATATGTCCCTTTCCCATAAAGCTAATTCCACTTTATTGTATAATTCCTTGATCATATACATAGATTGACTGTTGAATAGATTGTGTTTTCTTCAATTTGGTTGGTTTGTGTTGTCTTGGTATTGGCTGCACAAGAGCGCTGGAGCAAAGCGGGAGAAACAAAGACCATAGGAAGTGATAATAAGGTATGTTCTTTGTTCTTACCTCCTATTTAATTCAATGGTTAGAATCTAGGGAAAGAGTCATGTTTTGTCTTGCTTTGTTCTACATCCAGGTGGATCTAGGGAGATCAGTTAGTGTCCGCACTTACGGATTTATCCAATAACAAAATTGGCGACACACTGGGATACAATCCCATTTTCTTTGTGGCTTTTGATAAGTTTCTATGGCAATTTTCTCTGGTTTTACTTTTCTCCTCTCATATCAACCTCTGAGTCTTCAGGATATCCTGATAGACCCTCTGGGTCGAGAGGCCTTTTTTAATTTTGCTTCATTTTTCAAAATTTTGTTTATGTTCAGGCATTTTCGCACCGTATTTCATTGCAACCTGTGAGAATAAGTAGAGTTCGTACTCTTCCTGTATGTTTCAGTGCGAGGTTCTCCCATCCTTCTCAAGGGTCACTTGCGAGAATCAGTGATTCTCGCACTGTGTAATATTGCCTGCCTGTGAACTCAATTTTTCAAAAATTTGGATTTGAGTTTTGGTATTTTCAACTGCCCAGATCAGTTTGATTACCTCATAAAAGTTTATTGGACCATTGATTGATGTATTTCTTGTCTTTGTTTGCGTGCATGAACAATCTTAGGATTTCAAGGCTTTTCTTTTCATTTGTGTCTTGACTTTCGTTTCTTGACTTTTCTTGGAAAAACCATTCTTTCTGACTTCAGGATCTGAGTGTGTTTGATTAGTTAAGAACTAGTGATTGGATGAAAGTTGAGTTGCTTGGTTTTTTCTTATTTGCTTATTGCTTGAAAGATCATTTTCCTTATGCAATTGAAAAGACTAGTTTGGGTTTCTTTGTTTTAACAAAATTCATTATTTCTTTTAGTGAAATTTTTGAAACAAAAATCTTTAATTTCTTGTTTTATATTAGATTGGGGGCATCCTTGCATTTCAAGTAATGAAATTGCATGATTCTTGGCATTTTTTGATCTTAAATTATAAAAAATATTCCCCCTCATGGCCGGGGGGGCCATGAATCATGCATTGGTGTTCAGTACCTTTTTCTCATTTCTTGAGAATCTTTATATTGAGGAATTTAATGAATTTTGGGACATCGTGCATATGCGTATGATAAATGTTTTCTCCTTCTCATAGCATAGCTTTCATCGAAATGAAAAGATTGCATCTTCATATCTTTGCATAATTTTCGAGTCAGTCAAAACACCATATTGTCCACACCATTTTCCTCTTGAGTAACAACAACCATAAAATAAAGCGCTTATAAAAATTGATTAGATATTTTTATCTTTTCTGGTAGCAAACCTACATTATATTAGTTCTAGGGCTTTGGAATAGGTGTGAAAGATAACTTTCCAAAGTTGCAAAAAAACATAGAATCTTGAGTTAGGGAGCGGTTAAATCCACTTAATACATTTTGTCCTGGGAAGCCCTTCTAACACAAGGGTCAATCACGAGGTCACATTGAGACTGGCAGAGTTACTCACCCTGCTTTGTTGGTCTTGGTGTAGAGATTGCACGTATTACGGGGATCACTCGGAGGTATACCCACAATGCTGAGTGGAATCCTTTTGAGTTTATTCCAGGCTAGATACCCTGCCCTTGTGTGTGGATCAGACTGTCGACTGTTCCCCTAGGATTTATTGTTGTTGGTGGTAACCTTAGTGGCCTATCTTTCTAGGTTCTTTACCCGAGGTGACTGTGGAGGGGCAAGTCTTCACGGTACTTGGAATCGACTTTGGCCAAACTCACTCAGTCTCCTTGGAGGGTATACCCACGATTATGTGTGGGAGCTTGCACCAGGGTGTAAGTCCATTAAGCAGGCCATCGACGTAACTTTTCCACCCACTCTATCTCAGCCCCTTCTTACTTTATTCCCGCGACATTGGATTTCATCACGAACTAGTGTGCTCATTGTGAGAAGGTTTTGTTTGTTTTCTTGCTTCCTAGATTTTTAGCCTGTGATGTTTGTTTTCCTTAGTAGACTCTAGGTTGGATTTATTTAATGGCGTCAATTCCTGGAATGACCAATGAAGGAACCCCTGTTCCAGGGGAACCTTTTTTTTTCCTTCTTATGGAAACATTGGTCCCCCCCACATCGCTACTTTGAGCCTTCCAGGTGTCACTATTGGATTACCGGTATGGTTGTTTTCTACTCAGGTAATCCCAAATCCAGTGAGTGCTTCAGTCACAAGCACTTCCCCCCAAGAGCATCAACCTCATTTTGATCCTTCACCTTCTTCACCAGTAAGGTCTTCTTCACCTTCTTCACTTGCAAGGTCACCTTCCGATTCATCTTCTTCGTCGAGCGAAAGTTCTGAAGCTAGTACCTTGGTGAATAAGAAGAAGAAGAAAAGGAAGAATAAGAAGAAGAAAATCAAGCAAGGATCCAAACCTCCAACCAATGTCAAACATGTTGGAAAACAACCAGTTACTATTACTCGTGCTGGGATGTAATGATCCCAATCCAAATTCTTTCTTGGAATCACTAACTACTACTAATTTATTGAGTTTTTAAGTGCATACAAGATTCATCAACACATGGAGATCACAATATATTCAAGATGTAGAAGCACAAGCAAAGATCTCACCTTTTTATTATGATCAATGTAAGATCAATACAATAGATGGCCGATCTGGCATAAACCTCAGATGGTCGTACAAGCAAGAGATATGAGCTGCTACAAAATGCTCCCAACAATACAAAATGATCCTCCAAAGGCTGGATATACAATGAAGACTAAATCAAGTAGATCTGAGCCGTACTAATGCTCAACCTCCAAGATGGAAAGTGCCATGGCCTGCTAGAATGTTGAAGCCCTGAATAATTATGCCTTGCTACCAAAAGTGTCCAATCATCCCGAGAAATATTCCAAATGATATATCGGGCAACTGCAAGGAAAACTCAGATGTCCAAATTCCCAAATCCACTCTCAAACTCCGTAGATCTAAATTCTCCAATGAATGGTGTGCCCCACTGGATGACTGAAACCCTAGCTGGTTTGACCCTGATGAAGGAGATCTCCAAATGATGTGAAACTCTCCAAGGATATATATCGGGTGATGGTAAGAACAACCCAGATGCTCGAATCTC
>ML778002.1:98839-113170 GCA_009831015.1 Picea engelmannii | reverse complement strand
CAGGTTTGGAGGATCGAGGCTTTGATACCACTGTAATGATCCCAAGCCAAATTCTTTCTTGGAATCACTAACTACTACTAATTTATTGAGTTTTTAAGTGCATACAAGATTCATCAACACATGGAGATCACAATATATTCAAGTTGTAGAAGCACAAGCAAAGATCTGACCTTTTTATTATGATCAATGTAAGATCAATACAATAGATGGTCGTACAAGAAAGAGATATGAGCTGCTACAAAATGCTCCGGACAATACAAAATGAGCCTCCAAAGGCTGGATATACAATGAAGACTAAATCAAGTAGATCTGAGCCGTAGTAATGCTCAACCTCCAAGATGGAAAGTGCCATGGCCTGCTAGAATGCTGAAGCCCTGAATAATTATGCCCTGCTACCAAAAGTGTCCAATCATCCCGAGAAATATTCCAAATGATATATCGGGCAACTGCAAGGAAAACCCAGATGTCCAAATTCCCAAATCCACTCTCAAACTCCGTAGATCTGAATTCTCCAATGAATGGTGTGCCCCACTGGATGACTGAAACCCTAGCTGGTTTGACCCTGATGAAGGAGATCTCCAAATGATGTGAAACTCTCCAAGGATATATATCGGGTGATGGTAAGAACAACCCAGATGCTCGAATCTCCAAGATACCTCTCAATCGTTGTAGATCTGAAATATCCACTAAATGGTGTACCCCACTGGATGACTGAAACCCTAGCAGGTTTGGCCCTGATGAAGGAGGCCTCCAAATTCTCTGAAACTCTCCAAGAATATAGATCGGGCTATGAGAATATTGTGAGAGAATTTTCGGGCTCCGATCTCAAGATGATCTCCCTAGATCTGAGTTTTACTGAATCACTGGATGTCCTCTATGGCTCCGAGACGTCCCAATCTGCAGACAAATGTAGAATGATGATAACCCTCCAGAAAATCCCTCAAACTGATGGTCATGCCCCTGTGAACCAAACCCAACTGTCAGAATGGCCCTAGGCCCTCAGGATAAGCTAGATCGAACCTGCCTCGATAAACTGGCCCTGAGACTAGAATGGTGTGGAGGAGTCTTTCATCCCCAAGACCAAGTTGTGGAACAAGGTGAGTGGATATTTCACCACTGAGTTGCTCCAAAGGGTTTGTACAGCAAAACCCCCAAACTGAATGCTCAAGAGAAATAGAAAATGCTAATCCAAAACCAAAATGAGTAATAGGTGCACCCCAGCCTCTTACTTATACTTTTCCTTCTAATTCTTTGTTGAGTTAGGTTAACCCCCAGGGTTAATCTTCTATTATTCTGTTGAGTTATCTATTACTCCTTTATCCTTTCCCTTTCTTAAGTCAACTTAAAAATATAACATTTAACTTCTTGACTTTCCCCCCTTTAGTGTGAGACTATGACCTAGTGGGGGTGCCCAGGCCACTGAGTCTCCTCCTCACCTCTCTAAGAGGTGGGGGACATTACATGGGAGTGATGATGATGTCAAGATCACCCAAACAACTCGCAAGCCCAAGTACCCTTGCAGGATTTGTAAGGGTAGCCATCTTCTTAAGGATTGCCCTGGTCTATCCAAGGTTATAGAATTATGGTCTACACACCCTGACCAACCCATGTCATCAGCCTCTGAACAACATAATGATGACCTCCTGTCAACTAGTCATGATACGGTTGGGAAGAAGAAAAGTAGAGTCAAGTTCCCGTGTATGTTATGCAAAGGGAGTCATCTAACTCAAAGCCTCAAAATTACTTGAAGACATGTATGTTTCACAGCCTCAACTTCCAGTTGCTTATCGTAAGATTTCTCTCAACCCTCTAATAGTTAATGGAATGATCACTCTGGTCCCTTCACCAGTCAATCCAGTTGATCCTATCGTCAATCTGGTCACATCCTTAGTTGAACCAATTGACACAGTGGTTGATCCGATACCTTCCTTGGTCAATCCCACTCTCCCCTTAGAGAGTGAAACTAAAATAGTCGATTTGATCCCATCCTTGATCGATCCCACTCTCTCATTAGAGAGTGTCACCCAAGTGGTCGATTCATTTACACCTATCGACCCCATTCTCCCCTTGCAGAATGAAACCTAAGTGGTCGATCTGATCTCATCATCGGTCGATCCTACTCTCCCACTAGAGAGTAAGTTCGATACTGCCCATGTTTTTCTCATTGATATAGAATCTACTGTGCCGAGGGGTATTCCTCCTTCTCTCGTAGGACCCCCTCCAAGTAATGAGGCCATTCGTTTTGATTGGGGTGTGCTAATTGGACCTCATCTTCCCTCTCACTTTCCTTTCCATATTACAGTGCAGGTTTATGGTCGGGACGTTCCTCAGACGCTGATAGATAAAGGTTCATCTGTCAGTATTTTGTCCTCTATTGCTTGGCAAGCCTTGGGTTATCCTCTGCTTGTGTTGGTTACACAAAATTTGTTAGATTTTAACAAAAGAACTAGTCAACTTTTAGGGACCCTTCCTCAATTTCTTGTAACTTTGGAAGGGAAAACTATCTTTATTGATGTCATGGTAGTCCAAGACCCCTTGGATTTTGCTTTACTCCTTGGGTGAGATTATGTCTATGCCATGAAAGCTATTGTGTCTACTCTTTTTCGTGTGATATATTTCCCTCACGATGGACGGGTTGTGACTGTTGATCAACTTTCATTCATTGACCCTGCCTGGATTGCCTCCCTAAATGGTTCTTACGTGCAAACAGTATTTCCCCCGCCACAGGTGAATTATGTGGCATTGTCTCCCATGGCTTCGAATTTTGATGACTTAGATCCAGTAGTTGACATGGTGATCTCTTCAAATTGGTTGTTAGAGCCTGATCTCTTTACTCCTATTGCGACCCTCGACATGGTGTCCTTCTAGAGTATGTTTCTTCTTTCCATTGAAGACCTCTTGGAAGCCATGACTGAGTTTTGTCCCTTGACATGATGTCATTCCGGAGCATTGTCCTCTTGGAATCCATGATCAAGAAGAGGTTCTGAGGATAGTTTTTTCATCTCTGAGGCAACCTCATTAAAAAATTAAACAGAGGTTTTTGAGCATGGTTTTCTTATTTCGAGCTCGTTAAAAAATGAAACCACTTGAGGATAGTTTTTGCGTCTCTGTAGCAACCTCATTAAAAAATGAAACAGAGGTTACGAGCATAGTTCTTGTTTCTGTGTCAAGCTCATTAAAAAATGAAATAGTTTTCCCCCTCTCTGTTTGAGTCAGGTCCTTCGTCTAGAATTTGAAGCTTCATTTCCTCCACCTTTTCCATTGGATGAAACGAAGCTTGGGGGGGATTTGCCTCAGCCTTTGGACTACATGCTGAAGTTGATCTGCTAGTTTCTTAAGCTAGGGGCTAAGTACCAACCATCTATGTGTTATGCGTTGGGAAGTTGCAAGCATAGTTTTCTATGGTTCAAGCTTGTGTAAAAATGAAACCACTTACCTCAAGCATAGTTTCCTCTTGTTCAAGCTTGCGTAAAAATGAAACAAGGTCCAAGCATAGTTTTATTTTTTTTTAAAGCTTGCGTAAAAATGAAAACAATCCCGAGCTTAGTCTTTGTTCTTTCTCATGCTCGTAAATACATGAGAATAAGTTACCGAGCTTAGTCTTTGTTCTTTCTCGTGCTCGTAAATAAGTGAGAATGTAACTGAGTATACTTTTATCACTTTTTTGGACTCGTAAAGGTTAGATGAAAAAGGAACCCCCTAGAGTTCCCTTTAAGCTCTTTTCAGACTCTCTAAACATGAAAAGATTGTCGAGCGATCTTGTTATTTTCATGCTCGTTAAAGTATTTGAAGAAAACGTCTGTTGGGTGATAATTTATCTCTTTTTCAGTCTCATCCAGACTATTTTACGAAAAAGGAACTAAGAGAGTTCTCTTTTAAGTGTTTTTTCCAAACTTTATAATCTTGAAAAACCTTCAAGTTTTCTAGCTCTGGACTCGTTAAACAAACATTGCCAGACCCGTGATGGGACCGAACCACTCCTTCTTAGGGTTCGTTAAATATACTCTGAGGGACTCGTCCGAAGGATGAGCTTACATCAAAAAGCATATGTTATCCTCCTCAAGCTTGCGTAAAAATAAAGAGGTACCCGCAAGAAATGGTGGGGGAAAATTTGGGAAAGGGATATGTTTTCATTTTCGTATTAATTGGCAGTAAGTGTCGCTCTTGAACATGACACCCCCTATTCATCATTTGAATATGGTTTTGGAAATCCATTTGTCTCTCATTCGATTTGCTACAAGGTCATTCCCTGTGTCGTCTTTGAGTCAATGCTGCCAAATCATTGGTCGTGTCATTCATATGTTCAAGAGAAGTCCATATGAAACCTATATTGAGTCGACCATCTGTAGTTGTCCATTCTTTTCATGTCGACCTTCCCTGTGTCCGGTCCAATTTGAAAAATACTCTCTTTCACCTTCAAAATCTATTACTCATTTCATGTCATTGATGGGGGATACATCAAGGCCCTCCTGTGACACGTTTTTTTCCGTCGACTTCATCTCATTATCCAGAATCAAGACTTAGAAATTATTTGGTACCTTGGAGCTTGCATGCCTCAATGGCAGGTTTCCTCGCTTTCGACAGTGGGTTTACATCATTGACCCCTGATCGAAAGATTCCATTGGATGTTCGAATTCAAATCATTTATTCACACTTGATGGATTGTACTATGTTAACTTGGGATTCATTGACATCAATGGTGATTTCCCTCGCACTTGTTAATGGTTTCATCAATGACCGGTAATCAAGTGGTTTCTACCATGTTCGGCTTCAACACATGTAATCACATGGTTAGATTCGTACTTTGGGCGACGAGATTGAGGAACCGGGATATCATTTTGAACCAGGTTGCGATGGAGTATGTATAATTAGCAACACATAGATCCACTGTGTATGTCTTGTGGCTATGTCGCCTTGATTTGAAATTTCTCGCATAGATCCACAGTGTATTCCGGTGGCTATGCTATATTTTGACGCCATGGATCCACAGTGTATGATTGGTGGCCATGACCCATGTCTATAATTTCATCAGTCTGTGATCTGAGTATGGGAATGCCTACCTCAAAATTGGTATATATGATATTCTGCAGATGCTTGGTTGTTCGTAGGTTTTCGACTAGGTGTGCCCCTGGTTCCCGACACACACATGTAGCTTACAAAGTCTTTCGGCTATCACTGGTTCTAACCTCATACTTTGGGGGGCATTCTGTTACCCATGATTTTGGTCATCGGGATGATGTATTGATGATGGTGTACTCAGGCTCTTCATAAGAACTTTCTCCTGAGAAAAAGTTATTTTCATCTCTTCTAGAAAACTCATTTTTGAAGACTGTTCGCAGGCTACTAGTATATTTGCCTGGGAGAATGCCTAATTATCATAGGCTACCTTAAGCCAGGGTGCGAGAAGTTTTCACTATCTTGAACTTCTAGGGTGTGAAATCTTTCTAAAGAAAAAAAAAATATGAATTCTCGATGCTTCTAGAAGGGAATCTTCTAGAAGGATGAGATGGCATTCGAATGGTTATCCTAGTACTGGATTCTCTGATATTTTGGGATTATTCTTATCCAAGTAACTAATTCATTCTCTCCTATATATTGAGTGAATTCTCATGGAAAAGGTTAAGAAAGATTCATTGGAGAATTGGTGAAATAATTGTGTGAAGGATTGAGCTTGAACATCAGCTTGGAGACTTCAGCAAGTTTATCCAAAAGAGTTTATCTTCTTCATGAAAGTGAGCAAGTGTGTGTTTCGGAGCCAAGGTCCATCGAAAGGAAGTTTGTGACATCAAGTCTTAGGTTGTAATCTTTACTTTCCATTAATATGATACAGTAATATGTCCCTTTCCCATAAAGCTAATTCCACTTTATTGTATAATTCCTTGATCATATACATAGATTGACTGTTGAATAGATTGTGCTTTCTTCACTTTGGTTGGTTTGTGTTGTCTTGGTCTTGGCTGCACAAGAGCGCTGGAGTGAAGCAGGAGAAAGAGAGACCATAGGAAGTGATAATAAGGTATGTTCTTTGTTCTTGCCTCCTATTTAATTCAATGGTTAGAATCTAGGGAAAGAGTCATGTTCTGTCTTTCTTTGTTCTAGATCCAGGTGGATCTAGGGAGATCAGTTAGTGTCCGCACTTAAATATTTATCCAATAACAGTTGTAACAAAGGCCTTTGAGTTGGCATTCAGCCATTTCAGCCCGGGTCAATTTTTGGATCTTTAGTGGAGCAGAGGGAGTAGTGGTATTTATTGGTTTAGGGCGAGGGATGAAGGAGGGTTTGCGGTTTTGAGAAGATATAACCTGTTTTGCTTCTTTATCTCCTTTGGTAGCCTCCACCCAACTCTCAGGCCAAGCCATGAGGACATGGGCCTGAATTTCATCCTTGAGGCCGCTAATAAAACACTCTCAGAAAAAGGCATCAGACATGCCCTATGTTCTAAAAGCCAGGAACTCAAAGGCAGCTATAAAGTCTTCCATTGCACCTAATTGTTTAAACTTTGTCAAACGACCCAAATGGTTGGTGTTAGTGTCAAAGCGTTCATAAATCTGTGCCACAAATTGTGTCCAAGAAATATAACCTTGACGAGAATTTTTTCTCCATTGCCACCATTGCCAACGTTCTTGATCTAGATGGAGAACACCATACCGGAGTTTGGCCAAGTCATTTGTAATGTTGTATAAAGAGAAGTAATGTTCCATTTGGGTTACCCAACCAATGGGGTCTGAGCCATCAAATTTGGTCACATCCACCCATGAAAGGCATAGGTCACATTTAAAGTGATGGTTCTGCAAGGCATGGGAATGAGAGGAATGGTCACCTTCAATATGTGGGGCTGAGGAAGAGGAAGGGTTATCTGTAGGGATATGTAGTTTGGTGCAGAGTGTCAAAAAGAATGATTCAAGCTGGGTGGTGAGGACTTGTTTGATTTCAACCATTGAGGACTGTATAGTTGTATTGATGGTGGAGACATCGGCACTGAGTTGTTTCAATTCTTATTGGGTCTCAATGAGACCAAACTGCAAGGTGTTGAAGTGAGATTCCAAGTCTTGGCTACAAGTATGGGCCATGAGGATGGGGGAACTGAAAAGGGGCAGGTGGGGTAAAAATTTTTTGCCAAAAAAATGATATGGATGAATGTGATAAGGGAGAAGAGATGGATCCAATGGAATAGGGTTGATATAATGGTGAAAATTTTTCCAGAATTTCTCTTTTTTTTTTTATGTCTGGTCTGAAGAATACTGTAGAGAGGAAATGCCCAAATGTTTAACCAGAAAGAAATGTGTATTTACTTGGCAACCCAAATACAGTTGCGCAGCAATAGATCTTTTCTATTTTAATTTGTTTATGTTTCTGTCCCCAAGGGTTAGGTATTCAACGGTTCTACAGACAAGGGTTTTCCCTATAGCTCTCTGATATACGTGTGGGGTCCAACAGTAGTACTCGGCCCAATATCTCAGGGCACTAACTAAGGAGGATAGACCGTACCCTTAGCCATACTACCCGAATACCCAGGTACTAGAGAGTATCTTCCCGAGTGTTATTCTCGGTGACACTATAACAGTCAAGCGGCGGATCGGTTTATCTAAAGAGGCCTTCAGGTAATCTAGGTCGATCCGTACACAGGTGTTGTCTGATGTGATACCACTCGAAGGGGTACCAACAGGGGTTACAAGGGTAGCCAACAAATGTATGCTTAAGTACCACTTGTATTTCCTGCATGTATGAATCCCTCAACCGTGGGTTTATGCGTGTAATGACAAATATTTGTGGCTTAAAGATGTCAGAATACGTCTCTACCCTGAAAAAAAATTAACTCACACTTTCTGCCAAGGAAAGTGCTCTAATACCACTTGTAATATACCAGATATAAAATGTATGCAGAATAGAAATAAAATGCTAGTAATGGTAGAATAACAACAATATATCTAGAACATTCACCACAATAACACTGAAATGATATAAGAATAACAATAGAAATAGCACTTTGAATCTGAAAGCAATGTTCATGGGCCTCTTTGAGGGGGCAACCTCCAGTTGAGTAGAGATCTATTACAATAATATCCAAGCTAGGGTTCTCATACCCTCGACTCCTATTTATACTAAAAAGAAGCATCTAGAGGAAGATCCTTCTAGAAGCAGAAGCTTCTATTAGGTCTTCTTACATCCACCTTATTCTATTTTATTGAAAGGCCTTATTAATATTGACCTTTATTACATCTTAATATATTTTTCTACCTATGTGCGGGTTAGGACCCTAACATCACCAATCCATCCCCAGATAAGGGCATGTCAGCATCATCAACACATAATTGGCCTCACTGGCTAATATCTGAAGTGCCTCCCTGAAAATCCTAGTTGGAAAATCAAGCATGACCCTCTTGGGCATCATCTCTCCCCACATGTGCATCTTCACCTCGATCATTGACCTAGGAGGCCGACAGACAAAACTAGGTCTCGTCTCTGGAAACCTCCCAAAAAACAAACAAAACAACTCAAAAGAAAATGGGAAGTTCACCCTCCCATCTATAATACCACGGTATCTATCCAGTGTTATAAGAAACTACCTCAAGAAAATGGCAGACCATTGTTGATTAATTGGGTTGGTTTTCATTGATGTCAACCCTTGAATATATTTTTGGTAGGCCTGACAACATGGTTAAGGGACCCATGCTTGTTTAAGAAATAAATGTTTAAATATCAATATATTTGTAGGTGAGACTACTTTACATGTATAGTACATGTTTTATTGTTTATGTTGATATATGGAACACCACATGGTTCCTCACAGTTAGTGAGATATGGCCTTGTTAAGTTGGAGTACCCCTAAGAGTATTCTAGAAGCACCTAGAAGGTCAACAAGAATTCAATTATTATAGAAAGTCTTCAAGAACATTCCTAGTCAATGTGGTTGCAAGGAGAAATTAATTAAATAATAAATTTGACAAAGTGGTTAATTGGAAAAAGTGGCTAAGTAGACAAAGTGGCTAAGTGGACAAAGTGGTTAAGTGGATACTTTTAGAGGAAGCTACTTGGAGAGTCTAAATAAGAGAGCAAGGGTCTCTCATTAGAACCTATGGAGGATATTGAATATCTACAAGTGAATGAGGTAACCAAAGGAGATCTAAGGCGAATTTCAGAGGGAAGGTGAAGTAAAGAAGGACAAAAATTCAAGGGAGGATAAATGTTTTTTATGATGCTTTCTAACATATGTTATTTACAAGTCATATCACCATTTTCACAATAAATTTTTTTATAGATTGATTCAAATAGAAAAATATGGAGGTTTTTGAGATGACATATCCAAGTAACTGTGATAAAAAAATTATTTTTTTGTTCATTGTAGTTTGGTAGTTACACTCTGTGGAAGATAGGGTTTGTGGCTAGTCCTGAAACTAGTCTAAAACAAGTGTTTCAGGTAAAAAATCATAACTTATTCATAATAGATCCAAATTCAATGAGACCAACGGAATTGATTAGAGTATAGTCTTTATTATGTTTTGTACCATTTTTAAATCCATATGGTGATGGAAATATAACTGAGAGGGGGGGGGGTGAATTAGTGATGTATATAATCTTAAAACTTTTCCTGTTATTTTCAGATTCTTTCCAGATTATTATTTTATGTGTTGTTGATAACTTAACATGCATAGATATACAATATTTGATCAATCACACAGATTACACAGAGACATTGATTTTCATGAGGAAACTCATAAGGGTGAAAACCTCTTCTTCTTAGGATGTCAATCAAGCTCCAACTTTTATTTACATCATAGTCTTTGAGCTCCAACTCAAATATGAGGCTACAACATCTAATAGCAAGCTACAACTTACAGAGAGCACCAACTCTCAGATTTCTCTAGCAGCCATGAGATGGAATAACCAACTCCCTTAATATCTTCTAGCACCAACTAGAATTTAGAGGACTGCAATCCTCCCTAGCACCACCCTACAACCCTGATTGAATCTTACAAAAATTTACTTACTTGCTCTGTCTCTGATGTGGTTTTTTACCGCTCCATATCTCCTCTACTTCCTCCATATTCTATACTCTGCTCTTTCTCTTGCTGCGTGCTTCAATACCTATGTTAAGATTCTCTTATTCCTTTATACTTTGTGTTGTCTCCGCATGCTATATGTTGCACCTCTGATCTCTAGTTCAGGTCCTATACACGATCACTTTCTACCCACATGCATAGCTCTCGAAAAAACACCCACTCTTCTATGTTCTGCATGTTTTTCTCATGCTGAGTCCTCTACATGATCATCATAGAAATTCTTTGTCTTCGCTGGCAGTTACGCTGAATCTATTCATTATCAATGGCCAATATCCAAAGATTCATTGGCTTCTCTAGCAGTTGTAACTATTCATCTTCTCTGTCAGTTACATCCAGTTGGGTTTTGGCTTCTCTGGCTTCTAAGCCCCTTCCTTCACGTGACCACTAGCAGTGACCACACGCCTATTCAAAAGGTGCTTCCCGATCTCGGTCTAGTGAGTGCTAGCTTTGTTTTTTTATATGACCTTGGGCGATGACCTCATGTGACCACACGATTGCGAGCACATCCAAAGGTGGTTTGAATCAAACTAAGTTTTGCTCCACAATTCACCTCAAGCCTCCACGTGTCCTTTCTCCAAAACCATGGTTTCAATTTTGGCATGCCCTTAACTTATTAACATTTACACACCTTCCATTCCCGCAATGCAATGGTACCGTTGATCTCACGATCTTGACGGTGATCCTGAACTGATGGTTCAAATCTGTCCTTTCTAAATCAACGACTGAGGTTTAATTCGTGATCCGGGCTTCAAGAGTTTCAACTCTCAAACCCTTCTTTCCTATGCATGTCAATATTCTAGAGTTGACAATCCATAGACGCTTGTACCTCTCGGATTAACGGTCAAGATCTCCTTCAGGTATCTGGACTTCAGATATTTCAAATCTCAACTTCTCATTTATTCAGACTAGATATCTTCTGAAATGGAAGATCTGCTGACATCTTTCCTCTTTAATCCAATGACTATCCTCCGCTCCGGGACTTTTCCCTTCAGCATTCTCAAATAAATGGTCACAATCCCTTCGGGTATTTGGGGTTCAAAAATATAAACTTTCCAACCTTTCCTCCTTCCTTTTCTTTTTTCTAGAGTTACCAATCGACTAACATGTATCTCTCAGAATGAGATGATTGATATTGACTTTGGGTTTCCAGGGTTCGGGAATCTTAGTTCTCAACTTTCTTTGCTCATTTTTTCCCGGAGTGTTTTTCCTTGAACTGCACATATTTCTACCACACGTCCTTCTGGAAACCGACGGTCTTGATCTTCTTGAGGTATTCGGTGTTCGGGACTTTAAGCTAATCGTTGGTGGTAAAACTCCCAAAGTAAAACTCCCCCAGTGATGTAACTTGCTTACATCACTTGATGACATGTCACGAGCTAAGTAGTTGTCACATGTCACTCAGATTCATGATTTTCACGTACCTGAAATGTTGATTCAACTTGGCACTTGTCATTATATGATTGTGCCATGTGTCATTGCTGATGTAGTCTTGTTGACGTGGATCTCCACATGTGGCACATGTTATTCTCCTAGATCTAATGATTGTCATAACTCCTGAAATGTATCTTAGATCGACGGTTGTGAGTGACTTCGGACCTTTGTCCTTCGGGACTTCGAGACTTTTGTTTCCTTCCCAACCACAAACTCATGAAGTGATTTGCTCTGGAGTTATGGATCATGTGCCACCTATCAGTCTTGATGATGGATGGTCCCTTCTTACTTCGGGACTTTGAGACTTTGACAAGTCTACTCTCCTACACTCATCCAAAGGCTTAACCTTTGTACATTTATCTTGGGATCTAACAAATGTTGATCCTTGGCACTCAGATCCAACGGATCAGCTCTGTACTTCTCCATGCATTTCCCATGGTCACTGGACGTTGATCTAATGATCATCGCATTTTCTCTAGATCCGATGGTCCTTATTCATTTCAGATTTTGGGCTTCAGGTAATTTGACTTTCAATTTGCTAATTCTTTTGAAGTGATATTCCCCGAACAGTAAACTCCTCGCTACTTTTGACCTCAACCAAATGTTGTTCGTTGATCATGTTCTTAGATCAATGGCTCGATTTATCTATGATGTTGCTCTTCTATATTATCATGTGCTTCCACTTAGAATGATCCAATGGTTGTCGAGTATTCATGATCGGTGATCCAACAGCCACTGTCACTCTTCCTCCTGAGCTTTCTCCCCTCTCTGATTAGAATAATTCCAGTGTTTCAAAGGTTCCACCTTCAAACTACCTCCTGTGAGCCCTATGACTTTTGGGTCTCATCTGCGCGTCTGAGAACACTATCTCTCCTGATATTTGAAAATGGAACCATCGTCATTGTTGTTCTTGCCATCAATGACAAGCACACTCTTCCTATAAACATGCCAACATATGGAAAATATTTTGTGCATGGAATGCTATACAAGTTCTCTCTCTAGAATAAGCCAGAATTCAGCAAGGTTTGCCATTTTTTTCTATAACTCCTTTTCTGGGAGGTTCCAAGAAGTGAAACCTAGAGAAATTGCATAGAAAACACTGAATAACATTATGTACCATTTTCATACCTTCACTCACTACAAGTACAAGGTTATGTTATTTGAAAGTTAAGGTTTGTGGATAATCCAAAATAAAAGGTATTGTGAGACTTAGGTAAGGGTTGATGAAGATTCCATTATTTTTTTTATGAATTTATTGGTACAATTTGAGGATGAATATCAATTAAAGTTTGTTGTGAGGGTTTTCTACATTTGATTTATGGTTCATGATTTATGTATGGTACTTGGTTCATGAGACATATTTGTTATTCAAGCACATGATTTGAGTATTTTGCTATGGTATATCTTGTGATTGTTGGAGCACTTATGAGGTACCTTGGTTGAGGTGTACTATTGAATACTGATTTGATTTGAGGCTAAATTTTAGTTAGTGTTTGATATATGGTTGATGTAAGGTCTTTCTCCATCTATATTATGGTTCATATTTTGTGAATGACACTTCATTGATGAGACATATTTGTGGTTCTAGCACATGGTTTAAGGTACATACTTGTGGTATAGTGCTTGAATTATATGTGATAAGATTAGATTTGTTGATGAGTATATAACAACGAGTTTCTTAGTGACATATTTGATAGAACATGTTGTGACAGTGACATATTCAGTTTCTACATTTAGAAATTATATTTCAAGTCGATAGGACGGGGCACTGATAGCTGGTTTTAGCCACCTTTCGGTTGTAGCTAAAGAACATAGGGGGTTGTGTCCTCCTTTTGGTTGTAACCAGAGAATTGGGGAGTTGGAGCTTCCATTAGTTTGTAGCATGAAAATATAGGGGGCTAGAGCCTCCTTCCAGTTGCAACTAGAGAACAAAGGAAGTTGGTGCTTCCAATGAATGCAATTCTTAAATATATATAAGAAAAAGAATTATGTGGTTTTCTTCTGCATTAGGTTTCCACGCAAAAATACTGGTGTACTGTGCATGTGTATGATTTTTCATTGTTTATGGTTTATTTACTCTGCAATTATTGGCTAATAATGTTATATTGATCATAAAGATAAATAACACTTACAAAATGTGGTTAAAAGGATTAAATTTTTTTATTATTGATTCACCTCCCCTCTCAGTAATCCAATAATTGGTATCAGAGCAGGTTCCTTCAGAAATCAATTTAAGCACCGAAAGGTAGATCATGAAGATCAACAATATGTATAAAAATGGGATACCACAGTTTTATGGACATAACTATGCATTCTGGAGCAAATGGATGAAAACATATGTATAGGCATAGGGATTTGAGGTTTGGAAATCCATTTTAGATGGATATAAATTTTGAAATAATGTAACTGCGAAGAGCATTCTTATTATTATTTTATTATTGGATTAAATCCCCATTGCAGATTAATCATGTCATTATTATTATTATTGTTATTGGATTAATCCCCATTGTGGATTAATCATGTCGGTAATTGTATAAGGACCAAATCCCCTTTTGCGAATTGGTCATTGGACAATTACAAAGGGCAGAATACGAAGTCGCCCCCAGTAGTTATAATGGAAGACCCAGAATTAATTAAAGGTGGGTTTACCCACCCAGAGTGAGAGGTTGGCCCTACCAGATTGTGACCTTTCACATGTGCCAGGTTGATATAAATAAGAGGCTAGCGCCTCACTTCTAACACACAACTCACTTGCTCATTCTCTTATGAGGCAAGCTGCAATTACAAGTTGGAGAGAGGAGAAGAAGGGTGGCGCATCTCTTGGGGAGGACTTTCTGTA
>ML778002.1:83822-98720 GCA_009831015.1 Picea engelmannii | reverse complement strand
TTCCCAGGATAAATGTTGTGTCTCTTGTGAATGTGTATTTCTCAGTGATCTTGTTCTTATTATGCTCTTATCTAATGAAATGAAAAGAAATATAATAATGGCATAAACATTAACATGGTATCAGAGCCAACCTGAAGGAAGCACAATTTGCAAGAGGAAAAACATCACTGTTACCGTACCCAAAAATTAGGGTTTTGCAAAAGTGAGTATTTTCAGCTCCCTAACATCCTAGAAAGCTACGCCCTCCCCCAAGGAACAATTTGTCACCTATAGCGCACCTTTTCAGTGGCTAGATCTCCCAAAAAAAGAAACCCTAGTTTCACAAAAGTACCAGAAGTACCAGAGTACCAGAAGTACCAAAAGCACCAGTCCAAAAATCCGAAGATTAGATTTGACGGGGTAAAATTTGGATTTTCTTAGATCTGAGGACACCAGGATACTCGCCTTAGCCAAGCGCACCTCCTGGTAAGGTCAAAACTTGATTTCGAGCACTTTCAATTTTTGGTTATTTTTGTTGCCGAAAGTACAAGATGTCTGCATGCACAAAGCTTGTTGACAAATTAGAAGGCATAGAAAACTTTCGTGCCTGGAAGTATAGGATCAGTTTGATCCTTACAGAGAATGACCTATCAAGATTTATCAAAGAAGAAGTGAAGGAACCTGAAGATTCCATAGAGAAAGCGAAGCATCAAAAGGACTCAATCAGGGCTCAGAGAATCATTGCAGATTCAATCAAAGACCACCTGATCCTATATGTATCATAAAAAGAAACCCCGAAGGAGATGTTTCATGCTCTAATAAAACTATATGAGGGAAAGAACATCAACTAAAAGATGAATCTCAGAACTAAGTTGAAGAATACCAAGATGTAGAAAGGAGAAATGATTCAAGAATATTTCTCCTGAATCTCCGAAATAAAAGAACAGTTGAAAGCGATTGGAGACACCATTGATGAAGATGAATTTGTCATAACTGCCCTAAATGGTCTCACAAGACCTTGGGATGACTTCATCCAGTCAGTATGCGGCAAAAAGGAAAAACTATAATTTGAAAGCCTATGGGAAGAATGCACCCAAGAAGAGACAAGGGTAGCCAACCGTGAAGCACTACTAGCAAGGGACGATGATCAAGCCCTAGATACTCATAAAAAAGGAAGAAGGAAGAAACCCTACTTCAAAAGGGAATCACATAGAGAACCACAACCATCAAACAAGTTCAACAATAAAGAATCTCATTCAAGAAATTTTTAGAAGAAAGGACAATGCAAGGGACGAGATCTCTCATCTATACAATGCTATCATTGTGATAAGATGGGACACAAGGAAAAAAAAATTCTAGCTAGAAGAGAAGAGTACAAGAGAAAGCACAAAAGGCAACATGCTCACATTGTCGAAGATGAATGATGCAGGAGCATCGTAATTACCAAAGCGAGCATGGAGGCAATGCGTGTGTTTTTTTTTAACACATGACATATTACTTTGAAAAACTTTTGAAAATTAAGCGCCAAGTCTTTAATGAATCCTTTATGAAGGAGCTCCTTTTGTATATTGTATCAGACCTCGAGCCATATGCTCTTGTCTAAAGTATATAGGAGGCATTTAATAGATTTAATGCTGGTAGATAGGAGGTTTTAAGTCTAGATTTGATAGTTAGAGTTTGAGAGGGAAAACGGATATAGACACCCTCATTGTATCCTTGTAACATAATTATCAATCAAGCATTCAAAAGAAGAAGGAGAGAGTAGCAGAGAATATTGTATGAGAACCAACCATGTACATGCATTTGAATTAATAGAAGGAGCTTTGATTCAAATTCATGGGTTGTGTTGTTTTCTCTGTGTATTGTTGATATGCTCAGGAATGTTTGTTTTCTGTTGTGTATTTGATTTGTATATGCTATGCATGAGATTTCATGTTTCAATTGAAGTCTGAGAAGAAAAGGAAATGAGTTTCAACTGTTTCTCTATCTGAGCCAGGAGATTCCTGCAAGGAGTGCAGTCGAATTCATCCGCAAGGAGTGTGTTGATGAAGGCTCAGTAGTTGAACTTTTGTTCTCATTCGTCCATAAGTTGATTTGGGTTGTTGAAGTCGTGCAAGGAAAGTGTAGGCTGAAGAAGAAGTCTCAATTTTAAATCTGAGAAAAGGGAAGCCAAAGACTGTTGCTACAGGAAGTGCACAGAGTCGGGAGGATTCAACACTTGAGAAGTTGTTGAACGTCGAGTGCAAGGAGTGCGCACGAATCCATATGAAAGAATCAGAGTGAAAAATCTCAGGAGTTTTAGCACCTTCGTACTACTGTTGAAAGAGAGCACTGGAGGGTGTGATTGAAGAAGGGTCAAGCAGAGTTTGCAGGCACAGGCTTGAAGAGCAAGTCTTGAGAAGAAACACTTAGCCATTTCCAAGAAATATTTAAGAAGGAGAATCGACGGTCAGGATTTGCAGAAGAAACCAGTGAAGCCCCATCAGCCATTAGATCTCGGAAAAGTTGCATAGGATTTAAGCCTAGCGAGTAGAGAAGGAGCCAGGGCTCATTGGGGTTCGGCTCATCGGAGAATCGGGGTTTACGGAGACCAAAGTCTTGTGCACGTTGAAATTGCGATTAGCGATTTCCTGAGGGAATCAGAACCGTTGATCACAATAGGGACACGTGGCAAGAGATCCCAAGGATCGTGAATCGGAGATCAGGATTCTGGAGATAGAATCCTTGTAAGTTGATGTCGCAATTTGCGATTTCCCGACACAGTCAGAGCCATTGATCCACGAGATGCGTGTCCAAGGATCTGGAAGAGTCGGTATTCGGCACTTCGGGATTTCCACAGGTAAGGGAATCATTACAATAGAAATCGCGATTTCGAGATACCCGATTGAGCATCGAGGAGATGGTGACGTGGAGGAGAGAGAGCTCTCACATGCATCAGATTTCGGCATATCGTGAGCTCGAGGGTTCGCGAGCTAGAGCCACAAAGATTTGCGTCAAGGTTTGCGAGGTTGCGAGAGGCGATACCTCGTCTACCATTGGTTAGCGTGTGGGACCGTAGAGCACCGTAAAGGAGGACAGGTGGAATCGGGGATCAGAGGATCGGAGATCCCGCGAACGTAAGTTATACACATTTCGATTTCGCGAAGTCTGAATTTCTGGTAGAAGTAAAAGGACGTGGTTAGGTGGCCAACCGGTCACATGCGAGAAGAGTTATCGAAGGAGCTAAAGGTACAGGGAGTGCCGACGAAGATCGGGAGTCAGGGATCCATGGGTGCAGTGATCCACGACCTTGTAAAGGCCGATTTCCCGACAGAGTGATATTCCCGATAGAGGCAAGGAATACATGGGCAAGCATTATATTGGGATTCGAGGATTGTGAGACCCGAGTACAGGAATCGTGACCACGCGAGGTCTGATTTCCTGATAAGGCAGCCGGGGGTCGTAAAGAACATCATGTGGGTGTAGAAGAGTACCGATAAGGGATTTGAAGAAGCAATTTATCTCTTCGAGACTTGGGAAAAGGAGGTCCTGGTGGTAGCAGATGCGCAGGTGGTCGTTTGCGTCAGAGTGGTATCAGAGAGAATATCTTGTCTGTATATTTCAGGCAAGAGGGGTAAGAAGGTTCTCTATTTTCTGTAGCAGAGAAGAAAGGGAAAATTTCACCATGCCGCCGAGGAGGGAAAGACAAGTACAGAACCCAGAAATGGAAAGCCAGATACGTGATCTCCGAGCGAGATTAGAAGATATGGAAGCAACACAGAGATGCACAGTTAGTGTTGGAGATCTGAGTGACTCCGAAGGCGAAGTTGAAGCTGAGCCACAAGGAGAAGTTGCAGCCGAAGATGCAGCCAATGAGAAATTAATCAAAGCTATCGCCTGGATGAGTTCCAAGATAAAAATGGACATTCCAGCTTACGAAGGAAGTCTGGATGCAGAAGAGCTTCTAGATTGGATCAGGGCTCTTGACACCTACTTCGATTATGAGATCGGAGATCCAACAAACGTAAGTTCTACACATTTCGATTTCGCGAAGTCTGAATTTCCGATAGAAGGAAAAGGACGTGGTCAGGTGGCCAACCGGTCACATGAGAGAAGAGTTAGCGAAGGAGCTAAAGGTACAGGGAGTGCCATCAAATATCGAGAGTCAGGGATCAATGGGAGCAATGATCCATGACCTTGTAAAGGCCGATTTCCTGACAGAGGCAAGGAATACATGGGCGAGCATTATATCGGGATTCGGGGATTGTGAGACCCGAGTACAGGACTCGTGACCACGCGAGGTCCGAATTCCCAATAAGGAAGACAAGGGTCATAAAGAACATCCTATGGGTGTAGAAGAGTACCGATAAGGGATTTGAAGAAGCAATTGATCTCTTCGGGCCTTGGGAAAAGGAGGTCCTGGTGGTAGCAGATGCGCAGGTGGTCGTTTGCGTCAGAGTGGTATCAGAGAGAATATCTTGTCTGTATATTTCAGGCAAGAGGGGTAAGAAGGTTCTCTATTTTTTGTAGCAGAGAAGAAAGGGGAAATTTCACCATGTCGCCGAGGAGGGAAAGACAGGTACAAAACCCAGAAATGGAAAGGCAGATACGTGATCTCTGAGCGAGATTAGAAGATATGGAAGCAGCACAGAGACGCACAGTTAGTGCTGGAGATATGAGTGACTCCGAAGGCGAAGTTGAACCTGACCCACAAGGAGAAGTTGTAGATGAATATGCATCCAATGAGCGATTAATCAAAGCTATCGCCTGGATGAGTTCCAAGACAAAAATGGACATTCCAGCTTACGAAGGAAGTCTGGATGTAGAAGAGCTTCTAGATTGGATCAGGGCTCTTGACACCTACTTCGATTATGAGGATATCGAAGAGGACAAGAAAGTTAGGCATGCTGTCACAAAATTGAAGGGACATGCAACATTATGGTGGGACAAGCTTCAAGCAGATAGACGTTCCAAAGGCAAACAAAAGATCAAAATCTGGGATTGAATGATTGCAAAGATGAAGGCAAAGTTCATCCCAAGGGATTATCAAATCACATTGTTTAGGAGAATGTAGAAACTGAGACAAAAGTTAATGATAGTAAAGGAGTATACCAAGGAATTCTACAAGCTCAATATCAGAGCAGGTCATCGAGAGAGCGATGATGAAAAAGTTTCCAGGTATATGAATGGCTTAAGATATGATATCCAGGATGAGATGAGTATGACAACCATCAGAACAATGGAGGATGCGTATCAAATGGCATTGAAAGCTGAGGAAAAGCTAATCCGTAAGCCAGCATAGCGAGGCCGAGGTAGGAGCCAACAAAAAGATAAGTCAGTTGCTCGGGATAGGTTCCAAAAATCTAAGGACGACTGGAAAAATCCTCAAACCAAAACAGAAAGAGGTGGAAGTTCACAACGAGGCCAGCAAACTGAACAGCGAAGGCAGCAGACAAAATAGAGTGGAGGATACGCTGATAATAACACCTTTCCTCGTACCAGAGGTAGAGGAAGAGGCAGAGGTGGAGTCATCACATGCTTCATGTGTGGAAAGGATGGACATAAAGTAGTTGACTGTCTAGATAGGAAAAAGGACAGAGGAGAAGCTCACATCGTCGAAGCACATAGGCGAGATGCTGAGGCAGAAGATGCAGAAGATGGAAGGTCGCTGATGATGCGTAAGGTTCTCTTAACACCCGAGAAGGAGGTGGAGGACACAACTCAAAGAAACAAGCTATTTAGAACTTCATGAAAAACCAAAGACAGGGTGTGCAAGGTTATCGTGGATAGTGGAAGCACAGACAATCTCGTTTCAATCGAGATGGTGGAGAAATTGGAGTTGGAGACGACTGATCATCCAAGCCCATACAAAGTCTCATGGCTACAGAAGGGACATCAGGTAAATGTCACCAAACAATGCTTAGTTGACATCAAGATAGGAGGATACAATGATAAAATACTCTGTGATGTTATTCCTATGGATGTATGTCATTTATTGCTAGGCAGACCATGGCAATATGACAGGAACGTAGTTCATGATGGGAAGATGAACACGTATACTTTAGAAAAGAATGGGAGGATGCATATGTTACTTCCAATTAAAGACAAAGAAGTAAAGCCAGAGCCGAGAAACACTATACTTCTCATGAGTGGGAAGGAACTTCTGGTGGAAGTAAAGAAGAAGGAAGATCCACAGTTCTTTGTGGTCAGGAAACCGAGAGTTGTTTTGACCAGCACAAGAGTGGATGACTTGTCGGAAGAAATTCAGGAACTGCTGGAGGAATTCATTGACATAGTGGTAGACGAATTACCTCATTCGTTTCCACCGATGAGGAGTGTGAGTTATCACATAGACCTCATACCCAGAGCCAGTTTTCCGAATAAAGCTGCGTACAGGTTGACGCCGCAGGAGAACGAAGAAGTCAAAAGGCAAGTGCAGGAATTATTGGATAAAGGATTGATCAGGGAAAGTTTAAGTCTGTGTGTCGTTCCAATGGTACTAAGTCCAAAGAAAGACGAAGGCTGGAGAATGTGTACAGACTCCAGAGCCATTAATAAGATAACCATCAAGTACAGGTTTCCATTGCCATGGATGGATGACTTGATGGATTGCTTAAGTGGAGCCTATTTTTTTTCAAAAGTTGATTTGAAAAGAGGATATCATCAGATTCGCATGAGGGAAGGCGATGAATGGAAAACAACATTCAAGACAAATGAAGGATTGTACGAATGGCTAGTCATTCCATTTGGCTTGACGAATGCACCGAGTATGTTCATGAGGTTGATGAACGAAGTGCTGAAGGAATTCATTGGTAAGTTTGTCATTGTTTATTTAGATGACATATTGATTTTCAGAAAAACAAAAGAACAACATCTGAAGCATTTAGCTACAGTAATGAGGAAGCTACAGCAAGAGAAGTTGTTGATCAACATGAGGAAATCTTCATTTATGAAGACAGAACTCATTTACTTGGGGTTTTTCATATCAGCAAATGAATTAAATATGGATCAAAGTAAAGTAGAGGTAATTAAAAATTGGCCATCACTGAGAAATGTGTTCGAGGTGAGAAGTTTTCATGGACTGGCTAGTTTCTACCGAAAATTCATCAGGAATTTTAGTGGAATTAGCGCAGCAATGATGGATACTATCAAGAAAAGACATAAATATTTTCATTGGACTGAAGAGGCAAAGAAAAGCTTCAAACTGTTGAAGCGAAAGATCATCGAACAGTCGGTTTTGGTGTTGTCGGATTTCACGAAGGTGTTCCAGGTGAAATGCGATGCAAGTGGCTTTGCCATAGGAGCGGTCTTGAACTAGGAGGACAGACCAATCACATATTTTAGCGAGAATATGGATGAGGCAAAGGTGAAGTACTCCACGTATGATAAAGAGTTTTATGCTATCATACAGGCACTGAAGAAGTGGAGGCATTATTTAATTCCGAAAGAATTTGTTCTGTACAGTGATAATCATGCACTACAATTTGTGACTCAACAGGAGAAGTTGAATCAGAAACATGCCAAATGGGTAGAGTATATGCATAATTTTACATTTGTAATTAAACACATTTCAGGTACTGCTAACAAAGTGGTTGATGCTTTGAGCAGGAAGTGTTTGTTGCTGCAGGAGTTCCAAATCAAAGCATTGGGTTTTGAAAATCTTAAAGATATGTATGCAGGTGATGAAGATTTTGCAGAAGCATATGAGGCAATTGAGAATATAGTTCTCAGAGACAGAAGCCCATGGATGGATTACATGATTCAAAATGGATTGTTGTTCAGAGGCAACCAACTATGTATTCCAAATTGCTCCATGAGGGAGAATCTGCTAAAAGAGAAGTACAACGGAGGATTGGCAGGACATTTTGGCCACGATAAGACGTTTGCAAAGCTGAGTGAAGCCTACTTTTAGCCAGGGATGTGGTCAGAAGTCAAAAATTTTGTTAACAGGTGTATAATTTTCCAGCATTCAAAGGGCTGGAAGCAGAATGCGGGACTCTATCAATCCTTACCCATACCCGAGAGGCCGTGGGATGAAATCAACATGGATTTCGTATTAGGATTACCGAGGATGCAAAGAGGACATGATTCGATCTTTGTAGTGGCTGACAAATTCTCAAAAATGGCACATTTTATTCCATGCTAGAAGACCAGCGATGCAACTCATATCGTAAATTTGTTTTTCAAGGAGATTGTTAGACTTCATGGGTTACCCAGAAGCATAGTATCGGACAGGGATACGAAATTCATGGGACATTTCTGGAGGACACTCTGGAAGAAGATGGGAACTAACTTGATGTTTAGTTCAGCCTATCACCCTTAGACGGATGGACAAACAGAGGTGGTAAATAGAAGTCTAGGAGATTTATTAAGAAGCTTAGTGATAGAGCACCACAACAGTTGGGACAATGTGTTTCCACAGGAAGAGTTTTCATACAACGACTCAGTCAACAGAAGCACAAGCAAAAGTCCATTTGAGATTGTATATGGCAGGCAGCCAAGAGGAGTATCTGAACTGAGGGATTTAGAGCAGATAATGACCAAGAGCACAAGCACTGACAAATTCACAGAGGCGATGGAAGAACTTCAAAGAAGGGTCGAAAGGATTAAACACTTGAGAAGTTGTTGAACGTCAAGTGCGAGGAATGCGCACGAATCCATCTGAAAGAATCAGAGTGGAAAAGCTCAAGAGGTTTAGCACCTTCATAATACTGTTGAAAGAGAGAATTGGAGGGTTTGATCGAAGAAGGGTCAAGCAGAGTTTGTAGGCGCAGGCTTGAAGAGAAAGTCTTGAGAAGAAACACTTAGCCATTCCCAAGAAATCTTTAAGAAGGAGAATCAACGGTCAGGATTCACAGAAGAAACCAGCGAAGCCCCGTCAACCGTTAGATCTCAGGAAAGTTGCACAGGATTTAAGCCTAGCGAGCAGAGAAGAAGCCAGGGCTCATCGGGGTTCGGCTCATCAGAGAATCGGGGTTTACGGAGACCAGAGTCTTGTGCACGTTGAAATCGCGATTAGCGATTTCCCGAGGGAATCAGAATCGTTGATCACAACAGGGACACATGGCAAGAGATCCCAAGGATCATGAATCAGAGATCGGGATTTTGGAGATAGGAGCCTTGTAAGTTGACGTCATGATTTGCGATTTCCCGACATGGTCAGAGTCGTTGATCCATGGGATGTGTGTCAAGGATCTGGAAGAGTCGGTATTCGGCACTTCAGGATTTCCACAGGTAAGGGAATCATTACAATAGAAATCACGATTTCGAGATACCCGATTGAGCGTCGGGGAGACGGTGACATGGAGGAGAGAGATCTCTCACGTGCATCGGAGTTCGGAATATCGTGAGCTCGGGGGTTCACGAGCTGGAGCCGCAAAGATTTGCGTCAAGGTTTGTGAGGTCGTGAGAGGAGATACCTCGGTTACCATCGGTTAGTGTGTGGGACCATAGAGAACTGTAAAGGAGGACAGGTGGCATCAAGGATCGGAGGATCGGAGATCCCGTGAACGTAAGTTCTACGCATTTCAATTTCGCGAAGTCCTAATTTCCGATAGAAGGAAAAGGACATGGTCAGGTGGCCAACCGATCACATGCGAGAAGAGTTAGCGAAGGAGCTAAAGGTACAGGGAGTGCCATCAGAGATCAGGAGTCAGGGATCCATGGGAGCAGTGATCTACGACCTTGTAAAGGCCGATTTCCCGACAGAGTGATATTCCCGACAGAGGCAAGGAATACGTGGGCGAGCATTATATCAGGATTCGGGGATTGTGAGACCCGAGTATAGGACTCGCGACCACGCGAGGTCTGATTTCCTGATAAGGCAGTCGGGGGTCGTAAAGAACATCATGTGGGTGTAGAAGAGTCCCGATAAGGGATTTGAAGAAGCAATTTATCTCTTCGGGCCTTGGGAAAAGGAGGTCCTGGTGGTAGCAGACGCACAGGTGGTCGTTTGCGTCAATGAAGAACCACCTATGAAGATGATTAAGGACCATGTCTTAATATCAACTCTCTCAGGATCGGTATCACCTAGAGAGGACACATGGCTCATTGATAGCGGTGCATCAAAGCACATGACAGGTAAGAAAAATACTCTCTTGTATTTCAGAAAATAAGTTTTCTCAGAAAGTAACTCTTGGAGATGATTATCAATATCCCATCAAGAGAATAGGAGAATCAAACTACAAGCTAGATTCAGAAAACTCAATAACTATGAAGGATGTACTCTATGTACCGGGCCTAAAGAATAACTTACTCTCCATATCAGCCTTAGACAAGAAATACTATAGAGTTGCCTTCATAGATGGAGAATTTCTTATGTGGGCTAAGGGAGAAACCTTAAATGAAGCAATCGTCATCGGAAGTGAAGAAAATGGTTTATATAAGCTAAAGAGTCACCTAGAAACTGTTATGACCCATGCCATCGAAAATTCATGCGAACTTTGGCATAGAATATTGGCCCACATCAAGTACAAGGAGCTACCTTACATATGCAAAGCTATCACAGGTTTACCAGAAATCAAGGTTGATCAAGAAGGCATATGCAATGGATGTGTGCAAGGGAACAACATCAAGAACCCCTTTCCAAAGAGGGACAACAAAGCAGAAGGAGCATTGGAACTCATTCATTCTGACGTGTGTGGCCCAATGCCATCATCCTCCATTAGCGGGTATGTATACTATGTATCATTTATTGATGATTATTCTCGTAAGACCTGGATATATTTCTTCAAATCTAAAGATGAAGTATTCAGTAAATTCAAGGAATTCAAAGCCTTGATAGAGAATCTTTCTGAAAGAAAGATCAAGATACTCAGGTCAGATAATGGAGGAGAATATACCTCGAAGGATTTTGTAAGCTTCTATAGATATGTCGGGATCAAGATGGAACTAACTACTCCCTATAATCCCCAACAAAACGGTGTAGCTGAAAGGAAGAACAGAACAATTATGGAAGCTATGAAGACCATGATTCGCGATCAATATCTTCCTATGTGCTTATGGGAAAAAGCAGCTATGGAACTTGTTTATGTGTAGAATGGACTATCTCATAGTGCACTTGGGTTCAAGACCCCAGAAGAGATGTTCACCGGAAAGAAGCCAGAGGTAAGCCATCTCAAAATATTTGGATGTCCAGTGTTTATTCATATACATAAAGAGAAAAGAAACAAGCTGGAACCCTCCGAAAAGAAGGGAATATTCATGGGATACTATGAGGTATCCAAGGCCTTCAGAATATACATACCTGGTCACCGCCATATTGAAATCAGCAGGGACATGACCTTTGATGAAGAAGTTGCACTTAAGAAATCAAGAAGATGCTAGCTTGAAGAGGTATATGAAGAGGAACCTGTAAATCCCAGGATGATAGAATCTATGAGGGAAGTTCCCAGAGCTGCAGAGCCCGTAAGGGAAGTCATAGCTTCCCCTGATGAGGAGACTCCTGAAGATCATGATATCACAGAAGTCCAAGAACCTCCTCAAATGGCCTTCTCCCATAAAAGAAAGCCTGCTTGGGCAAGAGATCTTATTCAAGATGGAGAGAAGTATGGTGTTCTAGAAGGAACCACAAGACAGGTGAAAATACCAAATCCATTCTCCAATTACACGGCTTTGATGTGCAATCTACTTGATGAAGAACCTACATGTTTTGAAGAGGCCATCCAGAAGAAGGAATGGGAATATTCCATGACAGAGGAATACCAATTCATAATAAAGAATGATGTATGGGAAATTTTTCCCAGACCAAAAGGTAAGGATGTGGTATCATCAAAATGGCTCTTCAAGATAAAAGATGTTGTTGATGGAAGTATTGAGAAATATAAAGCAATATTTGTCACACGTGGCTTTCCCAGAAGGAAGGAATCGACTATGAAGAGACATTCGCTCCTGTGGCCAAATACACTTCGATCAGAACCATTATAGCTGTTGTTGCCAAGATGAAATGGAAGATGCACCAGATGGATGTGAAGACAACTTTTCTGAATGGTATCATTGAAGAGGAAGTGTATATAGAGAAACCCCAATGATTTGAGGTTGAAGACAGGAAGTCTCATGTCTTTCAATTGAAGAAATCCTTATACAGATTGAAGCAAGCTCCCAGAGCTTGGTATGGCCGTATAGACAGTTTCTTGATGAGCTTGGGCTTTACCAAGAGTAAAGCAGATTCAAATCTCTACTTCAAGATCATGGAGAATGAACCAATAATATTATTACTGTATGTGGATGACTTATTCTTAACTGGAGAAGAAAATCTCATCACTGAATGTAAACAAAGACTTGCCACTAAATTTGAAATGAAAGACCTTGGCCTAATGCATTACTTCTTAGGTCTTGAGGTATGGCAGAGTCCAGAAAGAATCTTCCTTAACCAAGGGAAGTACACGGTTGAAATCTTAAAGAGATTCGACATGATAGAATGCAAGTCCAATGAATACACCCATGGAATAAAAGTTTAAGTTGTTGGTCGATACTTCGCCAGATTTGATAGATGCCACTCTGTACAGACAGATTATTGGATCATTGATGTACCTGACGAACACCAGACCAGACATTTGTTTTGTAGTGAACACCTTGATTCAGTCTCTGGTAGAGCCCAAACGTGTTCATCTAGTGGCTGAAAAACATGTGATGAGTTACCTTAAAGGTACAGTCGATTATGGTCTCAGCTATGATGGAGATCATGACTTCACACTGAGTGGATATACTGATGCAGATTGGGCAGGAAGCGTTTGATCCAGATTATTTTCGGCAAAAAATGAGAGCAGAGATATAATAAAGAAATACGCAGAGATATTGTAGATATTCAATAATATAACAGAAATGTATCAGAGATGAAACCATAAACATAGATATACATTAATACACGATTTCTATGAATCAGAGAAATTTACAGAGACTGTAAAAATACAGAGTGAAAGACTCGCTAGAATGGTGGCAGCTTATCTCTGAGAAGAGATGTGACAGCTACTAGCATTCGCAAGAAGATGGTTACAATGAGGCTCTGGAGGCATTTTTACAATAATCGAGAATGCCAAAAGTCCTAGACATCCAAAAACCTAACCCTAGGAGATGAAGCGCCAAAAGTCATGTGGTCCCCGTTTGGGTAAGTTGGTGCATCAACTTCCCGGGGTCGTAACTTTTGCATACGGTCTCTGTTTTAGGCGTGTGATAGCTCGTTGGAAAGGTATCATCGAGGAGATTCATTTTGGGGGATCAATAATTCCTTCATCTATCATTGAGAAACTCTATCTCAAAAAACCTTCATTTAGGCCCTCAAAATGGCCTCGAAAGTTAAAACCTGCTAAAAATAGTAAATTGCCAAAATGGCCAGAAAACTGTTTTGAGCCATTTGGAAAAGGTGGGTGGCCACCGATATCCACCTGGATCAATCCATCCTCCTTAGGAAGTAATGGTATCCATTGCGTTGAGTTCCTGAGGGAGAGGGAAAACATTTGTTGAATCTGCATCTTGGTGAGTTGCTTGTCTTGCTGGAGAAGTCGCACTGCATAGTTTGTGGAAATCTGTCACGAACCTGTGGCTGGAAGGTTTGGACCTTTTTAACCAGTCTGGCTATTTTAGATGACTGTGTGTAGAAGGAATCTTTGCACTTTGCTGCAACCTTGTTGACCTGCTTCTGTTGGATAGAAGGTGCTTGGGCCGAGGCTGTAATGGTTGTAGTGTCCTTTTGTTCCCCTTTTGAATAGAATGTGGAGAAGATGAATTTTGTAGTATGAGATACTACCTTGCAGCACTGTTTAGGTGGGGCGGTAGTTGGAACTAACTCTGGTACCCTGTAGAGATGACCCCCCAGAGTAATAATGACACTACGGGGTCGAGACTCATAGATAGCATGGCGTTTCCACATATATGCCTGGCCCAAGAGAACATCACAGACATCCAGTGGGGCAACATCACATAATACCTCATCCTTGAAGGGTTGGATTCCATATGACAATCGACACTGCTGGCTAACACGAAGATCTTGTCCTTGGCGAAGCCACCCAATGTTGTATGGTTGTGGGTGTGGTGTTGTCGACAATCCCAACTATTTGACGACCTCTGCTGAGATAAGGTTCTTCTGGCTTCCGCTATCAACAATAAAATGCAGCGGGGTCCCCTTCACCCACATCTGTGAATGAAAAAGACACTCCCCCTCTTCTGGATCTGTTGGTTCTTCTGGTTGAATTGTTGCGGTCGTGAAAATAGCAGTGGGGTCTGCGTCGATGATCTATCTTTTACCAGTATTTTTAGAATCAGATTCTGAATCAGGGTTCAGCTCCTTGCCTTTGATCTTGGCCACCAATGACTGTTTTGAGTGACATTCATCCATGTTGTGCCAGGGGCTTTTGTGGAAACCACACCATTTTCTGGTGTCCTTCTTTGTCTTCCCGTGACCCTTCTTTTCTTGTGGCTTGGATTGGTTTTCGGGAGACTGTTTGTTAGGGTTGTCTTTGTCATACTTTGGTTGTTGTGGATTTGTAGACCTGAACTCCCATTTATTCTGGTGCTTAAATTTCTTCTCAATTTTAACAGCATATCGATAGGCAGCACCAAGTGATGAGATGTCCAGAAAATCCATTTCAGTTTGGATGTATCTGTGTAGAGCCCCACGGTATTTCAAAACCAAATGTCGTTCAGATTCTTTGATACCTAGCTTGGTGCGCAAGGTATGGGAGGTATTGGTGAACTCTGGAATTGCTTGGCCCCTCTCTTGCTGCAGTGTGGTCCATCTCATGTATTGTTCCTCATAGTTTCCAACAGGGTAGTACTGTTCCTTTACCGCATCCACAAAAAAATCCCAAGTGCTCTCGGCCCCATATATTCCAGACTCCTCTGTGAAACTATGCTCCTAGTAAGTTTCCCACTAATGTTTGACATGGGGGAGAGCCTTAAGGAGTGCGAAGGTGATCTTTTCCTTGTCTGAAAAATTATGAACAG
>ML778002.1:69323-83772 GCA_009831015.1 Picea engelmannii | reverse complement strand
GAACAGAGAAATAACCTTCTAGCAGATTTAACCATTTATCTAGGGCATATGCATCTATTTGACCTTCAAATACGGGAATATCAAAATTAACCTGTACCTTGAAAGGCAAGGTGCCTCCAAAGTGGTCGCTTGATGAAGATGCATCTGATGCTATCGGTAGGCATTGAAGGATGTGGGAAAAATTCTCCATCATTTCGTCCCTCTGTCGCGTGAGAGCTTGCTCAAGCAACAAACTGATAGGATCATCTGCTCCATCATTTTTCTTTTCTTCCACCATTGAGGGTTTCTTGGGTGTGCAAGAGCGATTTTCCTTAAGAGAGACAAGCTCGAGACCCAACTTGCTATACTCATACCTCGTTGGGGACATGTACTGAAAAACGATCAAGAGCAGCCTGCTCTGATACCACTGATCCGGATTATTTTCGGCACAAAATGAGAGCGGAGATATAATAAAGAAATGCACAGAGATATTGCAGATATTCAATAATATAACAGAAATTTATCAGAGATGCAACCATAAACATAGATATATAGTAATACACGATTTCTATTAATCAGAGAAATGTACAGAGACTGTAAAAATACAGAGTGAAAGACTCGCTAGAATGGTGGCAACTTATCTCTGAGAAGAGATGTGGCGACTACTCGCATTCGCAAGAAGATGGTTACAATGAGGCTCTGGAGGCCTTTTTACAATAATCGGGAATGCCAAAAGTCAAGTGGGCCCCGTTTGGGTAAGTTGGTGCATCAACTTCCCAGGGTCGTAACTTTTGCATACGATCTTTGTTTTAGGCGTGTGATAGCTCGTTGGAAAGGTATCATCGAGGAGATTCATTTTGGGGGCTCAATCATGCCTTTGGCTATCATCGAGAACCTCAATATCGAAAAACCTTCATTTAGGCCCTCAAAATGGCCTCGAAAGTTAAAACCTGCTAAAAATAGTAAATTGCCAAAATGGCCAGAAAACTATTTTGAGCCATTTGGAAAAGGTGGGTGGCCACCGATATCCACCTAGATCAGTGTTGCTAATAGAAAAATCACTTCAATTTTGGATCATCTATGATCTTGTGGTAGAGTAGGAAGCAATCCAATATCGCTCTTAGCACAGTGGAAGCAAAGTACATTGCCGCATGTTCTACTAGTTACGAAGCTATATGGATTCGAAAGTTTTTGATAGGCCTATTTGATGTGGAGATGAGAGAAACTGCGATTCTATGTGAAAATCAAAGTTGTATTAAAATGATAGAGAATCATGTGTTCCATGACAGGTCGAAGCACATAGAGATCCACTATCATTTCATCCGCGATATGGTACAGAGAGGAGCCTTGAAGCTCCAGTACATTAGCACGGATGAATAGGTTGTTGATGTGATGAGTAAGCTTCTATCTCGTGTAAAGTTTGAACACTTTTGAGATAAGCTTGGTATTGTCCGAAAGGACCTTCCCTAAAAGGGGGAGTAGATGTATTCCTTGCTTTTGACCTCGCTGTTAGACATAAAGCAAGATGAGTCATGCTTCTGACCTCGTTGTTAGACATAAAGCATGACATCGTGTGATCCTTTCTTATGACCTCGCTGTTAGACGTAAACCAAGATGAGTCGTGCTTCTGACCTCGCTGTTAGACATAAATCATGACGCCATGTGATCCTTTCTTCTTACCTCACTGTTAGATGTAAAGCAAGATGAGTCATGCTTCTGACCTCGTTGTTAGACGTAAATCATGACATTGTGTGATCCTTGCTTCTGACCTCATTGTTATACATAAAGCAAGATGAGTTATGCTTCTGGCCTAGTTGTTAGACGTAAAGAATAACGTCGTTGATTCCTTGCTTCTGACCTAGTTGTTAGACGTAAAGAAAGATGATGCCTCACTTCTGACCTCGTTGTTAGATGCAAAGTGAGATGTTGATGTGTTCCTTTCTTCTGACCTCGTTGTTAGATGTAAAGCAATATGAGTCATGCTTCTGACCTAGTTGTTAGACATAAAGCATGACACTGTGATTCCTCGCTTCTAACCTAGTTGTTAGATGTAAAGCGAGATGATGATATTACTTGCTTCTGACCTAGTTGTTATACGTAAAGAAAGATGTGACTGACACTGAGCTATCATCTTAAACGCTGTAACATTGAGCTAGTGTAGTACTGTGATGTGACAGCCTAGTGTTGTGATGAGGTATCATTTTTACTGATACATACTTGATGCAGAAGATGATAGCATTCTTTCGAGAATGATGATGTTGCTAATGAAGAAAACTTTCGATGACTCGTAAATTTGCTAGACAATGGTTTAAGATGATATTGACAATACTATCCTCCAAGATGCCACTGATGATGCAGACCTCTCTCGCCTGATGCTAATGAAGAATACCCTTCTTGTTAAGGGGGAGTGTTGAAATAATGTAACTGCAAAGAGAATTCTTATTATTATTTTATTATTGGATTAAATCCCCATTGAGGATTAATCATGTCATTATTATTATTATTGTTATTGGATTAATCCCCATTTTGGATTAATCATGTCGATAATTGTATAAGGACCAAATTCCCTTTTGCAGTTTGGTCATCAGACAATTACAAAGGGCAGAATAAGAAGTTGGCCCCAGCAGTTATAATGGAAGACCCAAAATTAATTAAAGGTGGGTTTACCCACCCAGAGTGAGAGGTCAGCCCTGCCAGATTGTGACCTTTCACACGTGCCAGGTTGATATAAATAAGAGGCTAGCGCCTTGCTTCTAACACACAACTCACTTTCTCATTCTCTTATGAGGAAAGCTACAATTAAAAGTTGGAGAGAGGAGAAGAAGGGTGGCACATCTCTTGGGGAGGACTTTCTGTATTGGTTTGAGTTATCTCTTGAACATTGTATAAGCTATTTATGATAAGGAAGTTTTTGCTGGGTTATCTTCCCCTAGAGGGTTTCCCATGATAAATGTTGTGTCTCTTGTGAATGTGTATTTCTCAGTGATCTTGTTCTTATTATGCTCTTATCTAATGAAATGAAAAGAACTATAATAATGGCATAAACATTAACAATAAAGAACGAACAATTCCACCAATAAATAAAAATGAAAGGAAACTCAGTCTGAATAATTAAAAATCCACAAATGCACTTATGAATGGTCTCTTTGATTATGTATATGTCAAAGTTATGCATTGCAGCTCTGTTAAAGATATTTAGGAAAAACTTTAGAATATTTATGAAGGATATGAAAAATTCAAGGAAAAAAAACTTCAAACTTACAGAGGTCAATTTGAACAACTAAAGATGAAGGAAGATGAGAATATTTCACCTTACTTCTTACGAGTTGTTGAAACAATGAATGCAATCATAGGATTAGGAGAAGAATTTGATGAATCTATAATAGTTCAAAAGGTTCTAATATCTCTTCCAATAAGATTTGATCCTAAGATCTCAATACTAGAAGAAAGAGAAGATCTAGACTCAATAAGCATGGATGAACTACATGGAAGTTGCACAACTTATGAAATGAGAAAAGAACATGAGAATCCAGGTACAAAAGAAGCAACATTCAAAGCATCCAAGAATTCAAATAAAAAGGAAAAATAAGATAACAACAATAATGACATCTCAGAGGACGATGAAGAAGTAGCCAACTTCATCAGAAGATTGAAAAAAGGAACTGATGATAGATATAAAGGTAAGAATCCATTGATTTGTTTTAATTGTGATGGTATTGGTCATTTTGCTAACAAATGTCCTCATAAGAAAAAGAAAAGAAATGATGAAGATGATTCAAATAGAAAACAAACATATAAAGGAAAAAGAACAAAAAAGAAAATTTTCAAGAAAAGTTTATGCACCAAAGAAGAAAACTCCTCATCAGATGAAGATGAAGTCATTGAAAGTGAGACATAAAGAGTTATGTTCATGGAAATATAATATTCTACTAAATAAGGAACCTAAAAAGAATATGAAGAGGCACAAGTCGACTAACGAGAAGAATTGTTGAGTGTTATAGAAGATATAAAAAGAGAAAAAGAAGATGAAGAAGTTCCAAGAAGATCTAGACAAGAAAGAAGACACTCAAGAACTAGAGCAAAATATCACAGAGTTGAAGGTTCAAATAGAATAAGACAAAATAATCAAAGAAGCACTCAAAGAACAACTGGAAGAAAAAGATAGGATTATTCAAAACATGGAAGCAAAGATTGTCACATTGAGAAAATACATTCAACAGGAAAACATGTAGAATAACTCTAAGGTTTGGGATAACATTATCAATAGTCAGAGACCACATCATGAAAAGTGTGAGCTAGGATATAATCAGACAGAAAGAGGCTCAAACTCCAAAACTACAGATCAAGAAAAAAATATCAAGAAGCTATGCAGAGACAGTCAGATGATCTACTGAGAAGGAAGAAAAAAAGAGGTTATATTACAGAGATGTTCCACCACCTAGAATATTTAGATTCCAGAATATGCAATAGCCAGAAAAAAAAGGATTTCAAGAAGAAGATGGGTTCATAAGAGCAACTCCCTTCAGAAGATCTTCAACTCCCGGGTATCAAACTATATATATTTTTTTATGTTATGCATGCAATAATTTTGGACATAAAGTTGTAAATTGCATAGCTAATAGAAGGAATAGAAACAACTTTGAAAATCATACACAAAATGGTTATCCAAGAAGGCCTAGTGAAACACATAGAATAATCTACAATAGGGTTGAATCATTGAGCACTGAAGTGGAATGCTACAAGTGAAACAAATTTGGACACATGGCCAAAGATTGTAGAATGATAGTCCCTCCTAGAGAATCACAACAAAATAAAAACAATCACAGACAAGAACCTCGACAGAGAATATGGATAAGAAAGTATAATTAGTTTAACAATGAAGAATGCATGCTCGCTCTACAAGATAAACAAAAGAAACATGGTTTGTATGTTCACAGTGGCTGCTCAAAGCACATGATAGGCGATGAAGATACATTTCTTACATTGACAAAGGAAAGAGATGGATCAGTCTTCTTTGGAAATGATGACTCAAATAGAATCATTGGAAAGGGCACAATCAGAATTGGAAATAAGAATACCAAAGAAAAAAATGTTCTACTAGTGGAAGACATGAAAAATAATCTTCTAAGTGTAAGTCAAATGTGTGACCAAGGTCACAAACTTACATTTGATTCACAAAAGTGCGAGATAAGAAAAACAGGATTAGGAAAATTGATTGCAACAACTACAAGAACTTCAAGCAACATATATGTATTAAGTGAAATTGGAAATGAAAAGTGTTGTCTAGGAAAGGAAGATGAATTTTGGCTATGGAACAAAAGAATGGGTCACATAAACTTCGATAAATTTGTCAAAGTCAACAAAAAGGAAGCAATCAGAGAAATGCCCCAGATCATGAAGCCAACCAACACATTATGCAAGCATTGTCAACAAGGAAACCAAACAAAGACCAGGTTCAAATCAAAGGAATACTCCATAGCAAGACCACTGGAAGTTGTGCATACTGATCTAGTTGAACCAACTAGAACAAAGGGTTTAACAAGTGACCAATACTTTATGTTATTGGTTGATGATTATACAAGAATGACTGCAGTTTTTTTTCTCAGGAAGAAATCAAAAGCATTTGAAAACTTCAAGGTATACAAGGAAATGGTTGAAAATGAAATGGATTCAAAAATAAAATGTTTGATATCGGATAATGGAGGAGATTTTACTTCAAATGAATTATGGATTTCTGCAATAAGCATGGAATAAAAAGGCAATTCTCTGTTTCCAGGACACCTCAACAGAATGGAGTTGTCGAAATAAAGAACATGACAGTACTAGTAATGACTCGAACAATGTTAATGGATTCTAACTTGACAGATGTTTTTTGGACATATGCAGTGCATACAACATTTCACATTCAAAATAGAGTAATGCTCATAAAAAATAGTGACAAAATGCCTTACATGATATGGAAAATGATATGCAAACATGAAGCACTTCAGAGTTTTTGGAAGCAAATGCTACATCAAAAGAGAAGATGGAAGAATGGGAAAGTTTGATTCTCATGTGGAAAAAGGCGTACTTGTTGGTTACTCAAGTACAAGGAAAGAATGCAAATGCTACAATATTGGAAAGAATCAATGTAACAGTTGATGAGACAAGTGGACGAAAATTAAAAGAAGAAGAAAAGGAATCAGTGGAAAAGGTTTACGAAGAAAAAATAAAGGACAAAGAAACAACATAAGGGGAAGATAAAGAAGATCAGATAGAGGTATAAGAGAAAGTAGAAAAAGTACCTCCAAATACACCTAGAAAGTGAATATAGAAGAATCATTATTCAGATCAGATTATCAAGAACAAAGATGTAGGAATTGAGACTAGAAGAAGAATTTGTTCACTAGAACAATTGCACCTAACACTCTTATCTTTGATTGAACCAAACAATTTTGAAGAAGCCAACAAGGATAAATTTTGGAAAAATACCATGAGTGAAGAGTTGGATCAAATAGAGAAGAATGACACTTTGGAATTGATTCCAAGACCAAGGTACACGAATGTGATTGACACAAAGTGGGTATTTAGAAATAAATTAAATGAAGATGGATAGGTTACGAGGAACATAGCTAGATTGGTATGTAAAGAACATGCATAGGTCGAAGGAATCGAATTTGAAGAGACGTTTTCCCTAGATGAAAGAATGGATGAAATCAGATTGATCCTAGTTTATGCAGGCTACAAGAATATTAAAGTGTATTAGATGGACGTGAAATCATCCTTTCTAAATAAAGAACTTGAAGAAGAATTCTACATTGAGAAACTGGAAGGATTTCAGTCAAAGAATGAAGATTATGTGTGCATGTTGAATAAGGCCTTGTATGGTCTAAAATAGGCTCCCAAAGCATGGTATTATAAATTTTACACATATCTACAATAAGCAGGGTTTATAAAAGGAAATGCAAACAACAACATCTACATCAAGGTAACTCAAGATAGTATTTTATTAATTGAATTTTATTTTGATGATATTATTTTTGGAGGTGATGATTACATGTTAAGCCATAAATTTTCAAAGGATGTGAAAAATGAATTTGAAATTTCATTACTTTGAGAACTATCCTTCTTTCTGCGTCTTTAGATATGTCAAAGAAACCAAGGAATTTTTCTTTCTCAAACTAAGTATATCATAGAAATGCTAAAGAGCTTTGTAATGGAAGATTGCAAACCAGTCAATACTCCTATGCAAACTAGTTGAAAGTTGAGTAAATATGATGATTCAAATTATACAAATTAAAGGCAATACACGTCAATGATTGGAAACTTACTTTATGTGACAACATCCAGACCAGATGTAATGCAATCAATTGGACAAGTGGCACGATTTCAAGAAACACCAAAGGAATCACATGTTCTAGAAATAAAGAGGATATTCAAATATCTCAAGGGTACATAAGAGTTTGGATTATGGTATCCAAAAGGAAATGATCTATCACTTATTGCCTACATGGTTGCAGATTGGGTAGGTTACATTAATGACCGATGAAGCACCAGTGGAGTAGTGTTCTACTTGGATGAGCGTTTGGTATCTTGGCTAAGAAAGAAATAGTCATCAATATCATTATCTACAACTGAAGAAGAGTATATTGCAGCAACAACATGTTGTACATAGGTTATATGGATGAAACAAACTCTTAAATATATACAGGTTGAGTATGATGAACCCATTCCAATGTATTGTGATAATACAAGTGTCATCAATATCTCAAGGAATCCAATGATGCACTCCAATATGAAGTTCATTCCAATCAAGTATCATTTTCTACGAGAACAGGTTTCAGAGAAGAACATGGGAGTTGAATATGTGGGAACAAAAGAACAGGTTGCAAATATCTTTACAAAACTGCTTCCAAGGGAAGCCTTTGAGTATCTTCGCCAGAGACTCGGAGTAATTTATACTCCAAAATGAATGATTTTGAATGCTTATCTTATATGTCTTATAATTACATGAGGAAGCACCATAAATAGGACAGTTCATTTTGGGGGAGCAGTTTCAGGAAGAGTCCAGTCAGCGGGAGCATCCCCAAGGACAGTTCAGTTAGGGGGAGCAGCCCCAGATGGAAAGTTACTTTTTCCATTGATTTCAAAGGGGGAGAGATTCATCAGATGCAGAATAGAAAGTTAGATGCTTGGAGAGAGAGAAAATATGGATGTTTCCAGGGGGAGCAATGGTCGCAGGGGGAGCATGAGCGATATGGATTCAGTGATGCATCATAGTGTTTACATCAATGACAAAGGGGGATATTGTTTATTAATTGGGTTGGTTTTCATTAATGTCAACCAACCCAATTAATCAACAATCTTCCCCTTTGGAATTGATGCAACACTGAATTCATATCGCTCATGCTCCCCCTGGAAACATGCCTTTGTTCTCTCTCTCTCCAAGCATCTAACTCGTTATTCTGCATCTGATGAATCTTGGTATCAGAGAAACATTATACTTGGGTGAGTGTTTGGTATCTTAGATAAGCAAGAAATAGTCATCAATATCATTATCTATAGCTAAAGTAGAGTATATTGCAGTACAAAAATGTTGTACACAGGTTCTATAGATGAAACAAACTCTGACATATATACAGGTTGAGTATGATGAGCCCATTCAAATATATTGTGATAATACAAGTGCCATCAATATCTCAAAGAATCCAGTGATGCACTCCAAGACGAAGCACATTCAAATCAAGTACCACTTTCTATGGGAACAAGTTGCAGAGAAGAACATTAGAGTTGAATATGTGGGAACAAAAGAACAGGTTGCATATGTCTTTACAAAACCACCTCCAATGGAATCCTTTGGGTATCTTTTCAAGAGACTTAGAGTAATTTCTACTCCAAAATGAATGATTTTGAATGCTTATCTTATATGTATTATATTTACAAGAGGAAGCACCATAAATAGGACAGTTCAAGTTGGGGGAGAAGTGCCATGAAGATTTCAGTCAGGGGGAGCATCCCCAAGGATAGTTCAGTTATGGGGAGCAGCCCTAGATGGGAAGTTACCTTTTCCATTGATGTCAAAGGGGGAGAGATTCATCAGATGAAGAATAGTGAGTTAGATTCTTGAAGAGTTAAATGCTTTGAGAGAGAGAATAGAGGCATGTTTCCAAGGGGAGTGATGGTCACAGGGGAAGCATGAGTGATATGACTTTAGTATTGCATCAGGGTGTTGTCATCAATGCCAAAGGGGGGGATTTTTTATTAATTGGGTTGGTTGTCATTGATGTCAACCTTTGAATCAAGTTTGATAGTTATTTCCAGTAGCCCCAGCAGCATGGTTAAGGGACCCAAGTTTGTTTAAGAAATAAAGGCTTGAAGATCATGATATTTTCAAGTGAGACTAATTTAGATGTATAATACATGTCGTTTCATTTATGTTGATATGTGGAACACCACGTGATTCCTCATGGTTAGTGAGATATGGCCTTGTGAAGTTGGAGGACCCCCAAGAGTATTCTAGAAGCCCCTAGAAGGTCAACCAGAAGTCAATTAGTCTATAAATTCTTCAAGAAGATTCCTAGTCAATGTGGTTGCAATGTGAAATTATTTAAATAGTAAAGTTGACAAAGTGGTTAAGTGGATATTTCTAGAGGAAGCTACTTGGAGAGTATAAATAAGAGAGAAAGGGTCTCCCATTAGCACCTATGGAGAATATTGAATATATACAAGTGATTGAGGTAGCCAAAGGATATCTAAGGTGAATTTCATAGGTAAAGTGAAGTAAAGAAGGCCGAAAATTCAAGGGAGGATAAAAATTTTTGATGATGTTTTCACAGGTATGTTATTTACAGGTCATCTCACCATTTTCGCAATATTTTATTTTTATAATGATTCAGATAGAGAAATATAGAGGTTTTTGAGACGAAATATCCAAGTAAATTTGATAAAAAAATAATCTTGTGGGTCGTTGTAGTTTGGTCGTTACACTCTGTGGACGATAGGGTTTGTGGTTGGTCCTGAAACTAGTCTAAAACAAGTGTTTTGGATAAAAATGTCATAACTTCTTCATAATAGATCCAAATTTAGTGAGACAAAATGTATAGGTTATATTATAGTCTGTAGTATGTTGTGTGCCATTTTCATATCCATACAAAAAATATTCCACCCGTTGAATTATCTACAATTTCTCTCTCTAGATTAAGCCAGAATTTAGCAAGGTCTGCCATTGTTTCTATAACTTCTTTTCTAGGAGGTTCCAAGCAGTGAAACCTAGAGGAATTACATATAAAACATTGAATAATATTGTGTACCATTTTCATACCTTCACTCACTACGGGTACAAATTTATTCTATTTGAAAATTAAGGTTTGTGGATAATCCAAAAAAAAAGGTACTATGAGACCTAGGTAAGGGTTGCTGAAGATTTCATTCTTTTGTTTCTGAAGTTATTGGCATAATTTGAGGCTGAATATCAGTTAGGGTTTGTTGTGATTTTTTTCTACATTTGACTTATGGTTCATGGTGTATGTATGGTACTTGGTTCATGAGACACAGTTGTTATTCAAGAACATGATTTGAGTATTTTGTTATGGTATATCTTGTGATTGTTGGAGCACTTGCGAGACACCTTTGTTGAGGTGTGATTTTGAATACTTATTTTATTTGAGGCTACATTTCAATTAGTGTTTGATATATGGTTGATGTAAGGGATTTCTCCACCTAGATTATGGTTCATAGTTTGTGAATGACACTTCATTAATGAGACATATTTGTGGTTCTAGCACATGGTTTGAGGTACAAACTTGTGGTATAGTGTTTGAGTTATATGTGATCATATCAGATTGGTTGATCAGTATATAGTGACAGGTTTCTCATTGACATATTCAACAGAACATGTTGCGACAATGACATATTCAGTTTCTACATTTGGCACTTATATTTCAGGGCAACAAGATGGGGAAAGGATAGGTGGTTGTAGCCACCTTATGGTTGTAGCCAAAGAACATAGGGGGTTGTATCCTGCTTCTAGTTGTAGCCATAGAATTGAGGAGTTGGATCTTCCATCAGGTTGTAGCCTGAAAATATAGGGGGTAGGAGCCTCCTTCCAGTTGCAGTTGGAGAACAAAGGAAGTTGGTGCTTCCAATGAATGTAATTCGTATATACATATAATAAAAAGCATTATGTGGTTTTCTCCCACATTGGGTTTCCACATAAAAATACCAGTGTACTGTGCATGTGTATGATTGTTTATTTTTTTATTTTTTATTTACTCTGCACTTATTGGATAATAATGTTATATTGATCATAAAGATAAATAACACTTACACATTGTGGTTAAAAGGATTAAAAATTTCTATTACTAATTAATGTCCCCTCTCAGTAATCCATCAACCACCTAATAAGTCATGGCCTTTGTATCAAAGAATCAACATAATATAAAAACACACAACTAATGCATTGATCCTCACCAGTAAAGTGTGAAATGGTCGACAATAATAATGAGAGGCACCTAATGTCCTCTACACCGAATGAGGCGATCTGTAATTGTCCACCAACCACCTGAAAATAACCATGAGAAGGTATATCGTGCTCAATATACCTCTGGGAGTAGGCAAGATGACTCTCAGCTGCAACACCCACTGGGAAATCAAGAAACTGGGGAAAATCCTCCCCTCTCCTAGATAGCCTAGTGATAAAATAAATATCCTCCTCAGTGGGATGGTACCACTAGTGAGGACCGACTCTGAATTCCTATTGATGGCAATCCCATCGACGAATTATTTGTGCAAGAAAAATGGAATTCCCCTTCGGGGATCTATCCTCCTCGTAATACTTGAGGAGGCCTACATTTCTTATGAGGACCCACGTAGCTGCAATACTAGTCAAGGGTACAAATCCCTCTCCCTCTCTCTAGCCTCCCACTCCTAAACCATATTGTATTGGCACACTATTTGTTGTTGCTCATCCATGCACTGACATCTCTGCATAATTAACATATAAATTACATCATCATAATACATAAAAACATAACTTTTTTCAGTAAATGAGAAATTTATTTCAAAATATGCAAACATAATTATTTTTCAAAAAAACAAAAAATTAACCTTCGATACGCCTGCAAAATAGTAATGCACTGCCCATGGTGTGCACACATATATTACACACTCCATGAAAAATGTAATTTATTTTAGGGGGTGCATAGTAATTATCAGTGCACAGGTGCACCCCATTGTATATAATGCATCGCGAAATCATGGTGTGTCCAAATACTACGACGCCCTAGTGTGTTCCATTCATCATGATGCACCACGTAAAATAGACACTCGTTTTAAATGGTGTGTCATATCCATGCTTGCGCACCGATCTATTTTGTATAATCCACGCACTGATTGAAAAACAAAATAATTCCCACGTTGCTTAGTTTATTGTGTACACACCAGTGCGTTAACTATCAAGGATGCACCACTTGAACAACAATCTATTTTCAACAATGCATATATTTTTATGAATGCATCGGTGCGTTAACTATAAACAACGCATCGTTTAATGGAAACTATTTATTTTTGATGGTGTGTCATTTATTATGAATTCATCGGTGCATTCATTATAAACAACACATCGGTGTGTTTATTAGGAACGCACCGTCAAAAATAAATACTTTCCATTAAATGGTGTGTATAGTTTTATGAACGCACCAATGTGTTCACTAAAAATAATGCACCGCTTAATCAAAACTATTTATTTTCAATGGTGCATCGTTTATTATGACACACCGATGAAAATGACCTATACATTTTCGGTGCACCCTATAAAATTTACAGGGTGCACCGTGCACGATGTGAGCTGAACGACTCAAACGCACCACACAGAAAAAAAAATGAAAAACAATGCAAATTTAAATCAATTTTACAATTTAATCTGGTAAAAATACAATGTACAAAGAAATAAAGAATTTACCCGGACATTTTCTCGTCGAGGAGGCATGGTTGGGATGTAGTAAAAAAAATGAAATTTTCCCACCGTATGGAAAAATTGAAATCCCACGTATCGAGCACCAAACGGAAACAAAGAAAGCAATGTAAGCAGTGGCGACAGTGCACTTCAGTTGGCAAAAGGTGGCACTAGTACTTGAGAGCTTCTCTGCACTGGAAATGCTAAAAATGAATTTTTACCCTCGATTTTTTTTTTATTTACCCTTGTTCCAGTGAGATCACATTAAGTGCACCGGTGCTCACCACTGCAAACAATGCACCATTATTTTTAAAAAACCCTGTGATGGTGCACCATATGGAACGCATCGGTGTACACAGAGCACAAAGGCACACCATTATGTTTAAAAAAAGTGAAAAGACTATGCACCTATTTGTTGCGTACTGGTGTACCCATTTCATGTGCATTGGTGCTCACAAGCTTCTTTATATGATGCACACCATTGTTTTTTATTTATTTTTAAATAAATCTGCAACGGTGCACCATTTTCTATTTACACAGGTGCATTGATTTTTGGTGGCGCATCACTGCAAACAACTCAGTGTTATTTAAAAAAAAAACTTGTGATGGGGCACCATTTTGGAATGCACCGGTGTGCCCAATGGACAATGACGCACCGGTATGCATTTTTAAAAGGAAAAACACAAAGATGGTGCACATGTTTGTTACACATCAGTGCACCTATTTCATGCACATCAGTTCTCGTGAGCTTCTTTATATGATGTGAACTGTTGTTTTCTATTTTTTTTAAATAACTCTACAATGGTGCATCATTGTTTACCGATACGTTGATTTTTAAGAACCATATCTTAAGAACCAAATATCTATATAGCATAGAAAATCCTTAGAAAAAGTACTCAACGCCTTGAAAAAGACATAATTTCATATAATAAGCCTCTTCGAGGGGGCAACCTCCTTTTACCCCACTTAAATGTTCAAGTACAAGATGATTCAAAATGAAAATGTCTCTTTGGTATATATAGGAGACTAGGAGGTATAATTACAACTAATGGCCTAAAGCCGACATAAATAAAATAACTTTACTAATATAATATGCCCCAATTAAGGGGTAATGAACCAATATTAGGGCTTAACATGCCCCTCCCCTTGAGACAAGTGTTGTCTGCAATGCTTGAGTAACTCTGGATGCTTCTATATAAAAGACTCATCTTCCCAAGTGGAATCTTCAGCCGGTAGTTTCCTCCATTTAATGAGCTACTCTGAAATGGATCTATTCATCAACTGGTGAATTCTTGTGTCAGTGATGGCTTCAGGCTCCAATATGATTTTTCCTTCCTCATCAAGTTCTAGAAATATAGTTTGAACTGGGATCTTGTCGCCTATAACCTTCTTTAACCATGAAACATGGAAAATTGGGTGTACTCGTGAAGATGCAGGCAGCTCCAATTTGTATGCCATAGTACCAATCTTTTGCAACACCTTATAAGGGCCATAGTACTTTGGTGATAATTTATTATCCTTCTTGGCTTGCTTGAGGGA